>JASVEL010008269.1:0-240057 GCA_032618575.1 Nicotiana noctiflora
TTACCCATCCCCACACGAGTTCATGTATATGATTTGTTTCAAAATCGGACCTCAATTCGAGGTCCAATTTCCCAATTTATGAAAAACCCTATATTCTATCAAAAACAAGAAATTCTACCATGAAAACCTTTGATTTCTATTGAAAAACATGTTTAATGATGTTAGGAATTGAAAGAATTAAGTAAAAAGTGACTTACAATTGTTTTGCAGAAGAAAGAATCCGTGAAGAATCGCAAATGGGTGTTTTTGTTTTGTAAAAAGTGAAGAAATGAACTGAAAATCGTGTTTTACAGGTCTCTGTGTTCGCATTTGCGAACATGGGTTCGCAATTGCGAACCCCGACCAATTTCTGGAGTTTGAAAAATAAGCTAAGGCTCGGAAGTTCGCATTTGCGAACTTTTGTTCGCATTTGCGAAGCCAAGGCAAATCTGGAGGCTTCGCATTTGCGAACATATGTTCGCATTTCCGAACCAGGCTGGCCTCCATGGACTTTTGCATTTGCGAACATATGTTCGCATTTGCGAACCAGGCTGGCCTCCAGGGACTTTCGCATTTGCGAACATATGTTCGCATTTGCGAACCAGGCTGGGCTGAGGGACCTTCGCATTTGCGAAGAATGCTTCGCATTTGCGAAGCATGCCTTTTCACTGGAGGCCTCGCAATTGCGAGGTTTGGTTCGCATTTGCGAACCCAAACGGTCCTGGGCACCCTTCGCATTTGTGACCAAGGGTTCGCATTTGCGAACCCTGCCTTGACCTGCCACCTTCGCAATTGCGAGAAATACTTCGCAATTGTGAAGACAACAGTTGGGTGAAAAACCAGCAGTGCAAAAACTCAGAATTTCATCCAACGGCCTATCAAATCTTTACCCGAGCTCCCCGGGCTCCAAACCAAACATGTACACAACATCAAAAACACATTATGAACTTGTTCGTGCGATCACATCGCCAATATCACATCGTTTTCATCAAATCAAGCCTCAAACTCATGATTTTCATACTTTTGGTTTTCAAAACTTTCAAACTTGGAACTCAAGGTCCAAAACATCTCAAACGACATCCGAATGTCACCAAACTTTACGAAATCACATATATAATATTTAAGACTTGTAGCGGGTGTCGGAACCAAAATACGAGCCCGGTACCAAGGTCAATTAATTCATTTCCTTTAACAATTACATCAAAAACAATTTCATAGAAAAATTCATAACTTGGGCTCTAGGCCTCCGAATTCGACTCCGGACGCATGTCCAAGTCCCATATTTTCCTACGGACCTCTCGGGACCACCCAATCTCGGGTCCGGATCCGTTTACCAAAAATGTTGACCGAAGTCAACCATATCAATATTAATATCATTTTTATCCACATTTCTCATAGAATTCATATTTCCTATCACAAAATCTTTCCGGCTACATGCTCGGATTGTGCACGTAAATCGAGGCAACATGGAATGAGTTTTTCAAGGCCTCAGAAGCTCGAAATGATTAATAAAATAAGTGATGACCCTTTGGGTCGTCACAATCTCCACCTCTAAAATAACCGTTCGTCCACGAACGGACAAAAGAAAGAAGTACCTGAGTCAGGAAACAAGTGTGGGTAGCGACTCCGCATATCAGACTCTGACTCCCAGGTCGACGCCTCAGGAGGCTGACCTCTCCACTGAACATGCACAGAAGGATAACTCTTCGACCTCAATCGTCGAACCCGCCGGTCTAGAATGGCCACCGGCTCCTCCTCGTAGGATAAATCATTGTCCAATTGGACAGTGCTGGAGTCTAACACATGAGTAGGATCGCCGTGGTATCTCCGAAGCATAGATACATGGAAAATTGGATGCACGGCTCATAAGCTAGGCGGCAAAGCTAATCTGTAAGCCACCCCTCCCACTCTGTCTAGAATCTCAAATGGACCAATATACCTAGGGCTGAGCTTGCCCTTCTTCCCGAACCTCATCACGCCCTTCATAGGCGACACCCGGAGCAATACTCGTTCACCAACCATGAAATCTACATCTCGAACCTTACGATCCGCATAAGTCTTTTGTCTGGACTGAGCTGAACGCAATCTCTCCCGAATAATCTTGACCTTATCTAAGGCCTCCTGAACTAAGTTTGTACCCAACAACCGAGCCTCTCCGGATCCGTCTTGGGTCCGGATCCGTTTACCAAAAATGTTGACCGAAGTCAACCATATCAATATTAATATCATTTTTATCCACATTTCTCATAGAATTCATATTTCCTATCACAAAATCTTTTCGGCTACATGCTCGGATTGTGCACGTAAATCGAGGCAACATGGAATGAGGTTTTCAAGACCTCAGAAGCTCGAAATGATTAATAAAATAAGTGATGACCCTTTGGGTCGTCACACACATCCTCGGAGGTGAGAAGAGAATGGTTTTCGGCACAATTTTATATATACAATGCATGTAATATCAAAGCGGTAAACATATAGCACATTGATCAAAGCATATAATGAAGTCAAATAACATCAAGAACGACAATTTTATCGAGCTCGAATTCTTAAACCTTGAACCAAATTTCTGGATTGCTTATTCCCCAGCAGAGTCGCCATAGTTGTCACACCTCCCTTTTTACTACCCTTTTTCTGAAGAATAAGGTATACCCCATTAATTACTAATACACCCCAGGATAGGATATAATAATAACAACAGGGAAGGAGTTTTTCCACTTTAAGGACAATCGAAACGAGATTTATTTAAATTTCAGAGTCGCCACTTGAGATGATAATGGTGTCCCAAGTCACCGGTTAATCCAGAATCTGAGGAAATTGACTCTGTTTAAACAGTCCGCGAAACTAAAAATCCGGATAAGGAATTATTTTAACCCGGGAGAATGTGTTAGGCACTCCCAAATTCCAGGATTTAAGATTTGGTCACATAAATGTGCACTCATTTTTAGGAATGTATATTTTAATCGTGCCTATATCATCTACGTCTTTTTATCTTTAGGAAAGACCGTGAAGTTCGCTAAACGGTTTTCCCGGGTCTAACATTTTATTAACGTTCATATGGGGGCCCCGCGTATTTTCCTTTTATATGAGGCGCATCCCGTTATTTTTAAAGTCCAATCCTATCAAGTACTATATTCACTATTTTTGTTCTTTCTCCTAATTATGTTATTGTTTTTTTGGTATTTTCAGAGTTTAATATTATTACGTCCAGGCCCAACTATCCATTTTCTGGCCTGGACTTTGTAGACAGTATTAACAGTCTAATACACATAACTGGGCTTCTGAAACCCAATATATATGCATATATCGTTATTCAGAGGCCCAGTAATAAATTCAGTTGAATCTGGGCTTGTGTTATCGATTAGTCCCTGAATGGACGGGAAACATATAGAATAGAGTTGGAATCTCATAACAATCAAATATACATTCATTAAACAACTGAACAGATCAACAAAAATCATTTTATTTCGTAAACTACTGGAATACATATTCATCAATAATAATTCTGAATTTTAATCACTAATTAACATTGACAAGACTTAAATGATAATACCGTTATTTCAATTACTTAGACAGTGATAACAATACTAAATGTGAAGATTTGAACTATTATTAGTTACTGGATTCTAACTTATATTATTACAAATTGTTACCAAACTAGTTTAAGTGATAAAATAGTTATAACTCATTTACTCATTTCCTTTATAGAATTATTATCAAACTCTAATTAATGAGGTTAATTGATTCCTATTTCATATGTTATACTAGCTTTACTAAGTGAGTTAGATTCACGTATTAATCCATTTTTTAACCTAAGACTAATGATAATTGGACTTATGTGTATACTACTACTACATTATCTACTTACTTAGTCTCAACTACATATAATATTTAATTATTACAAATCATCCTACTGAATTACAGGAAATCTAAGGCATTATAAGATTAAAAGAAAGAAACAACAGCAGAGTTCATCCAACACAGCTTATAAAATTTCCATTTCTTCAATCATCTCGTAATTACATTTCCGGATAAGAAAATGTACCTGATTCAGCAAAAATACATCTTATAAGTCTAGGTTGGATGAAGAATAGTCAGCAATAGCAGGAATAGAGCAATAGTAGAGCAGACACAGCAAAGCAGCAATATAGCAGCATAATAGAATCCCAAAATCCAGCAATTCAGTAAATCAACAGATAGAATTGAGGAACTCTAATAGAATTCAGCAAAGTTAAAAAGCAGTAAACTCTAATAGAACTCCAGATTTCAGCAAAGAAATTAGCTAGAATTTCAGTAGCCTAAGCTTAGAATCCCTTAATTGCTCAACCTTTTTCTAATGCAGAATCTATAGCCTTTCAAAAAAAATCTGGACCAACTTTATAACCTCTAACCCCTTTTTCAGGCTCAATTGAAGCCTATTTATAGATTGTTTGGGGTGAAATTTGAGGGGAAAATTCAAAAATCTTATTTCTAGTTCTCTCCCCTTTATTTTTCTATTAATTACAGTTCAATACCTTCAGTTGTAGGTCGAAATTCCTTCCAGCCCTTGCTGGAAGGTTCTAGGTAGTTCTATCATGTTCTATTGAGGGTATATTACTAGGTTGCTCTCACTTGCTAAGGGTAATTTCAATTTTGCCTTTTTATTATAACTATCTTACCCTTTATTTTGTGATTAATTACAAGAATACTAGGTATTAAAGTCTATTATATCCCTATAGGCTCTATTAAATCTTCAATTATGCCATTTCTTACTCCCTTTATACCCTTATTATTGTTCTTTATTTACCCGACCTACTAAGGTCTGGGCAGGCTAGGTTAAATGCCTATTTAATTATTAACCACTATCTTATAACATATTTAAGACTTGGCCAGATTTTAACCCCAGACCATTTTCAATTTTAACCTCTTTTAATAGATTTAAACTAATTTAAAATGTAACCCCTTTATTAACTAAGTGACTAACCAGAAATAGATTACAGAAATAGCCATTTACATTTCAGGAATAGCCAGACTAACAAACAATTCTAATCATTTCAGAAATAGCCAAACTTAATTATTTCAAGAACTAACCCTAGATCTTTACAGCTATAACCAAATCATAAAGCATCATAGGATTTAGAATAGTTCTAACAGAAGAATTAGATTACAAATATAGCCAATTTATGTTGTATTGCACACATAGCCTTAATCGTAAATTAATTTCACATTAACTAGAACTCAGAGAGAAGTTTTGATAATAGTTGAATCCCAATCAATCAAAGCATAATTTCAGACCAGGCATGGTGAACAAATCACATAAAGAAGAACATATAAACACGATTCGTGTGTAAAACTTATTCAAAACCCTAAAGTACTAAAACAGACTAGGCATGTATAAAAAAATAGAAATAGATCTTAGGCATGCAATTTATCATAGGCTAATAAAACGAACAGTTAAAGAATCATATACAGAACATTCAGAAATAAATAGTCAAGAACATGCGTAGAAGATTTATAGTAGACAAATAAGCAAAGAAGAAGAGGGGTAGGTAAACTTAGCTTTTCAGATTCGCTTTCTTTTCTTTCTTTTTTTCTTTTCTTTCTTTCTTCTTTCTTTTCTTTCTTTCTTCTTCTTTTGTTATTTCCAGGCTTCAAGAACTTTTGAAGACTCGAAGTCTTCTGATATCCAGATTTCCTCAAATGGGGTTTATTTTGGAGTTTTGGTGGGTAACGAGGTGTTCTGGGTGTTATTTGAGAAGTATTGGGGGTGGGATTTGTTTCGAGTGTTCGCAAGAGTAGGGTTCCGGCGAACTTCTTTTCTATATTTGAACAGTTCTGGGTTGATTTGAGGTAAACCACCTATATGAGGTGAAAGGCCTCTTTGTTGTGGTCATAGGGTGTAAATCTGGGGGCCTGGTTCATAAGTTGAAGGTCGTCGGCTAGGGTTCCAGCGACCGGACTTTCAAGAAAGAAGGGCTTTTGGTTTTTTCTAGGTTTTCAGGGTGGTTGTGGCATGTGAAGATGGAAGATAAGGCGTTTGGGGGTGGTTTTGGCTGGAGCTGGACATGGTTTTAGGACAGTCTCCATGGGAGACAAGATGAAGATGATGAAGGTGAGCGGCTAGGGTTTCAGGTCTGTATATAATTGTATGTATAATGTGTGTAATGAATGGGGAGACGGGGCTTATATACCCCTTTGATCTTGCACGATCCTGGCCCTTGGATCAACTGTGATCAATGGCCTGGATTTATTTCCTCAAAACATTGTCGTTCCATTTGATGAAAGATAGCCTGACACCCGTTTGATCTTAAAACATGGATGGGCAGGATGAATTTTGTTATACTACGTCGTTTAGTTCTCTAATGAGACTTCAAACAGATCCGTCTGATCAATTCCTTGGACGGTCCAGATTAAATTCTTACACGGCGTCGTTTAGCTTTATATTAAGCCGTCTTATGAGATCCATTGATTATTTTCGTCAATGAATGAGATTAAAGGATTCAACACGTCGTCGTTTGGTTGAGAGTTTGGACTGGACGGTCATTCCTTTTGGCTGTGTACATTTGGACCTGTATTTTTGTATTTCAGCCCAATTTATTATATTTTTTGTATTTTTCTCTTGTATTTAATTATTTTCTTCGTATTTTATTTTGTATTTCATTTTCTCTTTTTATATTCATTTTCAATTGTTGTATTTCTTTTATTTCCCTATTTTTCCTGATTTTTCTGGTATTTTAGGACATTTTTGCCACTTTCTTTTATTTTTCTGGTATTTTTGTATTTTTGTTAATTTTCTCTAATTTTCATATTTTTGTGACATTTTTTGATCAATTCTTTTTGTAGTTTTTAATTTCAAATTTATTTTAACAACAAACACACAAATATTTCAATTAAAACACTCAATTGCACATCAAAAATCTTATTTTATTTTTTATATTGGAATTTGTTTGCATAGGGCAAAAATCACGTGCTCACGCCCTTTGGTGTTTTGAGACGTTATGATTTGTTAGTTATGGGCACACGTGGTGCTGTTCTATTGGCGATTCATAGTGGAAGTCGAGTAGGAAGAGTAATTGGGTGTTGCTCGGTAAGTCGAGTATTGGTTATGACCATCACGTTGCGTGTCTTATGTTATTTGTTTCACCGTGGGTGTAATGAATTTCTTTGGTTTCAGGCATAAAAAAGGTGTGTGTGTGGCTGTTAACTTTGAGCATAGCGACTTTAGGTGTCCCATGTCTAACAGTGTTCGGATAGGATTGTGCGTTGTGGCAAGGATACGTGAAATTATGACCTTTCAAGAAGGATTCGGGTACTCTATTTTTTTGATATGAGATGGGGTCTCATTTTTGTGTTGTAATGGTACTGTTGAGCTTGAGGTACAGCTCTTTCATTGAGTCATTTACATGATTTGAGTATGTTGGACCGCCCATCATTGGTGCGTGGATTATGCAAGTTGTGGCTTAGGCCTGTGTTAAGGTGGCATATCACCAGAGTGGGGTGTTGGAGTCGAAGTGATCATTGGAGTCATTAATGGGTACAGTCAGATGTGATTTTAGCTGGTGAGAAAGTTTATATCAAAGTTGGCCCGGAAATCTGTTGTGGTATTAGTAAAAAAGGAAGTGGCTTCATGTGTGAGTAATCTGAGGAATGGTTGCGGCTTATCGCGTGTAGTAATTAGCATTGACAACATATGAAAGTGTTGAAATGATGATTTAGCAAATAAGAGATTTTTATCGGTAATTGGGTATTGTGGGCAACTGCTGTAAATAGAGACTATCGTTTTGAGTGTTGGATTATGTGGTATGATTTCTCCTGACATTTCAAGTATGAATTATTACATATGGTTCGGGTTTATTCTGAGTTGAATGTGAATTCTAATATTGTGTATGATTTCGGAAAGTGCAATGTGGTTCTACGGTTTATGGTTTAGATGGACTATGAGATTGCAGTTATATAGTATTGTTGGACCTATGTGAGATAGGGTGACGTGGGATCACCCCAAGTATATTCTTGGTATGATCATCCAACTATTGGGTTGCTTCTAGTACATCTTACGGTACGCTCGAGGATGAGCGTTTGTTTAAGTTGGAAGGATGTGATGACCCGATTCGTCGTCTCATGTATTACTGCTTTGTTTCCCCCATTTCATGCTTCCTCATGTTTTGTTATCAGTGATTGGTGTGTTAAAATTTATTTGGGTAGGTTTTGGTAGAAAAGGAGACACTTAGTCTCTTTAAGGAATACTTATTTTGGAAAAGTCAACCAGAAGTTGACTTTTGAGTTAGATGGCTTGGATGTGATTTTTGATTATTCGGTTAGCTTCGGGAGGTGATTTGTGACTTAGGAGATCAGAATCAAATTTGGAGGTCCGGTGTAGAAATAAGCTTGAATTGGCGAAGTTGGAATTTTGGCGGATACCGGTTAATAGGTGAGATTTTGATTTGTTGGTCGGAATGGAATTCTGAGAGTTGCAGTAGATTCATTTGGTGATTTTGGATATGTCTGCAAATTTTCAGGTCATTCGGACGTCGTTTGATTGGGTTTTCGATCGAATGTGAGATTCAGAAGTTTTGAATAAAACTAGGCTTGAATCCGATGTGTTTTGGTTTTAGCGTTGTTTGATGTGTTTTGAGGATTGGAACAAGTTTGTATGATGTTTTGGGATATGTTTACACATTTGGTTGAGGTCCTGGGGGCCTCGGGACGATTTCGGATGGTCAACCAGACCATTTGTAGCTTTCGGGAGTTGCAGAAATTGCACAATCAGGTGTTGCATGAGTTAAGCCTACGCGGTCGCAATAGCATAGATGCAATCGCATAGAAGTGCCTAGGCAGGTTGGATATATGGTCTCTGCGATCGCAATAGTGTAATAAGATCGCATAGTGGAAGTGAGGGGCCACCTGAGTTGCTATGTGCAATCGTATAAGGTTGTCTGCGTTCACAAAGGTTTGTGTCTTAAAGCAGTGCGATCGCATATGTGTGGCTGTGATCACATAGTTCATTTTAAGGCTGGGGAATTTTTGCGCATTGCGATTTCATGAATTGGTTCGCGATCGCATAGAAGAAAATTATAGAGCTGGGCAGAATGCTTTAAAAGCTCATTTCCGCGATTTAGGGTCATTTTTCCTCCATGGTTGGTCATTTTAAGAGCTTCTTGGTGGAGATTGAAGAGGGTTTCAATGGGAATCGATTAGAGGTAAGATTTTGAACTTAAAACACGATTATATTGTGAAATCGTTCTAGAAATTCATGGAAAAGCCTAAAATTGATGAACTAGGGCTTGAGTTTTTGATATTTCAAATTACGATTTGATAGGTCATTTGAGCTCGGATTTGGGTGTTCTTGGTATGTATGGAGTCATGGAAAAATGAGAAATTCGGTAATTTGAGTTTTGTAATTTTTTTAGAAGCGGGCCCGGGGCTCGAGTTTTGCTAGTTTCAAGATTTTTGTTATATTTCGATTGTTTTCGATTGTCTGTTGTCCCATTAGCATATTATGATATATTTGACTTGATTTTGGATAGATTTGACGCGCGCGGAGGCCGGGTTGAGGGGAAAAGGCATCGCGGGCTAGAGTTTTCACCGATTCGAGGTGGGTAATACTTGTCAATGATGTCCTGAGGGTTTGAAACCCGGGATTTGCACTTCATAGTGCTGTATTAAGGTGACTTGCACGCTAGGTATGAGCGTAGGGTAGAGCACCGTTGGGAATTGTGACTTGGTCCATCCCGATTGTTGATTTTACTGTGTAATTGACTGAAACTTATTAGATGTTTTCATGATTTGGGCTTCGTGCTGATTATTTGAATCCTCCAGAGATTATATCACTGTTTTGCATTACTTGGCACATTATTTGATATCGGTCCATGGTTTTAATACTGTTTTGCAGAATCAGCCATTTTTCTAAGATTTGAAAACTCAAATGATACTTTAAATACTATTTCTACCCGAGAATTACTGTTTTTATAAATGTCCAAGTGGTTTATGTGCGTTCTGGACTGAGCATGGATCAGGATGCGCCTCGCAGCAGTGATATTGAAATAATGGTAGCAATGACACTGTATGGTGACTTAAAAAGTTGGTAATAATGACACTGTATGTTGACATAAAACAGTGGTAACAATGCCACTGTATGATGTAAATTGGTTAGGTAACAATGGTGGACTAGTCAGGTAATAATGACTGACCAGGATATTGCGCTTGGGCTGTAGGAGCCCCTCCAGAGTCTGTACACACCCCAGTGCGCTCCATCGACGTTAAATGAATCGGACTGCACGCAGCAGTGGGTATCGGAGTGTACCGTCATGTGCATTACATTGGATTCATGCATTGGTTTCTATTTGTGCTACGTGGCATGACATTTAGCACTCATATGTTGTTGGCATACATGTATTACTTGCCTTGTTGACCAGATACCCTGGTGTAAATTGCTAAAGGAGTGATGTGCCCGAGTGGCGGATTTGTGTGCGGACTTGCACTACTTGATATCGTATTCATGTGCTTAACTATTAATAAGGAAAGAAAGAGATGTTTTCAAAAGAGGTTTTAAACTGAGCCAGATACTTTATAAGGGATTTTCATGGAATTACTGTTTCTAAACAGGGTTGTACTATACTTTATAGCATGATGTAGTGCTCTTATGTGATTTCTTTCCTCTCAGCATTATTTACTCTTATTACCACTAAGTTGAAAGTACTCACTTTACTCCCTGCACCTCGCGTGCAGTTGCAGGTACTGTTCACCCGGTAGCGGGTAGATAACAGATCGAAGGTAATTGCTATCACAGCTAAGCAAGGTGACCGCCAGCGTTCGCTGCACCGAGTTCCTTCTTCTTGATTCCAGATTTTTACTCTATGTATTATAGGCTATGAAATTGTAATAAAAGATTCTCCTATATGCTCGTGACTTGTGATACCCCGGTCAGGCTAAGTTAGGTTGTAATATTTTAATTGATATTCTTTAAGTTTCATTTTCTACATATTTATGTTTAGTAAGTGTTAAAGAACAAATTGAGGTTAGTTGGGTGGCCTTGTCTTCACAAGAGGCGCCATCACGACCGGGTATGGAAATTTGGTCATAACACCAAATGTTGAGGAAAAGCTAAATCATCTTTTATTGGATTCTTATTCATTTCTGACATGAAGCAAGACACCATTGAATATTGCATCCGTTCTTACTTTATATTCTTGTCAGTTGGATCTTTTTTCATTTGATGTCAGAAATGTAACTTTGGCAAACTACCTTTATAGTGTCTATTTTTGTCAATTTGTAAACTACTGGTAGTACTTGATATAAATTACTTTCCAAATCATTAATTTTTCACCAATGGTTCATTAATATCCAATATATCGCTAGAACTCCGTTTGACACTTAACCATAAGTGCTTCATCCAATGTTATCAATTTTGTTTGCCTTATAAATTTAGCATCATTGCTCTACTTTGATATATTTGTGATGGTTATTTAAGATTTTTCGAAGAGGTATATCGAATCTAAAGTGGGTGGACTCACAATATAATCATTGTTGGTACACCACTTGATATTAATGCTAACATTTCCATGCCTCTTGATATAATATTTTTAAATAATGTGTAATGTAGAAATATTATTTCTATTCCACCAGAGGCATCTACAAAGAATAATCTTGTTATAGCAAAGCCGATTCTTTATAATATAGTTTTGAAATATTGTTTTTGTTAAAGATTTAGCTTTGTTCTTCCTCAATCACTTATATAGTTTTTTGATTCTTAATAACATATTAACTTTTTTAGTTTGTATTCTAATGCCACTTTTATGGAATAAATTTATTGTGATGACCCAAAGGGGTCATCACCTGTTTCCTCACTCATTCCGCGCTTACGAGGTCTGAAAACCTCATTTTTACTTGCCTTAATTTGCGTGCGCAGTCCGGGCGCGTCGCCAGAAAGCTTTTATGCTGAAATATGTGAATTTTATGAAACATTTGAAGAATTTTAATATTAATATGATTATAGTTGAATTTTGTCAACATTTTTGGTAAACTGACCCGGACCCGAGATTGAACGGTCCCGAAAAGTCCATAAAAAAATACGGGACTCGGGCATGTGCCCGGAGTCGAATTCCGAGGTCTAGAGCTCGAGATATGAATTTTTCCGTGAAATTGTTCTTCTGATATTGTTAGGGAAAATTGAATTAAAAATTGATTAAAATACTATGGTACCGGGCTCGTATTTTGGTTCCAATGCTCGGTGCAAGTCTTATATATTATTTAAGCGCTTTTTGTAAATTTTGGTCGTAATTGGACGTCGTTTGACATGTTTCGGACTATAAGTTCCATATTTGAAAATTTATGAAGTTTAGAAGAAAAATCATGAGTTTTGAGGCTTGATTCTATATAAATGATGTTATTTTGCCGATTTGATCGCGCGAGCAAGTCCGTAAGATGTTTTTGAGGTTGTGTGCATTTTGGTTTGGAGCTCCGAGGGCTCGGGTGAGTTTTGGATAGACCACGAGTTGCATTTTTGTATTTTTGAAAAGGTGGTATTCATCAGTTCTAATATCTTCGCATTTGCGAAGAAGTTCTCTCAAATGCGATGTTGCAAATACGAAGAAGGGGAATTTGGGACGGATTGCAAATGCGATCATTCCTTTGCAAATGCGAAGAGGTGGAAAATGGTCTAGGGTCGCAAATGTGACTCCCTTGTTCGGAAATGCGAGATGGTCTGGATCGCAAAAGCGATCAAAAGTCCGAAAAAGCGAAACCTGCCCCCCAGACCCAAGTTCACAAATGTGAACTAAATTATCTAATTTCTCAAGCCTGCATTATTCGCAAATGCGAACTTATGTTCGCAATTCCCATATCCGAGGCCCAACAAATTTTATACTTAGTCGAATTTTCATCACTTTTCACCATTCTTTCAAAACCCAAACACCATAGGCAATTTTTCAAGAGCAAACTTCATCCAAAATCCTTTGTAAGTTGATTTTTACTCAATTCTTTCACCGTTTAACATCATTAAACATGTTTTCCACTTGAAATCAAGGATTTTCATAGGTGAAATCGAGGTTTTTGGGTGGAACCTAGGGTTTTCATAAATGGGGAGTTGGACCTTGATTTGAGGCTCGATTTCAAAACAAATTATATATTTGAACTCGTGGGGAAATGGCTAGCCGGAATTTGGTGCGAACCTCGAGTTTTGACTATGTGGGACTGGGGCTATTTTGGGAATTTTGAGTAAATCTTTGGGAAATTCATTTTTATGCATTCAGATTAATTCCATTAGCATTTGTTGATACATTCAAGCAAATTGTGATTAGATTCAAGCGAAGTGGAGGTGAAACCGTGAGGTAAAGAAATAGTTGAGGATTAAGTGGATTTGCAGGCTTCGAGGTAAGTGTTTGGTTTAATCCTAGCTTAAGGGAATAGGAGTTGAGTCTTGTTGCTAATTGCTATGTGATCGAGTATGATGTATAGGCATGGTGACAAGTATCTATAAATTGGTGTCTAGCATGACCGTGAGTCCTTAAACTATGAATATCATGAACTAATTAAGAATTCCATGTTTATTGGAGTATTTCTATATGTTGTGACTAACATGTGAATGATTATATGATAATTTGATTCCTAAGAGCATTGGCTCGAATTGTGATACGAATATTGAAAGTATATGAAATGACTTGTTTCACTAAGGAGCGTCGACTCCAGTCATAGAATGAATTGTGAAAGTACAAGTGATAATTGAACCTCTAGAGAATTTGCTCGAGTTGTGAAGAAAATTGTGAAGTAAAAGTGAGAAAGAAAAGAGATCATTATGTTTCCCTCTTGACGGGCTATTGTTGGGTTATGATTCCTCTGCATTGTGTTCTTGATGGATACTAGGGCCGCTTAGGTTAATGTTTTTTTTTGTTGCGGGATGACTATAGTTATAGCTGAGATGATTGAGTAATATAGGTTAGTTATAGATGGGGTGTTTAGGTGAGGTAATCGATTAGATATAGCTGATGGTTAACTGTGGTAATAGGTTGGTTATAGCTCCGGTGGTCAGATGTTGGAACTAATTTGGCTATAGTAATCCCCTTGCCAGGATATTTGAGATGATTTTTTGTTCCCTCACTAGGATTTCATTATATTGTTGTTTGTGACAGAATATGAGATAGGATTTATTGGAACTTGGGCTCTAGTGATATCGAGGAGTAAGAAAATAAAGAAGGGGAAAGTGTTAGTGATTATTCCCTTGCCGGGACATTTTGTTGATTATGTCATTGGGTTTTATCTCCCTTGCCGGGATACTGAGATTATTAAGTTATTTGTTATGTGAAATCTCTTGCTGGGATTTTCATTATTGTTTCTTTACTCTCTTGACCATATTTGTGACTGTGGTTCGAATGAGGAAATGATAATTGAGGATCGGGTTACACACCGCAACAATGATATTAGGATCGGGTTGCACGCCGCAACAATAATATGCGAGGGTCAGGTTGCACACCGCAACAATGATACATGATAAATGATATAGGTCAGGTTGCAGGCCGCAAAAATGGTATCGTGGAGCGGGTTGCACGCCGCAACAACGATAATTATGGAGCGAGTTGCACGCCGCAACAATTATTGATGCTATGTGTATATATTTGAGTATTGATTCCTTGTTCATTGTGTAGACCTAAACTGTTTTAGTTGTTACTCCGGATCACTATCAATATTATATTCCCCATATCATATTTTCCCTCCCATGTTGTTAATTACTTGGTATTCAATTTCTGCTGTATATTTATAACTGCATAGGTTTATGTGGTGTCTAGTCTAGCCTCGTCACTACTTTGTCGGGGTTAGGCTAGACACTTACCAGCACATGGGGTCGGTTGTGCTGATGCTACACTTTTGTGCATTTTTTCACAAGTCCGGGTTTTGAGGAGCAGCGACAATAGTAGTATGGGAGCGTGCTTTCATACTCATGAGAGTGAGGTAGCCTCGCATTGTAAGGCCCCGTGAAATTTTTGTGCATAAAACCTAGTAGATGTGGTGTCATGGTCCGAATGATGTGTTAGGAATGCGTAGAATTCTTCGCGGCGAGCTTGCGAGCCGCGGTTCGGACCCTTGGTAGTGATTTAAGTTTCAAAATGTAGAATAAAATTTTTCCAGAAAAATGTCAATCTGCGGTGCACTTTTGCGACCGCAGAATCAACATGCGGTCCGCATAGTGACCGCAAATCGTTCCAGAGAGTTGCCCAAAATTGTGTCCAATGTGCGGTCGATATGCGATCGCATGTCAATCTGCGGTGCACTTTTGCGACCGCGGAATCAACATGCGGTCCGCATAGTGACCGCAAATCGTTCCAGAGCCCGCGTAATTTTTGAGCCATTCTGCGGCCACTATGCGGACCGCATGTTGATTCTGCGGTCGCATAGTGACCGCATATTTGACCCCGGCCCAGATTTTGTAACATTTTGACCCGATCTCTTCTTTAATATAACACCTTTCTTCTTCATTTTATCATATCATCTCACCAAAATTAGAGAGAGAAGAGAGGGTTTTTAGAGAGAAGTTCTTCATCTTCAAAGATTGTTCCAACTACTTAATTCCAAGGGATTCTAGGGCAAGGATTCAACTTCCCCAATATTTTCAAGGTAAAAACCCTAACTATTTTCTTTGATTTTCAGTTTTAATTGGGTAAAGAGAGGTTTGCATATAATAGCTTTTGAAAATAGAATTTTTACACTCATGCATGATTATTGAACTTGATTTCTAGTAAAAAGAAGTGGGTAGAAGTAAGAGTCTTCAAGAACAAGGTTGGCAAGAGTAGGATATCTTGGGTAAGCATAAAGTAGGAGGAAAAACATCATCACCAGGTATGTATGGCTAATTTTGATTCTTGTAAAATCGCCCATATGTGTGAAATTGTTTGGCATGTGTTAATTTGAGAGATTTTATGTGATTTTCGATATCATTGTTGGGTATACAATTGATGATTGAACTACATTTGGTATGGTTTGAAATATGAATTGAAAGATGACAAAGGAATTGAAATTTGTAAAGAATTGAGGAAAATTGTTGTTATGGCATATATGGTTCCTTTTGGAAAGAGATGAAACACTTGAATTGTGGAAATATTGAAACATGGTTGTGATATTGAATCGAGAAGAAATTGAGAACATGAATCAATGTGTAAGTTGCTTATTTGAACTTGTTGAAATTGTGTGTAGTACCTTATCTGCTGTTTGAAATTGTTGTGCTTTCAACTGTAAGGCGGGGTCGTGTTGCGCGCCGCAACGTGGTGAAATAAGGTGTGGGTTGGGGTGATAAGGGTGGCCGAGGTAATAAGGGTGGTCGGGGGCAATAAGGATGGAAAGCGATCGAAATCGCTATTGAAAATTGATACATAAATCAATAATGTGAAATTGTGAAAGGAGACAGCAGGAGAGTTTGCAACCTGTGGGGCACTGATTGCCCCTTTGTTTGACTACTTGTGCTTTACGTGATTGATTGGTTATTGTTAAATTGGTTGATTGTAGAAAGTGCTTTGTGTTGAGAATTATTTGAAATAAGGAAATTGTGGAAATATGGTTGGCTGGCTTAATTAATTGTTGATGAAATTTAATGGCTTGAGTTTACTTGGGACAAAGTTTGTCCATACATACCAGTACAATTCAAGTGTACTGACGTCCCTTTTGCCGGGGGCGCTACATTCGTGTTATGATTGTAGGTGGATCAGTAGCAGACACTTCAGCTCATCGGCAGTAGTATCCTTCTCCTTCCACTGCCCGTTTTGGTGAGCCCCTTCTTCCTCGGGGCCTTGTGTGGTTCTTGCCACTTCGGTTTGGATTTCATTTTGGTTTTGAAAGGTATAGCCGGAGCCTTGTTACCGGCAAGTATTGTATTTCCCTTTTGTATCCTAGAGGCTCTGTAGACATGTAAACTGTGGGACTCCAGTCTTATGTATATATTGTGTTATGTCGGGCGTTGTAAAAATTGAAATCTAGTTAATGAATCACTCGTATCGTTTTATTTGTTTAATGTGAAATCAATTATGATTAGTAATATATTTGGTTATTGAGAAACAGTCATCACAGGGGTAACGCGTGGGAATGAAAGGCACCCAGGTCCGCTTGACCGGGGCAACCCGGTCAGGTGCCGGTCATGTTCCTCGATTTGGGGCGTGACACGCATGCGTCCGCAAGCCCGACGTCTCTTCTTATTATTTTATTTTAGACTGTTGCCTCCTTGTTTCGAGATAGATAGATGTTATATTTCTTTCATACCTTTATATTTAGTTTATTCTTAGTGGTTCGCGAGTAATGTGACGCTAAATCTTGGGTAGACGTTGTTTTTTACTATTCCGCGTTTTAATTCTTATTTATAAGACAGATTTCCGCTATTGTTCTTAGTAAATTTCATGTTCTATATTGATGCTATAAGTTGTTAAGATTATTGTTTAGTGATGAAAAGGTAAATAAGTTGGCTTGTCTAGCTACCACGAGTAGGCATCATCATGACTCTGATGGTGGGAAATCCGGATCGTGACAAGTTGGTATCAAACCACTAGGTTACATAGGTCTCACAACTCATGGACAAGCTTAGTAGAGTCTGAGGGATCGGCATGGAGACGTCTGTATTTATCCCTCAGAGGCTACAGAGTTAGGAAAATTTTCACTTATATTCTTTCCTGTCGTGCGATTTTGTTCTCTTAGTGTTAAATTGAAACCTATACTTTTTCCCCTTCATTAATGGCGAGGTCATGAACCGCTTTTTCAGCCGAGAAACAACATACCTGTGATAGATCAACTACGTCTTCGGAGGTAGATATGCGAGAGGTGGAGGTAAAGGTATTAGAGGTAGAGAAGTTTCGATCTTATTATGCATCATATCAGGTTATTCTACCTGCAGTGCAATATCGTATGTGAAGGCTCGACGTATGGCCGAGAAAGGGTTTTTGATCTACTTGGCTTATGTTCGTGATTCTAGTGCGGGGGTTTCCTTTATTGATTTTGTGCCCGTGGTTCGTGAGTTCTGGATGTTCCCTTCAGATCTACTGGGTATGCCGCCCCACAGGGATATTGATTTTTGTATTGATATGGTTTTGGGCACGCATACCATTTCTATTCTACTGTATCGAATGGCCCCGCACGAGTTAAAAGAGTTAAAGGACCAGTTGCAGGATTTACTGAAGAAGGGTTTTATCAGGCCTAATGTTTGTCCTTGGGGTGCGCGGGTGTTATTTGTAAAAAAGAAGGATGGTTCGATGTGGATGTGTATTGATTACCGGCAATTGAAAAAAGTGATGATAAAGAATAAATATCCACTATCGAGGATTGATGATTTGTTTGATCAGCTTCAGGGAGCAAGGCTATTTTCAAAGATAGACTTGAGATCTGGCTACCATCAGCTGAAGAATAGTGTGTCCGATGTCCCTAAGACAGCATTCCGCACTCGGTATGGGCACCATATATGAGTTTTTTTTGTCATGTCATTTGGGTTGACCAATGCCCCATCAACATTTCCGGAGTTGATGAACTGAGTGTTCAGGCCATATCTGGACTTGTTCGTGATAGTCTTCATAGATGATATTCTGGTGTACTCCCGCAGCCAGGAAGAGCACGAGCAACACCTTAGAGTGGGTTTTCAGACTCTGAAGGATAGTTAGTCATATGCTACATTTTTGAAGTGCGAGTTCTGGTTAAGTTCGGTTGCATTTCTGGGTCATATTGTATCAGCAGAGGTTATTCAGGTAGACTCGAAGAAAATTGAGGCAGTCAAGAATTGGCCTCGACCAGCTTCAGTGATCGAAATTCCGAGTTTCTTGGGGTTAGCAGGTTATTACCATCGGTTTGTTGGGGGTTTTTCTTTTATTGCAACCCCGATGACCAGATTGACCCAGAAGGGTGCCCAGTTCAGATGGTCAGATGAGTGCGAAGGGAGCTTTCAGAAGCTCAAGATAGCTCTGACCATGACACCCGTGTTGTTTTTGCCCACGAGTTTAGGGCCTTGCACAGTCTATTGTGATGTTTCTCGTACTGGGCTTGGTGCAGTATTGATTCAGGATGGAAAAGTTATTGCCTATGCTCCGAGACAATTTAAGATCTATGAGAAGAATTATCTAGTTCATGACCTATAGTTGGATGCGGTTGCTCATGCTTTGAAGATTTGGAGGCACTATCTATAAAGTGTGATGTGTACACGGATCACAAGAGCCTTCAGTACTTGTTCAAGCGGAAAGAGTTGAATGTAAGGCAGAGGGGGTGGTTAGAGTTGTTGAAGATTATGATGTTACTATTTTATATCACCGGGGTAAGGCCAATGTGGTGGCCGATGCATTGAGTAGGAAGTCTGCCAACATGGGTAGTCTTGCTTATATCTCGGTCAGCTAGAGACCGCTTGCTTTAGATATTCAGGCCTTGGCCAATTGATTTATGAGATTAGATATTTCTGTGCCCAGTAGAGTATTGGCTTGCACGGTTGCTCGTTCTTCTCTATTGGAGCGTATCCGTGATCGGTAGTTTGATGACCCCGATTTGTGTGTCCTGAGAGACATGGTGCAGCATGGAGGTGCCACGAAGGTGACTTAGGTGATGATGGTATTTTGAGATTGTAGGGGCGTGTTTGTGTGCTTAATGTTGATGGTATTCGAGAGTTGATCTTAGCGGAGGCCCATAGTTCTCGGTATTCTATTCACCCGGGCATCACGAAGATGTATCATGACTTGCGGCAGCATTATTGGTGGCATAGGATGAAAAATTAACATTGTTGCGTATGTGGCTCGGTTCTTGAACTATCAGAAGGTCAGGTTTGAGCATCAGAGACCCGGTGGTTTGTTTTAGAGGATTGATCTTCCTGAGTGGATGTGAGAGAGGATTACCATGGATTTCATTACTGGACTTCCGTTGACTCGGAAGAAGTTTGATGTTATTTGGGTCATTGTTGATTAGCTGACCAAGTCAGCGCATTTCATTCTAGTGGCAGTATCCTATTCATCCGAGATATTAGCTGAGTTTATATCCAAGAGATTTGTCCACCTTCATGGGGATCCAGTATCTATCATTTTGGATCGGGGTACGCAGTTTACCTCGTGCTTCTGGAGAGTAGTCCAACAGGAGTTGGGCACCCAAGTTCAGTTGAGTATAGCATTCCATCCTCAGACGGACGGTCTATCCGAGTGGACTATTCAGATTTTGGAGGATATGCTTCGGGCTTGTGTCATTGATTTTGGAGGCTTGTGGGACCAGTTTTTGCCTTTAGCAGAGTTCGCCTACAACAACAGCTACCAGTCTAGTATTCACATGGCTCTGTATGAGGCATTGTATTGTAGGTGATGTCGGTCTCCCATCGGATATTTTGAGCCGGGAGAGGCTCGGCTATTAGATACTTACTTAGTCCAGGAGGCCTTAGAAAAGGTCAAGATCATTCAGGAGAGGCTTCGGTTAACTCAGTCTAGGAACACGAGTTATGCAGACCGTAAGGTCCGAGATGTAGATTTTATGTTTGGTAAGCAGGTATTACTCCGAGTGTCGCTTATAAAGGGCGTGATGAGGTTCAGAGAGAAGGGCAGGATTAGCCCTAGGTACATTGGCCTGTTTGAGATCCTTGATAGAGTAGGAGAGGTGGATTATAGACTTGCATTGTCGTCTAGCTTATCAGCCGTACATCCAGTATTTTATGTGTCTATGCTTCGGAGGTATCACGGCGATCCTACCCATGTGTTAGACTTCAGCACTGTTTAGTTGGACAAGGATTTATCTTATAAGGAGCAGCTGGTAGCTATTCTTGATTGGCATGTTCGTCAGTTGAGATCTATAAGTTTTCCCTCTATTCGTGTTCAGCGTAAAGGTCAACCCACTGAGGCCTCGACCTGGGAGTCCGAGTCTGATATGCGAAGCCATTATCCACATCTATTTCTTGACTCAGGTACTTCTTTCTTTTGTCCATTCGAGGACGAACGATTGTTTTATAGGTGGAGGATGTGACAACCCAAAGGGGTCATCAGCTGCTTCCTCACTCATTCCATGCTTCCGAGGCCTTGAAAACATTATTTATACTTGCCACGATTTGCATGTGTAGTCCGAGCGCGTAGCCGGAAAGCTTTTATGTTGAAATATGTGAATTCTATGAAAGATTTGAAGAATTTTGATATTAATATGATTATAGTTGACTTTGGTCAACATTTTTGGTAAACGGATCCGGACCTGAGATTGGACGGTCCCGAAAGGTCCGTAGAAAAATATGGGACTCGGGCATGTGCCCGAAGTCGAATTCTGAGATCTAGAGCTCGATATATGAATTTTTCTATAAAATTGTTCTTCTCATATTGTTAAGAAAAATTTAAACGAAAAATTGATTAAAAGACTGTGGTATCGGGCTCGTACTTTGGTTCCGACGTTCGGTACAAGTCTTATATATTATTTAAGCACTTTTTATTAAGTTTGGTCGAAATCGGGCGTCGTTTGATGTGTTTTAGACTATAAGTTCCAAGTTTGAAAGTTAAGAAGAAGAATCATGAGTTTTGAGGCTTGATTCTATGTAAATGATGTTATTTTGGCGATTTGATCGCGGAGCAAGTCCGTAGGATATTTTTGAGGTTGTGTGCATGTTTGGTTTGGAGCCCCGAGGGCTCGGGCGAGTTTTGGATAAGCCACGAGATGCATTTTTGCATTTTTGAAAAGTTGGTATTCCTCAGTTCTGGTATCTTCGCGTTTGCGAAGAAGTTATCGCAAATGTGAAGTCGTAAATGCAATCATTCCTTCGCAAATACAAAGAAAGGGAATTTGGGCCAGATCGCAAATGCGATCATTCCTTTGCAAGTACGAAGAGGGGGAAAATGGACTGGGGTCGCAAATGCGATGCCCTTGATCGCAAATGCGAGATGGTCCGGATCGCAAAAGCGATCAAAAGTTCACAAAAGCGAAACCTGCCCCCCCAGACCCAAGTTTGCAAATGCGAACTAAATTGTTGCATTTTCCAAACCCGCATTGTTCGCAATTCCCATATCTGAGGCCCTACAAATTTTATACTTAGTCGAATTTTCACCACTTTTCACCATTCTTTCAAAACCCGAACACCATAGGCGATTTTTCAAGAGCAAACTTCATCCCAAATCATTTGTAAGTTAATTTTTACTCAATTCTTTCAACTTTTAACATCATTAAACATGTTTTCCACATGAAACCAAGGATTTTCATGGGTGAAATTGGGGTTTTTGGGTAGAACCTAGGTTTTTCATAAATTGGGTAGTTGGACCTCGATTTGAGGTCTCATTTAAAAGAAAATTATATATTTGAACTCGTGGGGGAATGGGTACCGAATTTTGGTTCGAACCTCTAGTTTTGACCACATGGGCCCGTAGGCATTTTGGGAATTTTTGAGTAAATCTTTGGAAAATTCATTTTTATGCATCCAAATTGATTCCATTAGCATTTGTTGATACATTCAAGCAAATTGTGATTAGATTCGAGCGAATTGGAGGTGGAACCGCGAGGTAAAGCAATAGTTGAGGATTAAGTGGATTTCCAGGCTTCGAGGTAAGTGTTTGGTTTAACCCTAGATTGAGGGAATAATAGTTGTGTCTTGGTTCTAATTGCTATGTGATCGAGTATGATGTATAGGCATGGTGACGAGTATCTATATATTGGTGTCATCGTGTGTCACGACCCGTATTCCCCACCATCGGGATCGTGAAGGCGCCTACTCATGGTAGCTAGGCAAGCCAATTTACTCACCATCTTTCCATTAATAAAAACCATCTTATTGTCAATTTAATAACATGAATAATAATAATAATGATAACATTAACTGCGGAAGTCTACTTGCATATATCTGAATATAATTGTGAAATACTCTACATAAATCCTCTACCCAAGATGTGGAGTCACTTACTCACGAACTACTAAAAATAACAACAAATAATGGTCTGAAAGAAATATAACAACCATCTGCCTCAAAACAATGAGACTACAGAATAAATGAAATATATAGAAGAGACGTCGGGTCTGTGGACGCCTGCAAGCTACCTCAGTCTCGGGGATATGAAAAATCCTGCTACTAAATTACTACTGCTGATGTTGCTCAAGACTTGGACATGTGCAAAAATGCACAAAAGTGTAGTATTAGCATAACCGACCCCATGTGCTGGTAAGTGTCACGGCCCAAATCCGATCGTGATGGCGCCCAACCCTAAAGCTAGGCAAGCCAGACCAACGATCATTTTCATAGTTAAGACAAGCCCGAAAAGGAAAAATTCAAGGAGAATATATGAGTCAATAAATACTCCAATAAAAATAGTATGAATAAATACTAAGAAGTGCGAAATAGAAATAACACTCCGAAAGATTTGGGGTCACGAGTCTAGAGCCTCTAAACAAAACTGAATAGTAATAGAAATGCTGAATAAAATACGCAAGTCTGAAACATATAGTAATAACTGAATGGAAAGAGAAGCTAGGTTTTGCGAACGCCGGCAGCTACCTCAACAACTCGAAATTACTCTGATATAAGCTGGAGTGCTCATCTAACCTTCATGTGTACCTGAATGTGCATACAATGTGCAGGGAGTAGGGTTGAGTAATAAGTACTCAGTGAGTAAAAAGTATATATTAATAGCTGAAAGCAGGAAATCCACAGAATACCACAGAGTAAAGCTAAACTACAATTTGATACCAACCACGAACTAACAATAACAGCAAGTCACAATTAGCACAAATAATTTAACAGATAAAAATGCAATGCAATGCATATGACCGCTACGGCGTGTAGCCCGATCCATATAACGTCGACGGTGCTCACTAGGGGTGTGTACAGACTCCGAAGGGGCTCCTTCAGCCCAAGCACAATATCATATCATCTGTTCCGGCATGCAACCCGATCCTTATATCATCTGCTACGGCGTGCAGCCCGATCCATCCTCATTCCACAATATGCATATGAGTCACACAACGGTTCAAATTATTTATTTCCACCTTCCAATTCATTAATGATGAAAATACTTAAATTTTATTTAATTTTCCAAGAACATGTGACTTAGCAATTAATAATAGTGATTTCAAACCAGGACTGAGATCAGTGATTAAGCAAACCAAGCTATCACATATATATCTATCCCCTAGGGATACTACAGGTCGGCACAAAGCCCCAACCATGGCTTACAGCCCACAAATATATCTAACACAGTATGCGTTTCAATCGCATACAACATATTATTCATATCCAAGATGGACCAAGTCTCACTCCCTAGTCATAATCAATCCCGCACCTGCCATGGGGTGCGAGCCATGCCCTACTAGCGTCACAATGTGCTAAGCCGGGGTTTCGAACCCTCAGGCTACCATATACACTAACTACTCACCTCTAGCCGGCCATGGACTCATCCACGATACCTTTTCCCTTCGAATTTGCCTCCTCGTGCGTCGAATCTAGTCAAAACCACAGCAATTACATAAATATGGGTCAAGGAAATATAACCCAATCAAAATTACTTGAAAAATGCAATAATACACGAAGTTGGTAATACCCGATCCCCAGGCCCACTTCTCAAAAAATTCCAAAAATCATACCAATGGATTACTCGTCTCACCATGAGTCCGTACGTATAAAATTTATCAAAATCGGAGTTCGAATGGCCTTTCAAAACCCACAAACTTATTTTCATAATTTATGCCCTAATTCTTCACAATTTCTATCCAATTTCATGAATTTTGGTGTTGATTCTAGCATAAAATTATGTTTTTGAGTCAAGAAACTTACCTCCAGCGATTACCCATTGATTTCTCTCTTAAAAATTACCTCAGAAGCTTCTTCCCGTTCCAAAATTGGAAGAAAACTCGACCTGCTCATTATAGGTATATTGTTAATGTGTTCTACTGCTTCCAATTTCCTTGTGAAATTCTAATGAGTTTAGGCTTTTGTATCACTCAGTTTGACCTTTGAATGAAGGAGATATGTAGGTTTTAAGATTTGCAAATAGTGTAGGTTTTTAATACGCCATCAGGGGCAGTTTCATCATTAACCTGAAAATCTAGGCAACCTTAGTAAAATTGTCATAAAATCCTCATACGATGTCCAAATTCGATGATTCTTTTTGCCACGGGTCCGTAATTACGATACAAATCTAATGCGTCATTCAAAATAGTAATCGGGGATCATTTTTTCAACATGATATCATTTATGCTTGAAGAAACGATGTCGAAGCATAAGAAAAACAAGCACAACGCAATCCAAACCTATCCGAAACTCACCCGAGCTCCTCAGGACCGCATACGAACATATTAACATGTCACATAAGATCATGAAAACTTAGTTTCACTCTCAAATCACCAAAACTAACATCAAAACACCAAATTTACATCGGATTCAAGCCTAAGTTCTTCTAAAACTTCCGAAACTTGCATTTGATCTAAAACCCGACCTAAACACCTCCGAATGACTTGAAACTTTGCACGCATATCCATAATCACCTAACGGAGATACTGTGACTCAAAAAATTTCATTCCGACCCTTGGATCAAAATCTCACCTACCATCCGGAATTCGCCAAAATCCATCCTTAGCCAATTCAAGCCTAATTATACACCGGACTTCCAAATTCAATACGGTTGTTCTCTTAAGTCATAAATCATCCCCCAAAACTAGTCGAATTATCAAAATCCATTTCGAGTCTTCTAACTTATAAGTCAATATTCTATTGACTTTTCCAAACTATCCTTCTCATAAAGAGACCAATTGCCTCATTTCTAACCAAACTCTATCCGAATTACTTTAAATTGTCCAAACACATATAATGAAACATATAGAAGAATAAAACGGGGAAAATAGGGCAGTAACTCCCGTAACGACAGGTCGGGTCGTTACATCCTCCCCAACTTAAACAAACGCTTGTCCTCGAGCGTATCGAGAGTTGTCCTAGAAGCCAACCAGTAGCTGAATGATCTTACCAACCATATACCCGAGGTGATCCCTCATCACCCTATCTCGCATAGCACTGATAACACAATATAGCCAAACTTTCACAATCCATTTAATCTATAAACCAAACCATACAACCACGTCGCACTTTCCGAAAAGTATACACCAGATAAAAAATTCACAATATCACCCGGTTACATGCCCGGCCATACAAAACGCATTATCACCCGGTTATAATACGGAATGGTATCAATGATAGTAGCCTCTGCACTGACATCTAACACAACTTCCAAATTAAGAAAGTACTCCTTTCCAGCTGTCTACTAGTTCTTTGAAATATAAATCACTCTTGTAAAACATATTCTAACGCACTTTACCACATAACTCGTGGCATTTCTGGCATAGCCCCTAATGCAATAGGTCAAAATCACCCCAATACTAAGACAACGAGCTTGAATTCCAACATCACATCCAAAATATAACATACCAACGAATAAAGATCCACCACCATAACATAGCCTATACATCAGAACTCTATATAACACACAAATCATCATACCTGATTCCAATTTCCACCGTGCGAATACATGCCCCTAATTTGATACCTAATTATTCCATGACAGATACTCAATATTTACCTGTTCTACCAAGCAAACCCGAATACGACTAGTGTAACCAACAAGAACATGCCGTAATACTATTGAAATATCATCAATTTAATCACATTACCTTTTTCTGAAACACGTACTCGTGTCAAATCACTTCCACTTAGCGATACCATCTTCCCTAATCATCTAAAGCTCTCTTATATAATCACTTAGAAGGAATCACTACACATCCCATGCGCTGCATGATATACACATGCCTTGTGCAAATTCTTACAATGCTGACATGACGGATGAGATCCGTATATCTTCTTAGCCACCATCGAGACAACAATTCATTAGTTTTATATTCTTGGCAAGGATTATCACCTTATTCTGAACCAAACAATGGTCTTAGCTCTTTACCTTACTTCATATACTCAGATTGTACTGATCTCGAATTCAATGATCTCGTCTCACTCCGTATGAATTGCTCGGACAATAAGCCACTCCAGACATAATTTGATGTCTCATATGATACCCCAATGTGCCAATGGGTTACCGATTCGAATGCGGTACTAAAGAAAATGAGCTTTGAATGGAAATTATCAAATCCTACGCACTAACACAAACTTTTCTTGGAAACCAGGAAGCAAGACATACCATGATGGCATATATAGAACTATACTCGATACCACACTGTTGCGGCATGCAACCCGACCCAGATAATATACCCATGGTGGCGTTCCACCCGATACACACGTTGATCTCACATAAGGAGATGCACATCGAGCCAAATTTGCGCATTACAACAAAATACCAAATATCGGCCTTAAGCATGCTAAGTGCATAATAACACCTTTGAGGATTATATAGAATTATAACTACAAAACTCAAGCACAACTGAGGTGCCACGTACAATTGGAATTTCAAAAGCCAAGATGCTCATATAACGCCATTCTTACGCGGATTCTTAACACACAATAATTTTCTCAAGCCGTCTCACAACCCGCACAACGCAATGCATCGCTACATGAAATATCTGACAAAGGAACATCAACCTAACTACTCCTTCACGAGAACCGCATTACAACAATGCACACATCTGGCCTGATATTGAGCCATTATTCACATTAAATCTGTCCACCGACTTCAAGCCGATTCTGGTCACACTGAACTAGTCTAATAACCTTTCAAAGGTCCATAATAACTTCCCTTTTCTTCATAGAACACAACAATAACCATCATAATCGGAGAAATCCTTCATAGTTCACAACCCAATATGGCAACCGCCCTCCAGGCATGAATTCTCCAATTTAACGACACTATCACAACCTTCATACTTGGTTTACATATTTAACCAGTCAAGTGATGGCATGCCACACTTATATAATCTTCCAGTGGAACACACTACCACAACCTACCTCAACAATATTTGGGGCGCACCTCCAAACCACTGGTCGCACTAACGCTGAAGAGCGATCAAGAATCATTAACCAGGACACAACACCGCTCTCAGGTGATGCTGAAGACAATATTAATTTATCTTAACCACCGAAACTTCCTTCCTGCTCGTCCGATCTCTTGACATCTTGTCAAAACTTTTCCTTCACTCGTGCCATTCTCGCCTCAATTTCTACAATCAGAACTGGTTCGCCAGTATACTTTAAGACAGAACCAACATAGCACATAATCATGCAATTAGCTACTCAATGCAGACTCCCCAACTTAGCTCAAAGCCATATATCACAACTCACTATACTCATAATGTGTATGCTTCATTGCTGTCGTAATACCATAATGAGATTAAACTTGCTCTTTCATAAGCTTGTGGAAACACAAATCATTTGGAATTTTAACTCTTCTACATTTTTTCTTGTATTCACCCATATAACAGTTAAACCTATTTTCTTGGTGTCCAAATTTTTACTAAGTCCCAAATTTTTCTAAAATTACGGTAGAGTTTCCTTTGTAATTAGGCCTATCCACCTGTCAGAGAATCACCAAAACCATCCTAACAGCACGACTACAACTTAACAAAACATCAAAATGTATATCAACAACATTAATCTCAATACTACCTATTTTACATTATCAAAAATGATACAGGGACATGCATTGCACTTATTTGAATCAAAACACATATAAAATACCGCAATTTATTTTTCTAAGTTTGAACTCATACCGCCACATGTATTGCGCTTAACTTTCCAACTAGGAGATACTGCAATATTCTTCACGCGCCCGCAACTTGGGGTTACACTACTGATCGTAATAGGAACGAATCGCTTAACAGTTCATCTATTATCCCACAAACTTCTTCGTCACTACCAAGATTACATAGATATACCTCACAGCGCTAACTTACTCATCACGGAGATATCCGACCGACATCCTGGCTAATAAGGACATTACCGAACACATAAGTTCAAGCAATTGCTCACATAATCAGCACTTCGGTGCTCATGCCATAGGCGAAGATTCGGCCTCGAGTCCTCCTCACTGGCCCAACATGAACTCACGGAGATTACTTCTTGCTCCTCGATCGGGAAATCTCCCGCCATCGATGCAGATGTATTACTGAATGCTCGCGTGCGCGTACAGATGTGTGGAAGGAATTTCAAGAGTTATTTCTCAAGCTGAATCAAATACGCACGATAAGAATTCCAAGAATGTGAAGTGTTTCCTAAAAGTTCTACAGCCTCCCGAGGATAGATACGGACGTCTACGTACCGATACGTGAGAGCCTACTAAACCGGCTCATGACTCATGAGGCCTAGTAACCTAGGCTCTGATACCAACTTGTCACGACCCAAATCCGTTCGTGATGGCGCCCAACCATAAAGCAAGGCAAGCTAGACCAACGACCGTTTTTACTGTTAAGACCAGTCCCAAAAGGACAAATTCAAGGAGAATATATGAATCAATAAATACTTCAATAATAATAGTATGAATAAATACTGAGAAGTGCGAAATAAAAATAACACTCCTAAAGATCTGGGTCACGAGTCTAGAGCCTCTAAAAAAAATTGAATAGTAAAAGAAATACTGAATGAAATACGCAAGTCTAAAACATATAGTAATAACTGAATGGAAAGAGAAGCTAGGTTCTGCCAACGCCGGCAGCTACCTCAACAACTCGAAATTACTCTTATATAAGCTGGAGTGCTCGTCTAACCTTCTTGTGTACCTGAATCTACACACAAGGTGCAGGGAGTAGGGGTGAGTACTAAGTACTCAGTGAGTAAAAAGTATATATTAATAGCTGAAAGCAGGAAATCCACAGAATACCACAGAGTAAAGCTAAACTATAGTCCGATACCTACCACGAACTAACAACAACAGCAAGTCACAATTAGCACACATAATTCAATACATAAAAATGTAATGCAATGCATATGACCGCTACGACGTGTAGCCCGATCCATTTAACGTCGACGGCGCTCACTAGGGGTGTGTACAGACTTCGGAGGGGCTCCTTCAGCCCAAGCGCAATATCATATCATCTACTGTGGCATGCAGCCTGATCCTTATATCATCTGCTGTGGCGTGTAGCACAATCCATCCTCAGTCCACAACATGCATATGAGTTACACAACAGTTCAAATTATTTATATCCAGGTTCCAATTCATTAATGATGAAAATACTTAAATTTTATTTAATTTTCCAAGAACAGGTGACTTAGCATTTCATAATAGTGATTTCAAACCAGGACTGAGATTAATGATTAATCAAACCAAGCTATAACATATATATCTATCCCCTATGGATAATACAGGTCGGCACAAAGATCCAAACATGGCTTACAGCCCACAAATATATCTAACACAGTGTGCGTTTCAACCGCATACAACATATTATTCATATTCGGGATGGACCAAGTCTCAATCCCCAGTTATAATCAATCCCGCACCTGCCATGGGGTGAGAGCCATGCCCTACTAGCGTCACAATGTGCTAAGCTGGGGTTTCGAAACCTCAGGCTACCATATACACTAACTACTCACCTCGAGCCGGTCGTGGACTCATCCGCAATACCTTTTCCCTTCGAAGTTGCCGCCTCGTACGTCGAATCTAGTCAAAACCACATCAATTACATAAATATTGGTCAAGGAAACATAACCCAATCAAAATTACTTGAAAAATGCAATAATACACAAAGTTGGTAAAACCCGATCCCCGGGCCCACTTCTCAAAACATTCCAAAAATCATACCAATGGATTACTCGTCTCACCACGAGTCTGTGAATTTATCGAAATCGGAGTTCGGATGGCCTTTCAAAACCCACAAACTTGTTTTCATATTTTAGGCCCTAGTTCGTCATAATTTCTACCCAATTTCATGAATTTTGGTGTTGATTCTAGCATAAAATCATGTTTTTGAGTCAATAAACTTACCTCCAGCGATTACCCGTTGATTTCTCTCTTAAAAATTGCCTCAGAAGCTTCTTCCCGTTCCAAAATTGGAAGAAAACTCGACCTTCTCATTATAGGTATATTGTTCACGCGTTTTACTGCTCCCAATGGTTTCCTTGTGAAATGCTAATAAATTTAGTCTTTTGAATCACTCAATTTGACCTTATAATGAAGGAGATATGTATGTTTTAAGATTTACAAATAGTACAGGTTTTTAATACGTCGTTAGGGACAGTTTTGTCATTAACCTGAAAATCTAGGCAACCTTAGTAAAATGGTCATAAAATCCTCATACGATGTCCAAATTCGATAATTCCTTTTGCTATGGGTCCGTAATTACGATACGGATCTAATGCGTCATTCAAAACAGTAATCGGGGATCATTCGTTCAACATGATATCATTTATGCTTGAAGAAACGATGTCGAAGCATAAGAAAAACGAGCACAACGCAATCCAAACCTATCCGAAACTCACCCGAGCTCCTCAGGACCGCATACGAACATATTAACATGTCACATAAGATCATGAAAACTTAGTTGAACTCTCAAATCACCAAAACTAACATCAAAACACCAAATTTACATCGGATTCAAGCCTAAGTTCTTCTAGAACTTCCGAAACTTGCATTTGATCTAAAACCCGACCTAAACACCTCCGAATGACTGGAAACTTCGCACACATATCCAAAATTACCTAACGGAGCTACTGCAACTCTCAAAATTCTATTCCGACCCTCGGATCAAAATCTTACCTACCATCCGGAATTCACCAAACTCCAACCTTAGCCAATTAAAGCCTAATTCTACACCGGGCTTCCAAATTCAATTACGGATACTATCTTAAGTCATAAATCATCCTCCAAAACTAGTGGAATCATCAAAAATCCATTCCGAGTCTTCTAACTTATAAGTCAATGTTCTATTGACTTTTCCAAATTATCCTTCTCATAAAGAGACCAATTACCTCATTTCTAACCAAACTCTATCCGGATTACTTCAAATTGTCCAAATACATATAATGAAACATATAGAAGCATAAAACGGGGAAAAAAGGGTAGTAACTCCTGTAACGACAGGTCGGGTCGTTGCAGTAAGTGTCTGGCCTATCCCGGCGAAGTAGTGACAAGACTTGGACCAGACACTCACATAAATCTGTGCAGTTCTATATACATATGTACCACAAAACAACAGAAATAATGTACAAAACAAATAGAAAGGGAGGGAACATGCTATAGGGAGCACAGTTAAATATATATAACTCATCCATGAAATAAAAACAGAGCGAAACAATAATTATCACAAACTAAGAAATTTAATAGTTGCACGGCATCACCCTTCGTGCTTTTACTCTCACCCTCACCCAAACAATCAAATAAAAGTGCACGACATCACCCTTCGTGCTTTTACTCTCATAATTCACATTCATGGCGCGGAATATTCCTTCGTACAAAATATAATTAACAACGGCACAGAATATTCCTTCATGCATAAATAGTTAAAACGTGGCACGGAATGATAATTCGTGCGAATATAATTAGAAATAGCACGGCATCACCCTTCGTGCATTATCACTCTTCCTCACCCAAACAATAATCACAATTAACAGGCGAGAAGAATTAAATAAACAACAAGTATCATCCCGGCAAGGTAGTATCAATAACACAATAAGGTCCCGGCAAGGGAACAATTACAACAACAATAAGGTCCCGGCAAGGGAACAATAATAATAACTTTCACAACCCGGCAAGGGCTCAATAATTTAACTATCCCGGCAAGGATTAATCATAATTTAGCTTAGGAGAGTTCCACATTAGCTCACAACATGTACAAACAATAACTCACAGTCATACTAGACTCTGGTGTATAGACAATCGTCACCACGCTTATACATCGCACTCGATCATTTAGCAAATAGCAAATTATTATACTTTAATCCTATTTACTCAAGCTAGGATAGATCAAACACTTACCTCGATGGTTTACGGTCAACTCAGTCCTCAAGCAATGCCTTTCCTTTTGAATTTTACTCCAATTCAATCGTATCTATATACAATTTATTTAATACTGTCAATTCTACTCAACAAACCAACCCAATTGCCTAATTAAAGTATTTTTATCATGCTGTCCAAAAATTATAAAACCTATCCCAGGACCGCTTGGTAAAAAAATTCCAAAAATTATACCAATGGATTCCTCATGTCGCCACGAGTTCGTACATATAAAGAACACCAAAATCGGAATCTGTTTGACCCCTCAAATCGACCCCTAAAGGTCTCATAATTCCAGGCCCCAAAATTCTATTTTTCTACCATTTTCATGAATTAAAGAATGCGATTGTAGGTTATAATCACCCATAAATGAGTTTTAATAATCAAATCATTAACCTCTATGATACCCACAGATTCTTTATCTTAAAAATCGCCTCTGATTCCAAAAACTCGACCTGCTCATTATAGGTATACTTTTCATGCGTTTTACTGCTCCCAGTGGATTCCTTGTGAAATTATAATGAATTTAAGCTTTTGAATCACTCAATGTGACCTTGTAATGAAGGATATATGTAGGTATTAAGATTTGCAAATAGTGCAGGTTTTTAATACGCCGTCAGGGGCAATTTTGTCATTAACCTGAAAATCTGGGGAAACTTAGTAAAATGGCCAGAAAATCCTCATATGATGTCCAAAGTAGATGAGTATTTTTTATACGAGTCCGTAATTACGATACAGATCTAATGCTTTATTCAAAATAGTAATTGGAGCTAATTTGTTCAATATGATATCATTTACGCTTGAACAAACAATGTCGAAGCATAAGAAAAACGAGCACAACGCAACCCAAACCTATCCGAAACATGTCAAACGACATCTGTTTTCAATTGAACCTTATAGGAAGCGCTTAAATAATATATAAGACTTGTACCGGGTGTCAGAAGTAAAATATGAGCCCGATACCATATTTTTCAATCAATTTTCATTCTCATTTTCCTTAATAATTTCAGAAATATAATTTAACAGAAAAATTCTTTTACTCAGGTTCTAGACCTCGGATTTCCACTCCGGGCACATGCCTGAGTCCAATATTTTTCTACGGACCTCCCGGGGCCGTCACATCACCGATCCAGGTCCGTTTACCAAAAATGTTGACCAAAGTCAACTATATCCATATTAATATCAAAATTCTTCAAATTTTTCATAGAATTCAAATATTTTAACATAAAAATTTTCCGACTTCGCGCTCGGACTTGCATACGCTAATTGAGGTAACCAAAAACAATAAGGTTTCCCAGGCTTCAGAAGCACAAAACAGATGAGGAAAATAGGTGATGACCCTTTGGGTCGTCACATCCTCCACCTCTAAAACAACCGTTCGTCCTCAAACGTACAAAAGAAGGAAGTACCTTAGTTGGGGAACAAATATGGATAACGGCTCCGGAGGGGCTCCTTCAAACCAAGTGCAATATAATCATAACATTCGTTGTGGCGTGCAAGCCGACCCATACTCAATCATAACATACATTGCGACGTGCGGCCCGGTCCATACTCAATCATAACATTGGATGCGGCATGCAGACCGATCCGTACTCAATCATAACATTCGATGTGGTGTGCAACCCGATCCGTACTCAGTCCACAATATGCATATGAGTCACTTACTGATTCAATTAATTTCCCAGTTTCCAATTTGTTAAGAAGAATATACTTTAGATATTTAACTTCAGGAAAATGACTTAGCATTTCATAACGATGATTAAGCATAGGACTGAGATCAATGATTATACAAAGCATGTTATCACAGTGATATTCATCCTATGCTACAGATTGGCACAAGGTCCCAGACATGGCTATAAGCCCAGATATATTCAACACGGGGTGCGTATCAATCGATAATATAGAAACATTCTTATTTGGGATGGACCAAGTTAAAATCCCCAGTCATAAACAATATCGCACCTGCCATGGGATGCGAGTCACGCCCTTCATAGGCGATAACGAGAGCTTACCCGCTCACCAACCATTAAATATACATCTCAAACCTTACGGTTTGCATGACTCTTTTGCCTTGACTAAGCCAAACACAACCTCTCTTAAATAGTCTGTTCGGACTGACCGTCCGTCTAAGGATGGAATGATGTGCTCAATTAAACCTGGGTGCCTAATTCTTGCTGAACCGCTCTCTAGAAGCGCGAGGTAAACTGCGTACCCCTATCAAAAATGATGGATACCATCACCCCATGTGTAAGGCCCCGTAAAATTTTTGGTGCATAAAACCTAGTAGTTGTGGTGTCATGGTCCGAATAATGTGTTAGGAATGCGTAGAATTCTTCGCGGCGAGCTTGCGAGCCGCGGTTCGGACCCTTGGTAGTGATTTAAGTTTCAAAAATGTAGAGAATTAATTTTTCCGAAAAGTGTTCAATTTGCGGTCAAGAATGCGATCGCAAACCTGACATGCGGACCGCATTCTTGCCGCAAAACGTTCCAGAGAGTTGCCCAAAATCGTGTCAAAAGTGCGGTCGATATGCGATCGCATGTCAAATCTGCGGTGCACTTTTGCGACCGCGGAATCAACATGCGGTCCGCATAGTGACCGCATTCCTTAACAGAACCTGCATAACTTTGAGGCCATTTTGCGGTCACTTTGCGGACCGCATGTGGATTCTGCGGTCGCATAGTGACCGCATATTTGACCCCGGCCCCAGATTTTTGTAACATTTTGACCCGATCTCTTCTTTAATATAACACCTTTCTTCTTCATTTTATCATATCATCTCACCAAAATTAGAGAGAGAAGAGAGGGTTTTTAGAGAGGGAAGTTCTTCATCTTCAAAGATTGTTCCAACTACTTAATTCCAAGGGATCCTAGGGCAAGGATTCAACTTCCCCAATATTTTCAAGGTAAAAACCCTAACTATTTTCTTTGATTTTCAGTTTTAATTGGGTAAAGAGAGGTTTGCATATAATAGCTTTTGAAAATAGAATTTTTACACTCATGCATGATTATTAAACTTGATTTCTAGTAAAAAGAAGTGAGTAGAAGTAAGAGTCTTCAAGAACAAGGTTGGCAAGAGTAGGATATCTTGGGTAAGCATAAAGTAGGAGGAAAAATCATCACCAGGTATGTATGGCTAATTTTGATTCTTGTGAAATCGCCTATATGTGTGAAGTTTGTTTGTTTCGTGTTAAATTGACAAATGGTGAAATTCTTGATGTTGTTGTTGAATATTCAAAGTTTGTTGTTGAGCTATGAGTGATGTAAAATGAGAGTTTAATTTGGCAAAATAATTGTGAATAATGACTATGATGGCCTATATGGCACCTTGTGGAAAACAAACGAAACACTTGAGAATTGGTTATTTGTGGAAAGAGATGAAACACTTGAATTGTGGAAATATTGTAACATGGTTGTGATATTGCATTGAGAATAAATTGAGAACATGAACCAATGTGTAAGTTGCTTATTTGAACTTGTTGAAATTGTGTGTAGTACCTTATCTGCTGTTTGAAATTGTTGTGTTTTCAACTATAAGGCGGGATCGTGTTGCGCGCCGCAACGTGGTGAAATAAGGTGTGGGTTGGGGTGATAAGGGTGGCCGAGGTAATAAGGGTGGTCAGGGGGCAATAAGGATGGAAAGCGATCGAAATCGCTATTGAAAATTGATACATAAATCAATAATGTGAAATTGTGAAAGGAGACGGCAGGAGAGTTTGCAACCTGTGGGGCACTGATTGCCCCTTTGTTTGACTACTTGTGCTTTACGTGATTGATTGGTTATTGTTGAATTGGTTGATCGTAGAAAGTGCTTTGTGTGAGAATTATTTGAAATGAGGAAAATGTGGAAACATGGTTGGCTGGCTTAATTAATTGTTGATGTAATTTAATGGCTTGAGTTTACTTGGGACAAGGTTTGTCCATACATACCAGTACAATTCAAGTGTACTGACGTCCCTTTTGCCGGGGACGCTACATTCGTGTTATGATTGTAGGTGGATCAGTAGCAGGCACTTCAGCTCATCGGCAGTAGTATCTTTCATCCTCCACTGCCCGTTTTTGGTGAGCCCCTTTCTTCCTCGGGGCCTTGTGTGGTTCATGCCACTCGGTTTGGATTTCATTTTGGTTTGTAAGGTATAGCCGGAGCCTTGTTACCGGCAAGTATTGTATTTCCCTTTTGTATCCTAGAGGCTCTGTAGACATGTAAACTGTGGGACTCCAGTCTTATGTATATATATATGGTGTTATGTCGAGCGTTGTAAAAATTGAAATCTTGGTTAATGAATCACTCGTATCGTTTTATTTGTTTAATGTGAAATCAATTATGATTAGTAATATATTTGGTTAATGAGAAACGGTCAACACAGGGGTAACGCGTGGGAATGAAAGGCACCCAGGTCCGCTTGACTGGGGCAACCCGGTCCAAGGCCGGTCATGTTCCTCGATTTGGGGCGTGACACCATGTAGGCAAATAATCTCCCGGATATAAATCTCGGCTAACCTCTCGAATGTATAGGAGATTGCTACTGGAATGAAATGGACTGACTTGGTCAACCTATCAACAATGCCCCAAATAGCATCAAACTTCTTCCAAGTCAGCGAAAGTCCAGTAATGCAATCCATTGTAATCCGCTCCCACCTCCACTCGGGAAGCTCGATTCTCTGAATCACACCACCAGGCCTCTGATGTTTATATTTGACCTGCTGAATTCAAACACTGCGCTACATTTGCCACAAATTCCTTTTTCATTCTACGCCACCAATAATATTGTCGCAAATCCTGATACATCTTTGTTGCGCCTGGATGAATAGAATATCGGGAACTGTGAGCTTCCCCTAGAATAAATTGTCGAAGTCCATCAACATTTGGCACACAAATTCGCCCTTGAAATCTCAGAAATCCATCAGTATTTAAGGTGACCTGCTTGGCACCTCCTCGCTGAATCGTGTCTTTAAGGACGCATAAATGAGGATCATCAAATTGCCGATCGCAGATACGCTCCAATAGAGAAGAACGAGCAATTATGCAAGCCAACACTCTGCTAGGCCCAAAAATATCTAATCTTACAAATCGGTTGGCTAAGGCCTGAACATCTAAGGCAAGCGATCTCTGGCTGACCGGAATGAAAGCAAGACTACCCATGCTGGCAAAATTTCTACTCAATGCATCAGCCACTACATTAGCCTTACATGGGTGATATAAGATAGTAACGTCATAATCTTTCAGAAAATCTAGCCATCTCCTCTGCCACACATTTAACTCCTTCTACTTGAACAAGTACTGAAGACTCTTGTGATCCGTGTATACCTTACACGGTACACCATATAAATAGTGCCTCCAAATTTTCAAGGCATGAACAACCACTGCCAAAGCTAGGTCATGAACCGGATAATTCTTCTCAAGGATTTTCAACTGTCTCGATGCATATACAATAACCATGCCATCCTGCATCAACACCGCTCCAAGCTTAGTACGGAAAGCATCATAGTTGACTGTTTAAGGCCCTAAACCCGTGGGAAAAATTAACACTGGTGTCGTAGTCAGAGCTGTCTTGAGCTTCTGAAAGCTCGCCTCACATTCATCTGACCATTCGAACTGAACACCTTTCTGGGTCAATCTGGTCATCAGGGTTGTAATAGATGAAAAACCCTCCACAAACCGCCAATAATACTCTACTAACCCCAAGTAACTCCGGATCTTTGTGGCTGATGTTAGTCTAGGCCAGTCCTTGACTGCTTCCATGTTCCTTGGATCAACATGTATACCTTCTGCCGTCACAACATGACCCAGGAATGCAATTGTACTTAGCCAGAACTCATACTTTTGAAACATCTACATATAGCTGACTATTTTTCAGAGTCTGGAGAGCTACTCTAAGATGCTGCGCATGCTCTTCCTGACTGCGAGAGCATATCAATATGTTATCAATGGAGACTATCACAAACAAGTCTAAATAAGGCATGAACACCTCATACGTATGCACATAACCATGACTCTGGCCATAAGAGTTGTCCCTAATTTACAACATTGCCAATTAACTGTGTATTATCAAATACCTTTTTCCAAAACTCCCACTTTACTCATAGTGAGGTATGGAGACCTCATGATTACTTTCCCGAAATAATGAGTCATATTAGCCTCACCTGGGTGCTCATCTCAAAGGCTAAAGCTCAATAGTTACAAAACAAAAATGGCTAAATATGAATAGAAACTATACAAGAATTGCCAAATAATCTTAACAGGCACGACTCCCATTTAAAATATATAATACAATTTTTTTTAATTTCATAAAAGGAGAATTTTAAACACATAAAAGTTTACCACCAGGACCTTGTACTCATATGATATCCACAGCAGCTTGGAGCTCGGTTTAAAAATATTTCACATTATGCAAAAATTTGAGGACCTCATCCTCAACTTTGAATCACAAGTACTTGCACATTGTGCCAGTTGAAAATTTTCATTTCCTCTATTTCTTCTTTTCAATAATTGTCCGTCAAGAAACTCACGACATAAAATGAACCCTCATGGCGATATGGTATATAATTAACAATTGAAATTAATTATTCCAGGAAATTCAACTCCCACTTTAGTAAGTAATATAAAGTCACTTTTAGCCTCACAAATATTTGAATTACATCAACTCCCATTTTAGTAAGTAATATAAACTCATAAATATTCTTAGTGACTAACTCATAATAATAGGGATAGTTATCTCCATATAATTGCACAACGTGGGTATTCTCATAAGTAGATTTGATGGCTGTGAAACTCACTCATGAGTGCGGCATGTTAAAAGGACTCGCCCAAATTTTTCAAAAAACAAACCAAATCAACTTAAGGAAAAATATGTTTTTTATAACAATCAAAATTATACATGTGATGACACCATCTGGAGTAGTGACCTCAGTCATACCATAGATTATATCAACAGTTGGGTCTCCACCTCTAGGATTCTCACCTCCACCTCTAACATCCTGACCTCTACCTCTGGCTGGTCTTGTAAGATAAGTATTGACTGCAATGGAGCACGTATCCTGAGTGTTTTTCTAAAATTACATTTCTCCAAAATTCCACATTCACAACAATTCTTTGAGGCACAGCTAACTTATTGCACATGATGACATATTCGGACATTGTCATGGTGACCTGGTACAACCGTTCAGATCACATATACCATGCAGAGAATCTGGGAGGTAAACTCCTTCTCAACATTTCCTTAAAATAGAGTTGAGTAGGTAGTGTTGCATTGGTCGGTTTGCCCTCTCTTGCTATGCTGGCTTAACACTGCTGAGCTACCCCATTTACTCATATACTTTTCGTTATTCTCAGGGGCGATTCTTACCCCTTGCAGAGTACCAAACCTTAAATATGTATAGTTTGTTTGGGGGATCTTTCCATACCATATATAAATACACTCCAAGCTAAACTGACATAACGCATGGCCATCCGGTCCAATCACTAACAGTGGAATTCCCCCTTTTGGCTGTAAGACAGAGTCACAACATCCAATAATTCACAATATTTGTCCTTCACAACTCAAATAAATCAACCGGACATCAAGGTCTGTTGAAATGCCACATGATTCATCAAGTGATCTCCTGATACATCTACGTCTTCCGTTGGAACCACAACTGGTGTGGTAAATACATTATCTTCCCACTACTTCTATATGCCATCCGAAACACAATAGAATCAACCCCCTCGCTTTCGACTATTCCCACATTCTATAATACCTTGTCGCAACGGTCAAGCACAACTCCGTGGGTTCTCAAAAGATGCATCGCTGAAGGTGGTAGCGAAGAGTTTGGTGAAACCTATCTGACCTCCGCAAAACTTCTGAAGGTGTAGTTGATCTATCACCAGCCTATGTAATTGTTCGGTTGAAGAAGCGGTACATGACTTTGCCATTCGTGGGAAGACAAGAGTAGAAATTCAATTTAACATTTGAAGAACAAATTCGCATGATAGGAAAGAACAAAAGAGAGATTTTTCCTAACTCAATGGACTCTGAGGAACAAGTACAAACGTCTCCGTACCTACCCCTAAGCCACTACTAAGTTTGTTCGTGAGTTGTGAGACCTATGTAACCTAGTGCTCTGATACCAACTTGTCACGACCTGGATTTTCCACCATCGGGATCGTGATAGCGCCTACTCATGGTAGCTAGGCAAGCCAATTTACTCACCATCTTTTCACTAATAAAAACCATCCAATTATCAATTTAATAACATGAATAATAATAATAACATTAATTGTAGAAGTCTACTTGCATAAATTTGAATATAATTGTGAAATACTTAACATAAATCCTCTACCCAAGATGTGGAGTCACTAACTCACAAACTACTAAAAATAACTACACATTATGGTCTGAAAGAAATATAACAACCGTCTGCCTCGAAACAATGAGACTACAGTATAAATGAAAAATATAGAAGAGACGTTGGGCCTGCGGACGCCTGCAAGCTACCTTAGTCTCGGGGGTATAAAAAATCCTACTACCGAACTGTTGTTGCTCAAGACCTGGACCTGTGCAAAAATGCACAGAAGTGTAGTATCAGCACAACCGACCCCATGTGTTAGTAAGTGCCCAGCCTATCCCGGCGAAGTAGTGACAAGCCTAGGACCAGACACTCACATAAACCTGTGCAGTTCTATATACATATGTACCACAAAACAACAGAAATACTGTACAAAACAAATAGAAAGGGAGGGGACATTCTATGGGGAGCACAATTAAATATAGATAACTCATCCATGAAATAAAAACAGAGCGGAACAATAATTATCACAAAGTAAGAAATTTAATAGTTGTATGGCATCAACCTTCATGCTTTTACTCTCATCCTCACCCAAACAATCATATAAAAGTGCATGGCATCACCCATCGTTCTTTTACTCGCATCCTCACCCAAACAATCATATAAAAGTGCACGGCATCACCCTTCGTGCTTTTACTCTCATTCTCACCCAAATAAGCATATAAAAGTGCATGGCATCACCCTTCGTGCTTTTACTCTCATCCTCACCTAAACAATCAAATAAAAGTGTAAGGCATCACATTTCATGCTTTTACTCTCATAACTCACATTCATGGCACGGAATATTTCTTCGTGCATAATATAATTAGCAATGACACAGAATGTTCCTTCATGCATAAATAGTTAAAATGTGGCACTGAATGATCCTTCGTGCGAATATAATTAGAAATGGAACAGCATCACCCTTCGTGCTTTATCACCCTTCCTCACCCAAACAACAGTCACAATCAACGGGCAAGAAGAATGAAATAAACAACAAGTATCATCCCGGCAAGGGAGTATCAACAACACAATAAGGTCCCAGCAAGGGAACAATTACAATAACAACAATAAGGTCCCGGCAAGGGAATAATAATAATAACTTTCACAACCCGGCAAGGGATCAATAATTTAACTATCCTGGCAAGGGATTAATATAATTTTGCTTAGTAGAGTTCCACATTAGTTCACAACTTGTACCAACAACGACTCACGATCATACTAGACTCTGGTGTATAAACACTCATCACCACGCCTATACACCGCACTCGATCATATAGCAAATAGCAAATTATTATACTCTAATCATATTTACTCAAGCTAGGATACATCAAACACTTACATCGAAGGTTTATGGTCAACTCAGTCCTCAATCAATGTCTTTCCTTTCGAATTTCGCTCCAATTCAATCGTATCTATACACAATTTATTTAATATCATCAATTCTACTCAACAAACCAGTCCAATTGCCTAATTAAAGTATTTTTAACATGTTGTCCAAAAATTGTAAAACCGACCCCGGGCCCGCTTGGTCAAAAAATTTCAAAAATCATACCAATGGATTCCTCGTCTCGCCACAAGTTCGTACATATAAAGAACACCAAAATTGGGGTCTGTTTGTCCCCTCAAATCGACCCCTAAAGGTCTCATAATTAGAGGCCCCAAAATCCTATTTTTCTACTGTTTGAATTAAAGAATGGTATTGTGGTTTATAATCACCCATAGATAATTTTAAATAATCAAATCACTTACCTCTCTGATACCCACTGATTTTCTCTCTTAAAAATTGCCTCAGAAGCTTCTTCTCGTTCAAAAATTGGAAGAAACTCGACCTGCTCATTATAGGTATACTTTTCACGCGTTTTACTACTCCCAATGGAGAGATATGTAGATTTTAAGATTTGCAAATGGTGCAGGTTTTTAATACGCCGTCAGGGGCAATTACGTTATTATCCTGAAAATCTGGGCAACATTAGTAAAATGGCCATAAAATCATTATACGATGTCCAAATTTGATGATTCTTTTTGCTACGGGTTCATAATTACGATATGGATCTAATGCTTCATTCAAAACAGTAATCGGAGCTCATTTGTTCAATATGATATCATTTACGCTTGAACAAACGATGTCGAAGCATAAGAAAAACGAGCACAACGCAATCCAAACCTATCCAGAACACGTCAAACGATGTTCATTCTTAACTGAACTTTACAAGCGCTTAAACAATATATAAGACTTGTACCGGGCGTCGGAACTAAAATACGAGCCCGATACCATAGTCTTCCAATCAATTTTCATTCTCATTTTTCTTAATAATTTCAGAAAAATAATTTAGCAGAAAAATTCTTTTACTCAGGTTCTAGACGTCGGATTTTGACTCCAGGTACATACCCGTGTCCCATATTTTTCTACGGACCTCCCGGGACCGTCACATCACCGATCCAGGTCTGTTTACCAAAAATGTTGACCAAAGTCAACTATATCCATATTAATATTAAAATGCTTCAAATTTTTCATAGAATTCATATATTTTAACATAAAAAAATTTCGGCTTCGTGCCCGGACTGCGCATGCAAATCGATGTAACCAAAAAAATAAGGTTTCCAAGGCCTCGGAAGCACGGAGCAGATGAGGAAAACAGGTGATGCCATTTGGGGTCACATTGTGATTGCTTAAAATATGATTAAACTAATTGTAAATTCCATATTTATTGGAGTATTTCTATATGTTATGAATACCATGTGAATGATGATATGATAATTTGATTCCTAGGAGCATTGGCTAAAATTGTGATACAAATATTGAAAGTATATGAAATGACTTGCGTCACACCTCCTTTTTTACACCCCCTGTGAGGGTATAGGTGTAAGGGGAGTTTTTTCAATTTAAGTGACATTATTCAAATCGAGATTATTTATTCAATTTTTGAAATCAGAGTCGCCACTTGGGATAGGTTATTTGGTGTCCCAAGTCACCGGTTTATTTTAAATCCCAAATCGAAGAATAATCGACTTTCCTTTTGAAGTCTACGAACTAGAAATTCTAAGTAAGGACTTCTGTTAACTCGAGGGAAGGTGTTAGGCACCCCCGAATTCCGTGGCTCTAGCACGGTCACTTAGAGATTCATACTTGTCTAAAATTATTTAACTACTCATTTTATGACCTACGTGCAATTATCTTTTTACCGCTTTTAATCATATGATTTGTTCGTAATTAAAAAGTTGAGTTACTCGTACGTATACTCTTTTCTTTGGGCGCATAAAAAATCATGTCACGCGAACGTATCAACAATTAATGACGCTTTGTTATTATTAAGAGTGTTCGGGCCAAAATCGCGTGAACGCATATTCCGATTTTACTTTTAGAAGTGTAATTGTGTTATGCGAACGTATACGCAATAACACTAGTAATTGAACGTCCCTAAAGGATATGCTATGAAATTATGTTTGTCTTGCCTCCAAAATTACGAAAGGGTCATATGTTATTTTGATCATGGATGGCACACCTCGGCCTTATGACACTTAATTAAAGACGATTATACTAATGACAAATTTATTATTATTGCAAAAGTTTGGTCGAAGTTGCACGAATGCATACTCCAAATTACTTTTAAGAATCGTAACCATGTCACATGGACATATACAATTACGATATATCAATTTGCCACATGCACAAAAATAGATTAAAACAATAGTAACAACTACAACTGGAGACACCAATAAAAAAAAATGATAGATGATAAAAATTCAAGAATTAAAAAAAATAGAAGTTGCATATTTAGCCTACTATGAATAAATTGACGCTGATAAGGATAACATTTAAACAATTCAAGAAAACATCTACTTGAACATGGAACCAAACGTAACATTTAATAAGATAAAGGACTAAATCAATTATAATATCAAAATAGTAGATAAAATAGACCTTTTATCAACTTGCAAAGTCCAAATCGTTCTGAGCGAATTGCAAGATTAAAGTTTCAAAGGTAAAACACATTTTTATTATTGAAAAGAATTTGATTGAAGTTGAGCGAACCTATATTTTAGTTTGATTTTTTAGAATTATAATTATGTCGCGCGAACGTGTACACAATAACAATTATATTTTTTATCGGGCCTAATGCAACTGAGTGAAGGTTATTTATTTTCCTAAGATCTATGGTTTGTTTGCGAGGATAAGCAAATTAAGGACTACAACATTAAAGGAGCCTAACGTGTGAATTATCCCTACCAAACTTTGAATGAAATTTGCTAACATTTTTGGTACATCAAACAAATGCCTTACAACGAATCGCATAACAATAGGATCCATGGAAGACAACTAGTTGTTTCAAACATAAAATATTACAAAAAGCTTGCCATTTTAAGAAAATTGAACCAACAACATATATATCCCTATCTGAATTAACCATATATTTTAGCCTTCCAACTTAATGAGTTTATTACTGTAACGACCCGGCCCGTCGTTACGGGAATTACCACCTCGTTATGTTGTAATTACATGTTTTATGCTTTTATATCAGTGTTAGAGCCTATCGGGTGAGTTAGGAGTGATTTGGATTGAAAATGAGGCATATAGCCTTTTGAAGGAAACTTGAATAAGGAAAGTCCACCCGGAGTTGACTATTTGGTTAGAGGGCTCGGAATCGGACTCTGATGATTTGGTTAGTTCCGGGAAGTGATTTGTGACTTAGGGGAGCAATCGGAATTGAATTCGGAGGTCCGGCGTAGAAATAGGCTTGAATTGGCTAAGGTTAAATTTTGGCGAAATCCGAACGGTAGGTGAGATTTTGATCCGGGAGTCAGAATGGAATTCCGACAGTTGCAGTAGCCTCGTTATGTGATTTTGGATATGTCCGCAAAATTTCAGGTCATTCGGACGTCGTTTGGTCGGGTTTTTGATTGATTGTGTAATTCGGAATGTTTTAAGGAATTTAGGCTTGAATCCGTGTGTAATTGATGATTTTGATGTTTAGTATGGTGTTTTTATAATTGGAACAAGTTCGTATCGTGTTTTGGAGTATGTTGGTGGTTTTCGTTGGGGTCCCGGGGGCCTCGTGATGAATTCGGGGGTCCAAACGGACCATTTTGTGCTAAGTGCACTGCTGTTTCTGCTGCAATTAGTGCAGAAGATTTTTGTGCTTCGCGATCGCTAAGCTATGTCTGCGATCGCGTAGGGTAAAGCTGGGAAGCTCTGCGATCGCAAGGGGGAGACTGCGATCGCGTAGTATATTGGAATGAAGCCGGAAAATTTGTTCTTCGCGATCGCGGGAGGAGTGATGCGATCGCGTAGGTCTGGGATTTAGAGCAGTGCGATCGCGGGTGGTTTCACGCGATAGCGTAGTGTTGAGGCAGGAGGCAGTGCGATCGCGTAGGGAATGTCGCGATCGCATAGAGTAATTTTGGAGCATGATAAATTTTTTCATCGTGATCGCGAGCCTGGGGCTGCGATCGCAGAAGGTCGCCTGGCAGTCAGTGAATTAATATAACAGAACAGTCTAGTCGCGAACCCCATACCCAAAACCTCCATTTTTGAGTTCCAAGAGAAGAAATTGACGGGAGTTTGCAGGGAAATCATCGGGGTTTCGTTGGAGGTAAGTTTTGTGGCTTAATTACATCATTTTAACATGAAATCCTTGGTTAAATTTCTGTAAATGGAAAATTAAATGTGGGTTTGAGCCCTAGGCCAAAATTGAAGAAAAACCCTGATTTGAGTGGGCAAATGGAGTCCGATCTTGGTAAATTTTATATGCCTAGACTCGTAGCGAGATGAGACTTCCGAATATGTGACTTTTGTAATTTTTCGACAAGCGTACCGAAAGTCGGGTTTTGGCAACTTTGTAAATTTCGGTGCAAATTGAGTTGTTTTGATTGGGTATCGTTCCATTAGCCTATTTTGATATATTTGTGCTGATTTGTGCTAGTTTTGACGTGTGTGGATGCCGGTTCGAGGAGCTAAGGCGTCGCGGGCATGAGCTTTCGTCGGTTCGAGGTGGGTAATACTTGTAAATGATGTCCCTGAGGGTTGGTAAACCCCGGACTTGCACATCTTAGTGCTATATTGAGGTGACTTGCACGCCGGATAACGGGCGTGGGGTAGAGCACCATTAAGGATCGTGACTTGGTCCGTCCCGCGTAATAAATAATAACACCTAATTGTTGAAATAAATTGGACTAATGATCATGCTTGGGCTTCGTGCCGATTATTTGAATCCTTCAGGGATTAGTATCATTGTCTTGATAACACTCTACATATTTTTTTATCTAAATTTAAGGTTTTAAATGGTATTTTGCTATTCAGCATTCTTATAAGGTTATGAAAAACTTGAACAAGGTCTTAATAATATTTTAGCTGTGAGCTAATATGATATTGTTGCCCGTGGGGCTTTCTTGATTATTTGTTAGACTGATTGGGCCGAGGGCCATATGTTAGGGCATGACATTTCATGTGAGCATATGCATACACATGCATGGATCGGACCGCACGCCGCAGTGGTATACGGATCGGGCTGCGCGCCGCAGCAGGTGTGATATTAATATTGTGCTTGGGCTGTAGGAGCCCCTCCGGAGTCCTGAACCCCCACAGTGAGCACGGGTACCCAAATTGGATCGGGCTACACACCGTAGCGGTCATATGCATTGCATGGCATACATACATTGATTTACGTGTACTACGTGGCATAACATTCAGCACTCATACATTACTGGCACACATGCATTAGTTGCCTTATTGACCAGATCTCCTGGTGTAAATTGATAAGGAGTGTTGAGCCCGAGGGGCTGATTTGAGTGCGGACTTGCACTGCTTGAGATTGTATCCAGGTATTGGTATATTATTATGACAAAAAGTAACTAAAAATTGAGATTTTTAATGATCTACTCACTTATGCTAGAAAGGAATAAAAAGATAGTTCTGTATTGTGTAGCATGAGATTGTGTCTATCGTGGTTTTCTTCCCTTCGACATTATTTACTTTTATTACTGCTGAGTTGGAAGTACTCACACCCGACTCCCTGCACCTTGTGTGCAGATCTAGGTACATCACAGTGGAGCTGATTCTATTGCGGCTCGGGAGTACTTTTGGACAGTCGAGGTAGCTGCCAGCGTTCGCAGGACCTGATTCTCCGGTTTGTCTGTATTTTGTTCTGATCATCCCACACTTGTGCACAGTTATATTCACTATTTACACTTTGTATACTCTGTAGAGGCTCATGACTCTTGACCCTTCGGTCTATGGGAGTTGGTATGTGTTTGGGCTTAGTTCCCTGTTTTGATATATCTATCACCGTTGTCTTTTAACTTGTTATGCTTAAATGGGTTAATGCGAGCTCATAGCTCCGTAAATTGTTGTTAATTGGTCGGGCTGGCCTAGCAGTGTGTTGGGCGCCATCACGATCGGATTTGGGGTCGTGACAAGTTGGTATCAGAGCCTAGGTTTACTAGGCCTCATGAGTCTTGAGCCGGTTAGTAGAGTCTTGTGGATCGGTACGGGGACGCTTGTACTTATCCTCGGGAGGCTGCGAACCTTTAGGAAACACTTCACATTTCTTGGAATTCTTATCGTGCGTACTTGATTCAGCTTGAGATATGCTTTTGAAATTCCTTTCGCACGTCTGTGTACGCATCGAGCGCTCAGTAATATAAGTGCCTTATGTGTAGTGGAACGAGTTCAAACTCAGGAAGACTAAAATGATTATGCTATGTGTATCCTGGTGGAAGGTATTGTGCTGAAATGCTAAATTGAGGCGAGATAGGTGGATTGGTTCTCATGTGTAATTAAAAGGTAGTTAATATGTGTTATGATTCGAGCAGGTACAACGCATGTTCATGTACCAAATATGATAATATGATTTGTGTAGTATTGAGACTAATATTGTCGATATGCATTGTAATGTCTTGTCAAGTTGTGAATGTATTGCTAGGATGGTTTTGGTGATTCTCTGCAGGTGGATAGGCCAATTTACAAAGGGAACTCTGCCAAAATTTTTGGAAAATTTGGGACTTAGAAAAGATTTTGTCACCTAAAGAGGGGGCGTAACTGTTGTGTGTGAATGAATGCAAGAATTGCAAAAGAGTTAATATTTCTGATGATTCGAATCTCCGCCGAAGCTTGTAAATGACTTGAGTTTAATCTAACTAGAACTTTGTGGCATCATTTGAGTAAGAATGCTATGAGTAGCTAGAAATGCCTTGATGTATGGCTCCGAGCTAAGTTGGGGAGGTTGTTATTGATTAACTAATTGCACTGTTGTGTGCTGTGTTGGCTTTGTCTCTAGGTATGTTGGGAAATTTCGATAAGGGTCATAGTGCTACGTAGATGTGAAGAAATACTAGGATGTTGTGAACTTATGTTGGTAAAGAATGTTCGGTGTATAGAAAAGAAAGATAGCTAATTGTATCTGTATGTAATCATGTTTTGCAGTGTCAGAGTTCTAGCAAGGCACGAGTGGTTCTGTTCCATAAGACAGTTGAATTACAGCTGAATAAGGGTGAATGACACCCAAGAATAGTCCTGTGGTGTTCCAGATTTTGCTTGTAACGGTAAGGTGTCTTAAGATTATGTATGTGGATAAAGATGGTGTTTTCGTTATAAGGGATCAAGACTTGTGTTATATTATGTGAATGATGTGATTCTATGTAATCCGTATTGGAAGGTAATGATAACGAATTCAAATCGCAAGAGGTTCTTCAAAATAAAGTATTGTAGGATGTGATCCTTCTGGGAAATATTGAGAGAGTATTCAGTGGCCTATATGTCTTAGACCGTGTGGTCTTATGTACGAGTCTCGTGTGGAATGAGTTGATGTGTTATGGTGCTACAGTAATGGCTAATATTAAATTAAAGATGAATCAGAAAGGAAACTGGGTAAATGGAACAACTTGTTAATAAACCGAAGCGGTATGATAAAGAATACGACTAATTCCTGGTATGTGGTTGAAGTAATGAGTCTTGCAGATATTGTGCAATAAAGCTTTTGAGTGCTGGCAGTCGTGTAACCCGATATGGGTATAATATGGGTATAAGGACTCAGTCCTGGCAGTTTAACTTATGCAATGTAATTGGGAGAAAGAGTTTATGATGTGTTTTAATGTGGTTTGAAAAATGAGTGTATTTCCTGTTGGTATGCAAAGCTTGGAATGTGTAATGAGTTTTCTCTATATGGGATAATAAAAGTCCTTGACTAGTTGAATGCGTCGATGTTTGCGGCGTAGGAAAGGGATAAGAATTTCCATGTTATCTTAGTATGGTATTATATATGCGATGTGTTATGAAAAAGTTGATAATGGTATATTCTAGGTTTTGAGATCAGTTCATAATATATGGGAAGTCAATAAAATTATTGAGCAGCGCGGACAACTGCAGGTGAATTAAGAATCGATCTTTCTGATAATTTAAGAAAATGGTACTGTTATTCTATTAACTTGGCAGGGAATATGATCCAAAAAGGAAAAGGTAATGTAAACTGATGATATCCAGTGGTATGGTGGTATTCTCTTGTTGGATCGACTATAATAACTGAGTCGTTGATGGCATAGTGAAATTTCTGAATGGCCGTCGTGGTATGAATGGACGCTTGATGTGCGTTATGTATATGTACAGTGGAGTACGGGATCAGGCATTGTGATTCATGTGTTGTATATGTTTTGGAGACTTGAAGCTCTTGTTAGTCCGCATATGCAGTGGTTGTATATCATGTGTATCGACACCGTTTTGTGATTATTAAAAATCGGAGGCTCTAGTGGCTTTCTCTCTTGACTTGATAAGACGAATTCGGATTATGATACTTGATTGCTGACTAGTTGTCATGGGTCAGATTGTCTAGACTAATGTGATATGGACTATGTTGGAAAATGGCACAAATTGCATAGCAGAGAGCATCAGAGTATGCTCCAACAAAGTATTTGTACCCAGGACCAGCGGACAGCTGGTAGGCATTGCTTTGTCAGTTGGACCTTAGTGGCGGATGTTAGTGTAGAAGTATCTACCATTGATTCAGTTCCAGTATTGAGAAACGTTGTCAGATGCGTTCATGTGGCCGAGCCTGAGGCTATATGTATATATATGTTTGCTATAATGAGAAAATTCGACTCGATATGCATTTCCTTTGCGAGATTTATGCGTGGATCGGTTGGCACGCCGCCACAGGTATGGTATCCGGATCGGGTGGCACGCCGCCACGGGTATGTCGTTGGAGCGGGTTGCACGCCGCAACAGAATATTGTGAAAATATAGTTAGTTATATGTTACTGGGTATACAATACTTCCCCACTTCTGAGGAAAAGTCCGTTTTGAGTATCGCTTGGCGAATGGCACATCGGTTGTGTCCTTTCAGGATTTGATAGCATACGTTAATTGTTTCACCGTGTGTGAGGTTGATTGCTTGGGTTCAGACCTAAATATGTGCGGGGCTGATCGTTTTGAGCTTGGTAAATTGAGGTGCTTCATGAGTAATAGTGTTTGGATATAACCATGAATCGTGGCAAGGCCACGTGATGTTATGACCTTTCGAGAAGGAGTCATGTACTCTATTTCTATAATGCGAGACGCGATCTCAGTTCTATGTTATGATGGCACAAAGGAATTGAATTACAGCTCTTTTGCTGGAGACAGTTATCATGATTTGAGCTGTCATGATTCGAGTGTGTTCAGACGTTTCTATTGGAGCCTATGTTGTGCTCGTCGTGGCTTAGGCCGGTGTTGAGGTGTCTTATCACCAGTGCGGTGTGTTATAATCGAAATGACCATTGGAGTTATTAATGAATACGAGCATATTGGATCTTAGCTTGTTAGAAAGGTAAAAATCGAGTTTGGCTCTGAAACCTATTGTGGTATCAGTTTTAAAAGGGAAATGGATTCACGAATGGTTAACCTGAGAGATGGGTTCGGTATATCTCGTGCTTCAGCTGCCGTGGGCAGGGGTATGGAGGTGTTGGAATGAGACTATCTAATGAAAGAGGTTATCAGCTAGTATTTGGTTATTGTGGCCAGTTGTTGTGATTAGAGACTATCGTCTCGAGTGATTGAGTTGTCGATACATCATATGATCTCACCCGGAGTAGCGAATATGGGTTATTGCAGTGCATTCAAGTGTATCCTAAGTATAGGCATGGGATTTTCATTTGGCATATGATTTCAGGAAGTGCAATGAGATTTATGATTCAGATGGTCTGTGAAATTTTGACTATATGGTGTTTTCGGACTTATGTTAGATAGGGTGACGTATGATCGCCCGAATATATGCTTGGTAAGGTCATTCAGCTATTGGGTTGCTTCTAGTACAACTCTGAGTCCGCTCGAGGATGAGCGTTTGTTTAAGTTGGGGAGAATGTAACGACCCGGCCCGTCGTTACGGGAATTACCACCCCGTTATGTTGTAATTACATGTTTTATGCTTTTATATTAGTGTTAGAGCCTATCGGGTGAGTTAGGAGTGATTTGGATTGAAAATGAGGCATATAGCCTTTTTGAAGGAAACTTGAATAAGGAAAGTCCACCCGGAGTTGACTATTTGGTTAGAGGGCTCGGAATCGGACTCTGATGATTTGGTTAGTTCCGGGAGGTGATTTGTGACTTAGGGGAGCAATCGGAATTGAATTCGGAGGTCCGGTGTAGAAATAGGCTTGAATTGGCTAAGGTTGAATTTTGGCGAAATCCGAACGGTAGGTGAGATTTTGATCCGGGGGTCAGAATGGAATTCTGACAGTTGCAGTAGCCTTGTTATGTGATTTTGGATATGTCCGCAAAATTTCAGGTCATACGGACGTCGTTTGGTCGGGTTTTTGATTGATTGTGTAATTCGGAATGTTTTAAGGAATTTAGGCTTGAATCCGTGTGTAATTGGTGATTTTGATGTTTAGTATGGTGTTTTTATGATTGGAACAAGTTCGTATCGTGTTTTGGAGTATATTGGTGGTTTTCGTTGGGGTCCCGGGGGCCTCGGGATGAATTCGGGGGTCCAAACAGACCATTTTGTGCTAACTGCACTGCTGTTTCTGCTGCAATTAGTGCAGAAGATTTTTGTGTTTCGCGATCGCGAAGCTATGTGTGCGATCGCGTAGGGTAAAGCTGGGAAGCTCTGCGATCGCAAGGGGGAGACTGCGATCGCGTAGTATATTGGAATGAGGTCGGAAAATTTGTTCTTCGCGATCGCGGGAGGAGTGATGCGATCGCGTAGGTCTGGGATTTAGAGTAGTGCGATCGCGGGTGGTTTCACGCGATCGCGTAGTGTTGAGGCATGAGGCAGTGCGATCGCGTAGGGAATGTCGCGATCGCATAGAGTAATTTTGGAGCTTGATAAATTTGTTCATCGCGATCGCGAGCCTGGGGCTGCGATCGCAGAAGGTCGCCTGGCAGTCAGTGAATTAATATAACAGAACAGTCCAGTCGCGAACCCCATACTCAAAACCTCCATTTTTGAGTTCCAAGAGAAGAAATTGACGGGAGTTTGCTGGGAAATCATCGGGGTTTCGTTTGAGGTAAGTTTTGTGGCTTAATTACATCATTTTAACATGAAATTCTTGGTTAAATTTCTGTAAATGGAAGATTAAAGGTGGGTTTGAGCCCTAGGCCAAAATTGAAGAAAAACCATGATTTGAGTGGGCAAATGGAGTCCGATTTTGGTAAATTTTATATGCCTAGACTCGTATCGAGATGAGGATTCCGAATATGTGACTTTTGTAATTTTTCGACAAGCGTACCGAAAGTCGGGTTTTGGCAACTTTGTAAATTTCGGTGCAAATTGAGTTGTTTTGATTGGGTATCGTTCCATTAGCCTATTTTGATATATTTGTGCTGATTTGTGCTAGTTTTGACGTGCGTGGATGCCGGTTCGAGGAGCTAAGGCGTCGCGGGCATGAGCTTTCGTCGGTTCGAGGTGGGTAATACTTGTAAATGATGTCCTGAGGGTTGGTAAACCCCGGACTTGCACATCTTAGTGCTATGTTGAGGTGACTTGCACGCCGGATAACGGGCGTGGGGTAGAGCACCATTAAGGATCGTGACTTGGTCCGTCCCGCGTAATAAATAATAACACCTAATTGTTGAAATAAATTGGACTAATGATCATGCTTGGGCTTCGTGCCGATTATTTGAATCCTTCAGGGATTAGTATCATTGTCTTGATAACACTGTACATATTTTTATCTAAATTTAAGGTTTTAAATGGTATTTTGCTATTCAGCATTCTTATAAGGTTATGAAAAACTTGAACAAGGTCTTAATAATATTTTAGTTGTGAGCTAATATGATATTGTTGCCCGTAGGGCTTTCTTGATTATTTGTTAGATTGATTGGGGCCGAGGGCCATATGTTAGGGCATGACATTTCATGTGAGCATATGCATACACATGCATGGATCGGACCGCACGCCGCAGTGGTATACGGATCGGGCTGCGCGCCGCAGCAGGTGTGATATTAATATTGTGCTTGGGCTGTAGGAGCCCCTCCGGAGTCTGAACCCCCACAGTGAGCACGGGTACCCAAATTGGATCGGGCTACACGCCGTAGCGGTCATATGCATTGCATGGCATACATATATTGATTTACGTGTACTACGTGGCATAACATTCAGCACTCATACATTACTGGCACACATGCATTAGTTACCTTATTGACCAGATCTCCTGGTGTAAATTGATAAGGAGTGCTGAACCCGAGGGGCTGATTTGAGTGCGGACTTGCACTGCTTAGAGATTGTATCCAGGTATTGGTATATTATTATGACAGAAAGTAGCTAAAAATTAAGATTTTTAATGATCTACTCACTTATGCTGGAAAGGAATAAAAAGATAGTTCTGTATTGTGTAGCATGAGATAGTGTCTATCGTGATTTTCTTCCCTTCAGCATTATTTACTTTTATTACTGTTGAGTTGGAAGTACTCACACCCGACTCCCTGCACCTTGTGTGCAGATTCAGGTACATCACAGCATGGTTGATTCTATTGCGGCTCGGGAGTGCTTTTAGACAGTCGAGGTAGCTGCCAGCGTTCACAAGACCTGATTCTCCAAGTTTGTCTGTATTTTGTTCTGATCATCTCACACTTGTGCACAGTTATATTCACTATTTACACTTTGTATACTTTGTAGAGGCTCATGACTCTTGACCCTTCGGTCTATGGGAGTTGGCACGTGTTGGAATTTGGTTCCCTGTTTTTAATATGTATCTATCACTATTGAATTATTCCGTTATGCTTAAATTGGATAAAGTGAGCTTATGGCTCCGTGATTGTTGTTAATTGATCAGGCTGGCCTAGCAGTGTGTTGGGCGCCATCACGATCGGATTTGGGGTCGTGACAATTACTAATTCAGCTCATCAGATCTGTACATGATTTCAAATAGAATATCTCAGCGAAAATCAGTTGTTACCACACAGAAGTGTAACAATGACTTCAACCCCAGTATTCAAACATTAACTTGAATTCCATATCCGTATACATGCTAGTCGTCATTCAATTCCATGATAAGTTTATAAGATATACCTGGAAGTTGAAGTATAAACCAAAAAATGAGGGGTCAGTCGAACAGCGACAGAAGCAGCAAATGACCAATCCAGCAGGTTTCAGAAAAAAAATATGACACTAGAGAATCCGAGAATCAACCCAGCAATCAATACTGAACAAAACCAATCAACTCAATCGAATAAACTAGATTCAACTTGAAAATAGATTCTTAGACATTTCAAGCTTCTGAACAAAACCGAGAAAGCTTAAGCTATTTTAATCCTAGATGAACTAAATTCAGAAAACTTTCTCAATGGAACAATAATATATATATTTTTTAGAATTTTCTTGTGAGTTTTCTCTTCCTCTCTTTTAACTCTCTCTTAACTAAATATGAATTCTCTATCTCTCTTAGACTATTTTTGTTCTCTCCCTTTCTATTAACTAGATGATCTTCAGCCTTTAAATAGGCATTCAATTAGTGTCATTCCCTTCATCAAATCACTTTGCCATTCTTAATTATACCACTTAACTAGTTCTCTGTAAATTATACAATTAGTACTCATTCTATAATTAATCAATTATCCCAGTGTTATTATTTGAATTCAGTAGTGTCAATCTTACCCCACCACTAGTGAAAAAGCATCCTAAAGTTAGTTAGGTGAAATTCCTTTAATCTAAACAATTCTTAGTTAAGGCTACAAGGGCCATAAAGTATTCATTTGGCTAATATCTTATACCAGACACCAAACAATCACAAAAGGTTCAAATCTTCTACATGCCAACAATAACTTTTATATCAGTTAGATCAATCTACACGTATAGGACATAAGCTAAGCAATTTATGAACCAAATGTTTTCAAAAAATGCAGAAAAATGAAAAATATTAATCTAAGTATCACAGTCCCGAAACTCCATCCTATAAGCCTCTTAAAGATGGAATTACCTTAGCTTCCTCTACAATATAATACTAATTATTGCGGCAGCAGTTTTTATGTATTTATGCTAAAATGTCTAGTAAAGGCAACGAAAGCAAATTCTACTACTAAAGTTAAAATAGAGACAAAGACAAAAGAACGAATTCCTACAATCAGATATACCATCAATTCTACATTAGATAATGGACCTTTAACTAACTATAACCTTCTAACAATGAGATGAAATCACCCAGAATGAAGAGTTAAAGAACTTGACGAACTGGTCTCCAAACTAGAAATGATCCACATAATAAACTTTTCGAACTTATATGAATTAACAAACAATGAAGAGATAGGCCAGATATATATTTCATTCGCAACAACGAAAGTAACATATCAAATAACGGAGAAGAAGATGACAAATGAACATGAATTGCTTTCGATATTTTTTTTGAATCTTCGACGATTAAAATCTAACGAGAACTCCGAAAATTGAACACGAAAGAAAGATAAACAAACAACATCAACAATCGAGCAGCAAATTTCGACCTTCTAAACCTATTGGAAAATCCAGATATTCAGAGACCTTTTCTTGGTTTTGTGTGTGTGCGATTTTCAGGCAGGCTGTAGTAAGTGGTAGAATTAGCAACGGTGGGTGTTTCCGAGGGGTTGCTAGATTTTTTCCGGCGAGGGTCCGCTGGTTGAGTCGTGCGTCTGCTTTTCGACGGAGGTGAAGCTGTGGGGTTTGGTCTGTATTGTTGCGGCTGAGCTCTTCTTAGGGATTTAGGTTAGAAATGGGAAAAAGTGGGGTGGTTTTTGGTATTGGGTCGGGTCATGGACGGAATTGGGCTGGGTTCAGGGTAGAATTATTTTGGGCTTGGGGATTAATTGAAGAATTGGCTCAATTTTGACTCACTCTTTCTTTATTTATTTCCAAACAATTTTTATATTTTCTTTTTCTTCAATTTTCTTTCTAACTAAAACAAAAATACGATCCTAAATTAATATTTGACCAAATTATCCTAAAATACTAATTAATTCTAAGTAATAATTATCACAAATAATTAAATGCTAAATTAAAAGAAAATCACACAATTTTGACATTAAACATTAAAATGCAAAGTACGTTAATTTTTTGTGATTTTTTTTTTCATTTTTGTAAAAACTACAACTTACTTAATTAATCCTAATTCTAAAATTAAATCCTAAATACAAATGCCACTTAGTTTTGTATTTTTTTTTTAATTTAATAAATAAACATGCACAAACAAATACAAACAATAAGAGAAAATAACACAAAATTCACAACAATTGCAAACGTCACAAAAATTATTTTATTTTGAATTTTCTGGGAGTATTTCTCGTAGGGCAAAAATCACGTGCTCGCAACTTGTTTTATTGAGGAGCATCGGTTCCAGTTGTAGAACGAATTGTGAAATTACAAGTGATAATTGAACCTCTAGAGAATTTGCTCGAGTTGTGAAGAAAATTGTGAATTAAAAGTGAGAAAAGAAGAGATCATAATGTTGCCCTCTTGACGGGCTATTGTTGGGTTGTGATTCCTCTGTATTGTGTTATTGACAGATACTAAGGTCGCTTAGGTTAATGTTTCCTTGTGTCGTGGGATGACTATAGTTATAGCTGAGATAGTTAAGTAATGTAGTAGGTTAGTTGGTGGTTAGGTGAGGTAATCGGTTAGATATAGCTGAGATGGTTAAGTGTGGTAATAGGTTGGTTATAGTTGTGGTGGTTAGAAGTTGGAACTAATGTGGTTATAGTAATCCCCTTGACGGGATATTTGAGATGATGTTTTGTTCCCTCATTGGGATGTTGTTATATTGTTGTTTGTGACGGAATATGAGATAAGGATTTCTTGGAACTTGGGCTCTAGTGATATCGTGGAGTAAGAAAAGAAAGAAGGGGTAAGAGTTACTAATTATTCTCTTGCCGGGACGTTTGTTGATTCTATCGTTGGGTTTTATCTCTCTTCTTGGGATACTGAGATTATTAAGTTGTTTGTCATGTGTAATCCCTTGATGGGATTTTCATTATTATTTATTTAATCTATTTCACCGTATTTGTGACTGTGGTTCGGACAGGAAATGATAATTGAGGATCGGGTTGCGCGCCGCAACAATGATATTGAGGATCGGGCTGCAAGACGCAACAATAATATGTGAGGGTCGGGTTACGTGTCATAATAATGATACATGATAAATGATATGGATCGGGTTGCACGCCACAACAGTGGTATCGTCGAGCGGGTTGCATGCCGCAACAACTGTAATTATGGAGCGGGTTGCACGTCGCAATAGTTATTGATGCTATGTGCGTATATTTGAGTATTAATTTCTCGTTCATTGTGGACCTAAACTATTTTAGTTGTTACTCCAGATTACTGTTAATATAGTATTCCCCCATAGCATGTGTTCCCATCCCATATTTTTATTACTTGGTATTCGATTTTTGCTGTATATTTATAATTGCACAGGTTTATGTGGTATCCAGTCTAGCCTCATCACTACTTCATCGGGATTAGGCTAGACACTTACCAGTACACAGGGTCGGTTGTGTTAATGCTACACTTCTGTGCATTTTTGTACATGTCCAGATTTTGAGGAGCAGTAGGAGGAATAGTACATGAGCAGGCTTTCATACTCACGAGACTGAGGTAGCCTTGCATTCTTCCGCAGGCCTGGCGTCTCTTCTTATTGTTTTCTTTTAGGCTGTTGCCTCCTTGTTTCGAGACAGACAGATGTTATATTTTTTCCAAACCTTTGAATTTAGTTTATTCTTAGTGGTTCATGAGTAATGTGACACCAAATCTTGGTTTGAGGTTGTTTTTGACTATTCCGCGTTTTAATTCATATTTATAAGACAGATTTCCGCTATTGTTCTTAGTAGATTTCATGTTCTATATTGATGCTATAAGTTGTTAAGATAATTGTTTAGTGATGAAAAGGTAAATAAGTTGGCTTGCCTAGCTACCACGAGTTGGCGCCATCACGACTTTGATGATGGGAAATCCGGGTCGTGACATTTATGTACCCTAAGATTATTTTTTTTAACCTGAATAAGAATTGTACTCACATGATAAATTTAAAAAATAATTGAATTTGATTCTCTTGCTAAATATTAGTAAAAAAATTAATTAATTAATTTTAACATAAAAAAATAATTTAGTCTATGTTGATTCAGATTTTAGTATTAGTTCATCTCTTGTTTTGAATATTTAGTTTTAATTTTATATACCATAAATTTTATTTTCAAAGAGTAAAAGATTGATATGACATTTCACATTTAGATTTTTATATGTAGAATCATTAGTGGTAATGACTCTTAACTAATATTTTTTCTCTTTCTCACACATTTATATTTATAATTTTAAATATTTTCTTAGTTGTTGTTAATAATTGGGTATTTTTAAAATTATATGAAAACATTTATAAAAAGATATTATTTGAGCAGAAAAAGTAATTCAAACATAATATAAAAATATATTATCATGGGGATATTTTCCCCCTTTCAATTTCAACTCTTTCCCTATGAGTTGAAAATATATTATCATGGAGGATTCTGATGAAATTAATTTTATTAAACCTTCTTACCTATTTTTAATAACAGTTTAATATATAAATTTTATTAATTTTAGAGTTTTAAATATTAAAAATTAGCATATAAGGTATTATAGTCCAAAAAATAAGTTATTACAATTATGATCTTTCCCAATGATTTCCCCGTTTATTATTTTAGGGCTATTTTGTATATGAATATAGTATTTTGCTTTTACTCTCCTTTTTTATTAATGGATTTGGACATTATAATGCATTCTCAAATTAAATTAGTAATAGAATATTATAATACATTTTCAAATTAAATTAGCAATAGGAATTTTTAAGAAGTATATTGTAACGACCCGACCCGTCGTTACGGGAGTTATCGCCCCATTTTCTTCATTTAATACTTTAACATGCTAATTCATATGTGTTTGGAGAATCAGAAGCAAATCAGATGGAAATTTGATAGAAATGAGGCAATAAACCATTTATGAGAAGAAGAGTTTGGAAAAAGTCAATCAAATATTGACCGATGAGTTAGACAGCTTGGAATCGAATTCTGATAATTTTGGTAGTTTCAAAGGTCATTTAAGACTTAGGAGAGCAATCGGAATCGAATTCGGAGGTCCGGTGTAGATTTAGGCTTGAATTGGCTAAGGTTGAATTTTGGCGAAATCCAAATAGTAGGTGATATTTTGATCCGGGGCTCGGAATTAAATTTCAAGGGTTCCAGTAGCTCTGTTAAGTGACTTTGGATATATGTGAAAAATTTCAGGTTATTCAGAGATGTTTAGGTCGGGTTTTAGATCGAATATTTTTTCGGAAGTTTTAATGAAAATTAGGCTTGAATCCACGAGAATTTGATGATTTTGATGTTTATGATGGTGTTTTTATGTTGCGAGCAAGTTTGAACAAAGTAATAGAACATATATGTGCATTTGGTTGAGGTCCCGAAGGTCTCGGGGTGAATTCGGATGGCCAACGGGCATATTTTGAACATGAAATTGCAGCAGAAAATTTCAAACAATTATTGTTCTATGTGATCGCATAGACAAGTCTACGATCGAATAGAAGGATCTGAAGTGAGGGGTGAAATTTTACTCAATGTGATCGCGTGAAGGGGAGTGCGATCGCATAGGTTGATGAAAGTGTGCAATGCGATTGCAATAAGGTGTGATGCGATCACGTAGTAGGGATTTGAGGAGCCCAGAAATTTGCTCTATGCGATCGCGTGAAGTGGTATGCGATCGCATAGGCTTATGTAATTGTTCAGTGCGATCGCATGTAGGAGAGTACGATCGCATAGAAGGACTTTTGGGCTTGGAAAATTTACTCTATACGATCGCAGGAGAGGCATTACGATCGCATAGAAGAAAGCGTCAGTGACAGAACAGTTTAAGTAAAACCAGACGCGACCCAAAACATAATTCCACTATTTTCACTTCGGCTAGAGAGGGTTTTGGGAGCTTTAAAAAGAGAAATCAATGGGTAATCACTGGAGATAAGTTTCTTGACTCAAAAAGACGATTATATGCTAGAATCAACACAAAAATTCATGAAATTGGGTAGAATTTGTGAAGAATTAGGGCCTAAACTATGAAAACGAGTTTTTGAGTTTTGAAAGGACATTCAAACTTCAATTTCGATAAATTTTATATGCACGGACTCGTGGCGAGACAAGAAATCCGTTGGTATGAATTTCAGAATTTTTCGAGAAGTGGGCTCGGGGCTCGGGTTTTACCAACTTGGTGCATTATTGCATTTTTCAAGTAAATTTGATTGGGTTATGTTTTGTTTGACCCATATTGATGTAATTGTTGTGGTTTTGACTAGATTCGATGTACGAGGTGGCAAATTTAAAGGGAAAAGGCATCGCGGATGAGTCCACGACCGACTAGAGGTGAGTAGTTAGTGTATATGTTAGCCTGAGGGTTCGAAACCCCGGGTTAGCACATTGTGACGCTAGTAGGGCGTGGCTCGCACCCTATGGAAGGTGCGAGATTGATTATGAATGGGGATTGAGACTTGGTCCATCTCAGATATGAATAATATGTTATATGCGCTTGAAACACACACTGTGTTAGATATATTTATGGGTTGTAAGCCATGTTTTGGGACTTGTGCCGACTTGTAGTATCCCTAGGGGATAGATATATACGTTATAGCTTGGTTTGCAAAATCAGTGATCTCAGTCGTGGTTTGAAATCAGTATTATGAAATGCTAAGTCACATGTTCTTGGAAAGTTAAATAAAATTTAAGTATTTGCATTATTAATGAATTGGAACCTGGAAATAAATAATTTAAATTGTTGTGTGACTCATATGCATGTTGTGGACTGAGGATGGATCGGGCTGCACGCCGCAGCAGATGATATAAGGATCGTGCTGCACGCCGCAACAGATGATATAATATTGCGCTTGGGCTGAAGGAACCCCTCTGGAGTCTGTACACACCCCCAGTGAGCGCCTTCAATGTTAAACGGATCGGGCTAGACGCCATAGCGGTCATATGCATTGCATTGCATTTTTATATGTAAATTATCTGTGCTAATTGTGATTTGCTGTTATTGTTAGTTCGTGGTGGGTATCGAACTGTACTATAACTTTACTCTGTGGTATTCTGTGGATTTCCTACTTTCAGCTATTAATATATACCTTTTACTCACTAAGTACTAAGTACTCACACATATTCCCTGCACCTTTGTGTGTAGATTCAGGTACACAAGAGGGTTAGACGAGTACTCCAGCTTATATCAGAGTTATTTCGAGTTGCTGAGGTAGCTGCCGGCGTTCGCAGAACCTAGCTTCTGTTTCCATTCAGTTATTATTTTATATTTTAGACTTGAGTATTTTATACAATATTCTATTACTATTCATTTTTGTTTAAAGGCTCTATACTCGTGACCCCAGATCTTTTGGGAGTGTCATTTCATTTTTTTCGCACTTCTTAGTATTTATTGATACTATTATTATTGGGACTAGTTTTTTTATTTGAAAACAATTGTTGGTCTGGCTGGCCTAGCTTTAGTGTTGGGCGCCATCACGACCGGATTTGGGTCGTGACATATATCATAAAAGTAATAGAATTACATGACTAAAGATATTTACTTATTCAATTTTATATGAATTAGATAATCGAAAAGTAATTATACTAATAAGATTCTTAAAGGCAATCATGTTGGATTCCTAACGTGTAGTATTATGTACAAAAACTAAGAGGATTATAAGGCTAATATCTGGAATTTTCGTTATGTCTTTTTATTATGAGTCATTGTCACAGCTCCTTTTTCGTACTACACCCCTAAGGGTATAAGTGAGTTTTTCCACTTAAAGGACAATCGAAACGAGATTTATTTATTAAAAATCAGTGTCGCCACTTGGGAGATTTATGATGTCCCAAGTTACCAGTTGAATCCCGAATCAAACAAATTATTGACTCTGTTTAACAGTCTGTGATCTAGAAATCCGAGCAAAAAATTTTGTTAACCCGGGAGAAGGTGTTAGGCATTCCCGGATTTCTTGGTTCTAGCACGGTCGCTTAACTTTCATATTTGGCTTATTTATTTAATTTTAATACATGTTTTAATCTATATGCTTTTAACTTTGAACCGTTTGTATTATTATTAATTTAAGAGGATTGCAACATCGTGAAAACATGTCTCAAATCGCGTCACATAAATGCACCCGCAATTTTCGACACATTTCGACTTTGTTGATATTTGGATTTTTGTCACATAAATGTGCACCCTTATTTAAAAAGGTAAGATTATTAAAAGCGCGTCTAAAGTCGCTAAGGCATTATTAACTTTAGGAAAGGCCGTGAAATTCACTAAACGGCCACTCCCGGATTCTAAGTACTTTATTATAACCATTTATTAAGGGCCCCACAATTTTTATGTTTCGTTTGGCGAGGCTCATCTCATCATTTTATTTAAAGGCCAACCTTAAAGTAAACTACGGTTTCTATTGTCATTTCGTCTCTTTTGAAGCAAAAGAAAAATACTAATTAACTACCATTGGTCCTTAAATTCAAGCCTAGTAATTTGGTTCAAAACACATAAAAGATCCAATATTTTGGGCCTTCTATTAGAGAAAAGAGCCTAGGCGACATCACCAATATTCAATCGCAGTAGGACACACAACCCAAAGGTAGAGCCTGGGCAGTAGCACAATATCACACATAATTTGCAAATTCAAATGGCCCCACTACTTTCCTTATGAATTCTTTACTATTTTTTTCTTACTATTATTCTACCGAAGAATTCTCAAATTTCACTAAAAATGATAATCATTTATTTACAGTTAACTCAGAGAAAGGTGTAAATTGATTCTATAAAAATGTAACGCTAACAAGTCAACCAAAATGTTTAATTACTTCTAATTCCCGTTCGATAAAAAAAACCTACTAATTTCCTGCTCAGATCACCATTATGTAGCATGACTAGAAGTCAGATTTCAAACTATATTTTAGTTCCAGCTACATTGCATTCGAAATTATACTGACTGAGACTATAAGCATGATTTAACCAAACTAATTCAACAATTTCTAGTATTGTCATTCCACTACACTAGTGTTCATAAGTAATAAGAAAAACAATAAAATATCCAAATAACTTTAAACAGTCCTAATTATTAGTCACGGTTCAGAATTTCACTAAACAATCCAAAGTTATACACATGAATTAATATTCAATTATACTAACAACAAGTCATCTAGCATTTATTCAGCTACTAGCATGTAACTCAGCGAGCAAATCTCAGCATCAACACAAATGAGAAGTTTTATTCTATTTTCGAGCTTGAAATTTACAGCAGAACTTCGAACGTGTACCTAGATTTCAAAGAGAACAATGAGCAAGAAGAAGTCAGCAGCAGGTAGTTACTGGTACCCAACAGTTCACACACAACAATAATGGACAACAATCAACCACAACCCACATCTAATTTAATCAACCCAGGAATAGCTTGAAACCAAGTAGAAAACCAGAAATCTCCCACACACACAGCTCGAACACCAATTTAACTCGAAATCCAACCCAGAATACACACAGCAATCGGAAACAAATACCAATGGAACAGTTTCTGAATTTCAACTAACAAACCATGAACTAAGAGAAGCCTGACTAGTAATTAAACTTGAAATTTGTCACGATCCAAATCCACTACGGGTCGTGATGGCATCGGACACCACTGTCAGACCATCCAATTAGATTACAAATTAATTTCCTCTTTTAATACTTTAAAAAAAGCTAAGGTTTTTCCTTCTGTTTCACATAAAATAAGATCATTTCTTTAATTCAAACTTAAATAATACCAATCGGTACAAAGATTCAATAAAATCATCCTAGAAATCTGGTGTCACAAGTGCATGAGCAACTACTGATAAAGACATAAAATACGACACAACATCCGTCCGGAATACAATGGACATGAAAGAAATACAGTTAGTAGAAGGGACATTAAAGAGTTGCGGGCCGCCTCTCATACTGCAACTCACCTCGTCCCCGAATTGTCCGTGTTGCTGCGCCTAGTAGGCCGCTAATATATCATGAACCTGTACAACAAAAATGCACAGAAGTGTAGTATGAGTATGTAATCAATGTGTACTCAGTGAATGTCCCACCTAATCCTGAAGGGGTAGAGACGAGATAGCAAACTTTGACACACTCTAGTGGTCCAACAATTATTCGTTCTCAATATACGTATCAAACAGTGGATTTATTTTCTAACATGATTTTTATCCATGTAGATGAAATAAGTAAACACATAATTCTTTCATAGGAAATTTTCCAAGATTTCTTTTCATTATTAACAAGATGATCTCGAGCCAGATGGAGGCATGTAATGACTTAAACGAGTCCAGGCAGCAATGTTTCAATTTCTTCGCTACCCAGGTTAAAGCACAACATGTCCTATCAAGCTGCTTGTACTTTACTTTACAAGATGCGAACTTCTTGTTGAGGTAGTAAATCGCCTGCTCTTTCTTTCCTATGTCGTTATGCTTCCCCAGTATATAGCAAAAAGAGTTATCCAACACTGTTAGATAGAGGATCAAGGGTCTTCCCGGCTCTGGCGGGACCTAAATAGGTGGACTGGCCAAGTATTGCTTAATCTTGTCAAACGCTGCATAACATTCATCATCCATCTGACCGCATCGTCTTTCTTTAGCAGCTTAAGGATACGCTCGCAAGTTGTTGTGAGCTGGGCAATGAACCTGCTGATATAATTCAATCTGCCAAGCAAACTCATCATCTCTTTCTTGCTTCTTGGCGGTCGTAACTCCTGAATGGATTTGATCTTAGACGGGTGTAACTCAATACCGCGTCGACTTACCACGAACCCCAATAACTTCCCCGACGGGACTCCAAATGCACACTTCGCTGAATTAAGTTTGAGGTTATACCTGAGGAGCATTTGGAAAAACTTCCTCAGGTCTTTAACATGGTCATATTGCTCCCTTGACTTTATGATCATGTTGTCTACATAGACCTCAATTTCCCGATGTATCATGTCATGGAACATGTTGGTCATCGCCCTCATAAATATTTCCCCTATGTTCATCGCCCAAATTTCACACTGATATCTGTTTTAAATTTCCTCAGCTTCTGCTTGACAGGAGGGCATACCGGGTCGGTGGGCAATTTGTGGACCACTAAATCGGTACTTAAATCCGGCATATCATCATATTACCACGCAAAAACATCTTTGTACTCAAGCAACACTTTGATTATCTCTTCTCTGAGTGGAGTTTCAAAATAGACACTTATTTTTGTTTCCCGTTGTGAGCACGTAATTTTTGCCGTGCACGAGAATTACTCCCAAAATAAAAAAAAATATAGTTTTGTGTTGTGTGTGATTCTCTGAATTTTTGTTTGATTTTTTGTTTTTAATCGTTATCCGCATTTTTATCTGCGCATGTTTGTTTGTTAGACTAATACTTAAAAAAAGATTTTATAAAATAAAATACAAAAATAATAATGTTGCAATTTTTGCATTTAAGTCCTATTTAGTTAATTAGGTTTATTATTCAAATGATAGATAAAATAAAAGTCACAAAACAATAATAATTCATCTTTTACATTTTTTAGCATTTAAATGCCTAGTTGCGTCATTTGTATTTAATTGATGTTTGATTGTGTTTGATATTTGTTAGTGTAATTTAATTAGTGTTTAGTTGGATTTGATTTTGTTTTGTATAATTAGAATTTTATTTTTATAAATTAGGAACTAAATTAAGGAGAGAAAGAATTGGAGAAGAAAAGGCTAACTCGGCTGTCCATTCTCAAACAAAACCAGGCCCAAATGATCTACCCAAATCCGGCCCAAAAATACCCAATCCAGTCCATCTCCCAGCTTTTGATCTCGGCCATTAATCCCTTCTAATCCGACGGCCCAGGTTAATTCACCATTTTAATATACCAAAATAAATCCTAACCCTAAATTCACCTTCATTCCTCTTCCTCCAGAAAATTAACGCCGCCGCCGCCTCCCTCCGCCAGCGGACAACCACCAAACCACCCCAAATTGACACCCTGAAATCCCCTCTTCTCCCTCGTTACAACCCCACTAGTTTTATCCTTCATAACCCGTCCAAACGTCACAAAAATTGGATTAAAATTTTCGGCCATGGCTCAAAGTAGCCCAAATTGCTCCAAATTGACACCACACCACCACCAGACCATCCTTTCTGTGAATCCATGCCCCATTTTATTTGAATTTGGCCGAAGATCATCAAGCTCCAAAATCGAGCTCTAAGAACCCTAAATTCGAATTGGGGATTTTCTTCGTCGGATTTTATGAAATTGAGGTCTAATAGACCTTAATTGATTTGTTTTCACTTGAAAACATTTCAATTAAGGTCCTTTCGACCTCGAATACCAAAACCCAAGCTGGCCGAGTCTCCAATTTCTCTGTTTCAAGGTATTTCTTCTCCTTTTCTGTTTCTTATTTACTCGTACTCTTCGTTTTAGTTTAAACGTTTTGTAGTGTCGTTTGTTGCTGAGTTTCTTCGGATATTTCCAATTTTTTGTTTTTCCTCATCTACTTGGGACCCTTTATTTGGTCGATTTGTTCGTTCTCTGATTTGTTTGTTATAAATGTGGCGTTATAAGATACGAATTCGATTCGATTAATATCATCGAATAGGTAATTCTGAATTTGAACTGTTCTGTCAGAGAGTTTCTTGTATCACTGCTTCGATGACTATTCGTTATCGTTTATACGTGTTGTGATCGATTTAACGAGCGTTGTCGATTAGTTATAAAACCTCTTCTAGAACTGTAAGACAATAGTTTCTAGATAACTGATTAATTTCCCTTTTTAACCATTGTTGAATTCTAATCTGATTTGTCTGTGTTTGAATTAGAAACGAATGGGTTATATTCGAATTAAACTCATCTTTGCGTAAGAAATTTCAGAATTAGTGGACTACCACTTTGAGCACATGTGAACCATTAGGGCATGTTTTTAGTTGAATTACACCATTTCAGTGACACAGAGTAGTGAAGGCCAGGAAATAGTCCTAATTTAATATGCATTGCACATGAGATAGGTTGGTAAACTTGCTGGACAGCAGTGCTTTCCATTTCTATTATGCCTTTAGGATTTGTTTAGTTATAAAACCCACCTTTAGATAAATTTGGGTGGAAGAATCAGAGAATATCAGGATAATAATGAGTATTATTTAACTTTGTTAAGTGTTTTAAAAGCTGGAAAATCAGAACAAGCATGGGGAAAATAATTTAAAAGTTAAAAGTGCCCATGTGCTAAGGAGGGAGGCAGTGAGTTGGAATATTCAGGAAGTTCAAAGTTCCGTTAAGTTGGCTATAAAAGGAGCCTGGAAAAACAGATTTGAGAGATACACACACACCCTTGAAGGAAGAGGTTTCTTTTCATATCCAGACACACATAGAGGATCACTGGAAGAACATAGAGAGAGGGAGGATAGACTTTTAACACTGAAAATAGAGAAAAAAAGGGAGACTATTTTATTTAAATATTCCTGAAATTCTTAAGGATCTCTCTTCTGAAATAAATTTTGAACAGTTGAAAGTTAAAATGAGTTGAACCTGTCGGTATTCATGTGTTTTGGTTCATTTCTGGTTTGCTTTTGATTGCCGGGCTTTGTTGAACACTGTTTGAGACTTCTGATGCTTCAAATTTGGTTCAAAAGTGGTTTTCTTTGATTATTTTCTGGGCTAACTTTATTGCTGTTGCGGTTTTTGCTGCTGAACCATCCCTTTCTATTTTTTTAAAATCCAGGTATACTCTTGAACCATTGCGATGGAAACGTTTATGATTGAATAAAGAATGGAATTAACATGTTCAAATTTTAGTTTTTCTTTAATTGGATTCGAGTAATTTTGTTATAGTCTGATGCATTGATCAACATGTTACAGTGGCCAGTGAATGTCCTGTAATGGTCAGTACTTGTGAGATTAAATCTCCTTTAAATATCATGTAGTGTTCTGTAATTGCAGAGTCAAATTTCCCCTCTATTTCAGTTTCTTCCCTATTTCCCCTATTGCTTCTTGCTATGTAATGAGACTGACATGATAAAGCACTAGACATGTCGTTATTTGCACCCCATGGACTTAGATTTGTATTCATAATTAGATGCCTATTTTAATATTAAGTAGCATGACTAGAAGCTAGACAGTTAGGATTTGTAAAAGTTAGCTATCAGTTCTATTTTTGGTTTTGTGTTTTGGGCCCGTAGATGTTAAATGGAGGCCCATCTTGTTCATTTTAATTCTAACAAATCATGTTCACAATTTAGCGCTAGAACTCTAATATAAAGATAATATAGGATGTTATTTCTTTCTTTTCATTTTTAGAGACACGACGAGGCAAAAATGTAGTTGCTTTAGGATATCTCATTAGGACACGCCTTAATCACTATTTGCCTTCCAAAGCTCGGGTGCACATTTATGTGACCCAAATCCGAATCTCAACGGGTTTGAAATATGTCAACAACCATGGGTGCGTTGATCGCAACGCGGCCCAAGACATGTCTTCATGACGTTACATTTCTATTAAAAATAATAATAAAAGCGCCCTAGAATTGATTAAAAGCACATGATTTATGATATATATTTAAATCAGATATTTTAGCCATTTATAATAGTTTAGGCGACCGTGCTAGAACCACGGGATTCGGGGGTGGATAACACCTTCCCTCGGGTCAACAAAATTCCTTACTTAGAATTTCTGGTTCGCAGACTTCATTTGGAAAGTTGAAATTTCCTCGATTCGGGATTTGAATAAATTGGTGACTTGGAACACCATAATTTATTCCAAGTGGCGACTCTGAAATAAATAGAATAATCCTGTTTCGAATATTGTCACTTAAATTGGAAAAACTCCCCCGTGCATTACCCTTCGGGGTAGGGCGTGCTAAAAGGAGGTGTGACAGCTCTGGCGACTCTGCCGGGGAAACAAACCCAGAACCACTGGTTCAGGGTTTAAGAATTCGAGCTTTGAATAATTATTTTATTTGGCTTATTTATTATCTGATTCTATTATATGTTTGTATTTTAATGTGGTAAATGTTGTTTTTACCGCTTTAATATTTTGTGAATTGTATATAAATTGTGTCGATACCCATTTTCCTCTTCTGTGTCTCTTTGAAACATAATATCGGGCATTTGCTGGACATAACCTGTTTTCTCAAGATAGCTGTGGTGCTTGGCACCCGGTGAAGGATTTGTAGTCACACATTTCTAGGCGTGGAGTATTGTCAATTAAGCCGGAAAGCCATGCTACCGGTGCACTGACACTCCTCGGCTCGAGTTGTCCGCTCGAGTTAAAGCAGTTTAGACACCTTTTCCAACAGGATGATGACTTAGAATAACAAAACCTTATACCGGATCTCCGATAGGAAACGTCTATCTGCATCATGTGCATATTTGACTTAGGAGGCTCAACACAGGGGTTGGGCCTATCTAGGGCAGGTGTACCTGAAATAGAAGACCGGCTTGATGCATCTTTGTCTGTGCATTTATTCATTTCGATCTTACATGCTGGCCGGTTTGTTATTTAAAAAAAAAAAGAAAAAAAGAGGAGAAGAAGTAGAAAATGTCCGGATATAGAGTCGAAATAATTTTATGGAAAATAGTTTGTTTTCTTTGAAAATAATTTTTGAAAATGCTAAAAAAAATTCCAAATAAATTTTGTTAAAAATAGTGTGTTTTCTTTTTTGTTAAAATGATTTAGTTCATTTGTTTACAAACTACGCGGGTCTGATTCTCACCGGATGTGAGATACGTAGGAAAACCTCATCGGTTCCGACCCCAATTTTTAAAAAATAAAAAAAAAAGTATTTTCGTTTAGTTCCTTCATTAAAATCTTTTTTTTAGAAAATTGAAAAAAAAAGAGTAAAAGTAGTTTAAAAAAAAACTAAAAAAATGGTTTCGTTCTTTCTACTGCTTTTCATGAAATAAAAAGAAAAATCAATAAAAATCAAAATTGAAAATATGGATTTCCTTCGTTTTTGAAGTATTTTTCTAAAAACAAAAATCCAAAAAAAATACTCCTTAGATGTCTTTCTTTTGTAAACGTCCATATTAAAAAAATAATAAAAAAATAAAAATAAATTTTGTCCTGAAATATTTTTGCTTTTCTTTATAAATTATTTTGTAAATAAACAAAAAATCAAAAAATTCAAAATATTTTCTTAAAAGTCCCTCTTTCGAAAATAAAGAGGCAACATCCAAAATCCAAAAAAAAAATATTTTCTTTCTTCCTTAGAAAAAGAGACAGTAAGTAAAAATTCAAACAAAAATATTCTTTTACTCCAAAGCAAATAAATTTTTAGAAGTCTTTCTTTCAAAAAAGCAAAACAAAAAGCAAAAAAAAAAAAAAGCAAAAATATAAATATATTTTCCTTTCTTCTTTTAAAGCATTTCTTTCAAGAATTAGTTGATTTACTCCATTCCCGATTATCCGAACTACGCCCGGTCTAATTCATGCGGGGACATGATATGTAGGCAATCCACATAAGATTCGACCATCACCAAAAGAAAAAGAAAAAAGAAAAAAAAGAAAGAGAAAATTGATAAAGAGAGAAAGAAGATGAAAGCAAAGGAAAGTATAAGCCGTAGTAACGTATTACAATCGAATACAAGTAGCAACACGATCAACTGTATAAGTGCATCACACCCAACGTGAGATTACTTATCTGTTATGTTGTCTCAGACTAACTGTTTATTTGCCAAACTCCAGGTTTTAGAAAAGGGTGGTTGATTTTGTGGTACTCTGGCCTCACATTCATACTTCACGAGGTCCAAAGGAAAAGTTCAGCAACCCGTTGCAAATCAAAAGAAAGTACCCATCCTTATTTCACAAGGTCTAAAAGAAGTGCTAACAAGTCTTCAGAAATCCCTCTACCAACCGTTCCCATTTTGGAAGAGAGCTCCGTATCAGCCATTCCGGCTACTAAGTCAGCAGCTGTAGAAGAAAACAGAATTTTGTGTTGTCGCATGCTGGAGATGTTAGATGACTGGAATAACGGGAAAGAGCCCCCAAGTCTGATCCCTGGGTTCCCCGAACTATTCCTCAGGTCGAGTGGGATTTCTAATACCCCCACCAATTACCCACCTACTCTGTTTGGATATTCTAATGTTACAACCCTCTCCGAATCACCCTCCACTTCCTATCCTCGGGTGCCAGCATTAGATACATCCACAAGAATATCAGTTGGTTTGCCAGTTCCAATCACGACGCATCCCACCACACATACTCCTTTCTTTGATTCCTCTTCTTTTACATTCCCGGCACCACCCCTTCCACAGGATCCTATCCAGTTGCCGCCAATATCTATCCTCAACCACCCCAATATGAGTTCATGCCAAGCCAAAATCCAAAAGCTCCCGAACGGGATGAAATGACAAAAAGAATGAGCAGCTTGGAACAGAGTTTGAAAAACATGCAAGGTCTAGGCGGACAGAAGAGTGTTTCTTACGCAGATTTGTGAATGTTCCCACATGTCCATTTGCCATCAGGCTTTAAGACGCCGAAGTTCGAAAAGTATGACGGGCATGGCGACCCTATTGCTCATCTAAAGAAATACTGCAATCAATTGCGAGGTGCCGGCGGCATGGAAGAATTGCTTATGGCATATTTCGGAGAAAGCTTGATCGGGATAGCATCAGAATGGTACATGGATCAAGACATATCTCGATGGCACATTTGGGACGATTTGGCCAGAGATTTTGTGAAATAGTTCTAGTACAACATCGACATTGTGCCAGACAGGAATTCTGTATCGAACTTAAAGAAGAAGCCCTCAGAAAGCTTCAGAGAATATGCTATCAAATGGCGAGAGCAAGCATCCAGGGTGAAACCCCCTATGGACGAAATAGAAATGGTCACTACTTTCCTCCAGGCTCAGGAACCAGACTATTTCCAGAACATGCTGTCAGCAATGGGAAAACCTTTCGCAGAGGCGATCAAGATTGGGTAAATGGTAGTAAATGGTTTAAAGACGAGAAGAATTTTGAGTCAGGCAGCCATTCGAGCAACCTCCCAAGCAATCCAAGGAGGGTCTGGAGGAATAGCAAAGGGTAGGACGAAAGAGGAAACGTCCATGGCAACTACGGGTGATAGAAGACACCACGCTCCTAGACCCATCTTTTCAGAAAGAACCCCCCAGCATTATTACCCTGCTCAGGAAATGTCCTATATCCCTCAACCGTACGCGGTCATGAATGCTCAACCTTTTGTGCGACCGCAGCAGCATGTCGGTAGAAACCAAGCTCTATTTCCAAGAAATCAGCCTCCCCACCAGAACCACTATAAACCTAGACCTCCGCAGAATAACTTCCGTCCTTGGGAACCACTAAAGAGACCAAACTTTACCCCAATTGGTGAATCTTACTCTAGTCTATTCCCGAAACTTGTCCAAATGGGTCTACTACAGCCGGTTCCTCAGAATAGACAAAACCCGGCATCGCCTTCCTACAAAGCTGGTGTCAGATGTGCATATCATTCAGAGGCAGAGGGCCACCATACTAATGACTGTTGGACTTTGAAACAAGCGGTGGAGAATTTAATAGAGCAAGGGAAAATTGTGTTGAAGGATGAGGATGTCCCAAATGTGACCAATAATCCGATGCTCGCTCACAATAACGGGCCGATAATTGGGATGATTTGTGAAGACGAAGAATTTGATCTAGCGCTTAAGGCCATAATTGCTATTGCTGAGGTGGAAAGGAAGCCCAAGGCGGCCCCGAAACAGGAGAAAGGGGAAAAGAAAAGTAAAATCACTGAGATAGAACCAGAAAGGGAAATCGATGCACCTAAGCAAGCCTATGCGGTATGGGGGGCAATTAAGACACCACGGCTGAATGAGGCCAGTGTTTGTTGGATGCATACCACAAAAGCTTAAGGACCGTCAAGAGGAAGATAATGAGGATTTCATGACTGAAGAGGGTGAAGGAAAACATGAGGCAAAGCTCTGCGATACCCACATGGTCGAGCCAGGGAAATGGACTATCACCGTTGAGATGGGATCAGACACTAAACTCCCAAACTGAAAGGCTAGCTCATCCCCGATCGGGCGGAAACCCAGTAAACTTGTTCTGCCGTATTTTTCTGCATCCAGAGTATTTCGGGGCGTAAATTGGATGTTTCTTTTAGTTTTTGTCTTTAAATTTCCGAATGTGAACCCTGTTTATCCTTTCAATTCCAAGAAATGAAATTAATATTTCATCGTCCATTTCCTTTTCTTTTGTTATTTTTTATTCTTTCAGATTTGTTTTAGTTTTCTTTTTTCTCTTCTCTTTAGTTCAAATCATGCAGCTTTAAATAACATGACATGCTTGCGGACTTCATGCCTAGATCCCAAAACGCTGTCAGACTTCAGAATAATGAATCGAGAGTTGAAATGCACAAAAAGTTTATTTTGAGGAAATGAAACAATGAATTGGAATAACTGAAGGAAAATTGGTTCGCATACGAAATGGGTGTGTTGTACTCAGAGAATACCCGAGTAGTTATCCCAACAAAGAATGGCCCATGCTTGCAACAAGAAAGTGCGGCCCAGGAATCTCGAAATAGAACAACCGACGTTAAGGCGCATTTCTCCTCATTACTAAGAGACAAAAGGAAAATTGGCTCCTAATTGGAAGGATCCATACATCATTTGGAAAATATCACTGGGAGGGACACTGTATCTGGGAGACATTGAAGGAAATGATCTTGAAACGGCAGTCAATACAGATGCAGTATAAAGGTACTATGTCAAGACCTCCTGCGGCGTTGGCTTTTGTATAATTGAGATGATGAAGGCTTTCTTTATTGCTACCCCAAAAACTATAAATCCTTTGTAAAACCCTTTGAGCCGGTTATGTTTCTTTTTTGTTCACCCTTTTTGGAACCCGAAATAAAAATAAAAATATATATATATATATATATATATATATATATATATATATATATATATATATATATATATATATATATATATATATATATATATATATATATATATATATATATATATATATATATATATATATATATATATATATATATATATATATATATATATATATATATATATATATATATATATATATATATATATAAAAAAAAAAAAAAAACAAAACAAAGTTTACCTGAACTACGTTCTGACTTGATTCCGAAAGGATACGTAGGCAACCTCTCCCCGAGGTTCAGTCACACCAAACCAAAAATCCCAATTTCCCCAAAAAATGAAACTGGGGCAGATGATATGACGGTTCAGTTTAGATCCGTCAAGATGGTTCCAGAGTTGTAATTCCATTCAATTTCCTTTTTACCCAAAAACCTTATTCAAGTCTTTCAGATCAATTGGCAAAGGCAAGGAAGTGAAAAATGTCATTGACAAAAATCTGACACAACCTGAATTGAGAGAAGCAAAATGAGAGAGTCTTTTCGGTGAAAACCTTCGGGCACTATAAGGCGATGGCAGTTGGAGAAGCTAAAAATGAGAGAGTCCGTTTAGTGAAAACTTGCAAAGAGCACTATCGGGCAACAGTGAGAAGAGAAATGAGAGAGGTCGATTGGCAAAAACCCGCAAAGGGCGTCGCCGACCAAAAAGAAGGCATCCCTTCACTAAAAGAATTTTGGCAAGGTTCCCTGATTTTGAAATTGTGAATCAATGGGTTCATAAGAAGTTGGAAAGTTTATGTGGGTCAGGCGTCCAGTCCAAGAAGCATGTCACGTTTATTTGAAGTCAGCATGCATCCCAGATAAGTCATTCTTTTCCCCGAAAGGGACGCTTCTCTTTAAACTCATTTTCTTGTTTTTTGTATAGTTATTCTTTGAATCCCTTTCGGTTTAATTTAATTCTGAAACTATTACAAAGAAAGGCGGCAGGACTGGTTTTACAGGACTCCGTTTGGTAAAAAAAGGGTGAAGAAAGATACCCAGCCTCAGTAGTGTATTGATCCAATCCCAACTGATCATGATGGTCGATCACTTGCAAAGGAAAGGACATTAGGAAGGAAAAGGAAATCAAAGGATAAGGTCTTAGAAGAGACGGAACAAGGCAGAAAGACAGAGCTCACATAGGAAAATCCTCATGGAATCCCGAGTTGGAACCCGGTCGGTTGAAAGAAAGTCACCCTCAAAGACAATCAATAACAAAGTACTCAATGGAAATGGGGCCAAGATCAAGCGTTGAAGATAATCAAGGCCACAAAGTCAACCACTTTTTCAACTAACAAAATGTTCTTTATTGAAAACATGTCTATTTAATTGTGCAAGAAGAAGGTACATTCCAAAGAAGTGAAATACGCGAGCGTCGAAATGGCTCCGTAAAAAGGAAAACGCCTAAAAAGGGAAGTTTCTTTTCAAAAAACTTTATTTTATGAATTTGTTGATGAGTAAAAGGAAAACTCCTAAAAAAATCCGTTTGGACCCCGGTCAGAAAACCGAGGGTCCTTTCGGCCAGAAAGCCGCGAAACGTTGTTTTTCAATTCTGGCCAGAAAGCCGTGAAAACTTTCTTTCAAAATCCCCGGTCAGAAAACCGAGGATCTCCCAGTCAGAAAACTGTGGAGCCATTTCTTTTAGACCCCGGCCAGAAACCGAGGGTGCTCCGGCCATTAAAGCCGTGAGACGTTGTTTTGAATTCCGGTCAGAAAGCCGTGAAACTTTTCTTTCAAAATCCTCGGTCAGAAAACCGAGGATCTCCTAGTCAGAAAACTGCGGAGCCATTTATTTTAACCCCGGCCAAAACACCGAGGGTCTTGCGGCTAAAAAACCATGAGACATCGTTTTTGAATTCCGGCCAGAAAGCCGTGAAACTCTTCTTCCCGGTCAGAAAACCGAGGATCTCCCAGTCAGAAAATTGCGGAGCCATTTATTTTAACCCCAGCCAAAAAACCGAGGGTCTTGCGGCCAAAAAATCATGAGACATTGTTTTTGAATTCCGGCCAGAAAGCCGTGAAACTCTTCTTCCCGGTCAGAAAACCGAGGATCTCCTAGTCAGAAAACTGCGGAGCCATTTATTTTAACCCCGGCCAAAAAACCGAGGGTTTTGCGGCCAAAAAATCGTGAGACATTATTTTTGAATTCCGGCCAGAAAGCCGTGAAACTCTTCTTACCAGTCAGATAACCGAGGATCTCCCAGTCAGAAAACTGCGGAGCCATTTATTTTAACCCCGGCCAAAAAACCGAGGGTCTTGCGGCCAAAAAACCGTTAGACATTGTTTTTGAATTCCAGCCATAAAGCCGTGAAACTCTTCTTCCCGGTCAAAAAACCGAGGATCTCCCAGTCAGAAAACTACGGAGCCATTTATATTAACCCCGACCAAAAACCGAGGGTCTTGCGGCAAAAAAACCGTTGAGACATTGTTTTTGAATTCCGGCCAGAAAGCCGTGAAACTCTTCTTCCCGGTCAGAAAACTGCGGAGCCATTTATTTTAACCCCGGCCAAAAAAACAAGGGTCTTGCAGCCGAAAAACCATGAGACATTGTTTTTGAATTCCGGCCAGAAAGCCGTGAAACTCTTTTTCAAAATCCCGGTCAGAAAACCGAGGATCTCCTAGTCAGAAAACTGCGGAGCTTGTTTCTTCAAAACCCTGGCCAGAAAACTGAGGGTCTCCCGGCTAGAAAGTCGCGGAATGTTTATTTGTAAACTATGATTTTCTTAACCAATACCAAAGAGTCTTTTTAATCACTTTCTGTGTCACAACAAACTCACGAAATTTTCCTAGCAAAACGGGGGCAGAAAAATTTCGTTCGTTTGTCTAAATAGGTTTGACCTCGGGACGCAAGGATCAATATAAACTACGAGTGGAACCTAAATCCAGAATGAAGAAAAGAAGGAAAATAACCGAAAGGAAACGAGTTCAAACGTTGGAGTAAATAGAAGCGCGGATTGCTCCGAATCTGATTGAAGTCACAAGTTCCGCCAATTCCATTTCACTCAATGTTACAGAAATAAACAAACACGTACAGCTTGTTGAGCATCAAGATTCAGATCGAGGTCTACAGCAAAATCAGCTAAGATTCAAGATCAAGTTTTCAAGAGAATCATAAATAGGAATTTTGTAACTCGTAGTTTGATAGCATAGCTAGTTCAACTTTAATTTCTCTTTTGGTGTAATAAGGAGGTCAGTAAGCAGTAAGCAGCAACAACAGCAACGATAGCAACAGTAACATCAAAGTGTCAGTTCACGGTAGTCCCATCTACCAAAACTTCCAGAACTACATTGACCTGATTCCTGTTTAGCCCAGGATATGTAGGAAGCCTCTCGAAGCAAAGGCTCGGTCAAGATCTTTTCAAAATGCTTCACACTGAGTGCTCAAAATGGGAAAAAATCGTTCATTTTTGCTCATTATTCTTTGCACGAAAACTTTTCGCGTTTTCACGCAAAGAGGGGCAGTTGTGAGCACGTGATTTTTGCCCTGCACGAGAATTACTCCCAAAATAAAAAAAAATATAGTTTTGTGTTGTGTGTGATTCTCTGAATTTTTGTTTGATTTTTTGTTTTTAATCATTATCCGCATTTTTATCTGTGCATGTTTGTTTGTTGGACTAATACAAATTTTTTTTAAAAATAAAATACAAAAATAATAATGTTGTAATTTTTGCATTTAAGTCCTATTTAGTTAATTAGGTTTATTATTCAAATGATAGATAAAATGAAAGTCACAAAAAAAAAATTCATCTTTTACATTTTTTAGCATTTAAATGCCTAGTTGCGTTATTTGTATTTAATTGATGTTTGATTGTGTTTGATATTTGTTAGTGTAATTTAATTAGTGTTTAGTTTGATTTGATTTTGTTTTGTGTAATTAGAATTTTATTTTTATAAATTAGGAACTAAATTAAGGAGAGAAAGAATTGGAGAAGAAAAGGCTAACTGGGATGTCCATTCTCAAACAAAACCAGGCCCAAATGATCTACCCAAATCCGACCCAAAAATACCCAACCCAGTCCATCTCCGAGCTTTTGATCTCGGCCATTAATCCCTTCTAATCCGACGGCCCAGGTTAATTCACCATTTTAATATACCAAAATTAATCCTAACCCTAAATTCACCTTCATTCCTCTTCCTCCAGAAAATTAACGCCGCCGCCGCCTCCCTCCGCCGGCCGGAAATCGTCTCCGCCGGCTGACAACCACCAAACCACCCCAAATTGACACCCTGAAATCCCCTCTTCTCCCTCGTTACAACCCCACTAGTTTTATCCTTCATAACCTGTCCAAACGTCATAAAAATTGGATCAAAATTTTCGGCCATGGCTCAAAGTAGCCCAAATTGCTCCAAATTGACACCACACCACCACCAGACCATCCTTTCTATGAATCCATGCCCCGTTTTGTTTGAATTTGGCCGAAAATCATCAAGCCCCAAAATCGAGCTCTAAGAACCCTAAAATTCGAATTGGGGATTTTCTTCGTCAGATTTTATGAAATTGAGGTCTAATAGACCTTAATTGATTTGTTTTCACTTGAAAACATTTCAATTAAGGTCCTTTCGACCTCGAATACCAAAATCCAAGCTGGCCGAGTCTCCAATTTCTCTGTTTCAAGGTATTTCTTCTCCTTTTCTATTTCTTATTTACTCGTACTCGTCGTTTTAGTTTAAACGTTTTGTAGTGTCGTTTGTTGTTGATTTTGTAAGGCCCCGTAAAAATTTTGTGCATAAAACCTAGTAGCTGTGGTGTCATGGTCCGAATAATGTGTTAGGAATGCGTAGAATTCTTCGCGGCTCGCAAGCTCGCCGCGGTTCGGACTCTTGGTAGTGATTTAAGTTTCAAAAATGTAGAGAATTAATTTTTCCGAAAAGTGTCCAATATGCGGTCAAGAATGCGATCGCAAACCTGACATGTGGACCGCATTCTTGCCGCAAAACGTTCCAGAGAGTTTCCAAAAATCGTGTCAAAAGTGCGGTCGATATGCGATCGCATGTCAAATCTGCGGTGCACTTTGCGACCGCAGATCAAGCATGCGGACCGCATTCTGGCCGCATTCCTTAACAGAACCTGTGTAAAATTTGGGGCAATTCTGCGGTCACTATGCGGACCGCATGTTGATTCTGCGGTCGCATAGTGCACCGCATAATTGACCCCGGCCCATATTTTTGTAACATTTTGACCCGATCTCTTCTTTAATATAACACCTTTCTTCTTCATTTTATCATATCATTTTACCAAAATTAGAGAGAGAAGAGAGGGTTTTTAGAGAGAGAAATCTTTCATCTTCAAAGATTGTTCCAACCATCTTAATTCCAAGGGATCTTAGGGCAAGGATTCAACTTCCCCAATCTTTTCAAGGTAAAAAAACCCTAACTATTTTCTTTGATTTTCAGTTTTAATTGGGTAAAGAGAGGTTTGCATATAATAGCTTTTAAAAATAGAATTTTTACACTCATGCATGATTATTGAACTTGATTTTTAGTAAAAAGAAGTGAGTAGAAGTAAGAGTCTTCAAGAACAAGGTTGGCAAGAGTAAGATAGCGTGGGTAAGCATAAAGTAGGAAGTTAACGGAAGAAAACTCATCACCAGGTATGTATGGCTAATTTTGATTCTTGTAAAATCGCCCAAATGTGTGCGAATTGTTTTGGCATGTGTCAAATTGAGAAATTTTACGTAATTCTTTGATTTCCTTGTTGAGCATTTGATTGATGTTGAACTACGTGTGGTGTGGTATGAAATATGAATTGAAAGATAAAAAGGTAATCGAGATTGGTAAAGAATTGGGAACAACCATTGTGATGGCATATTTGGCTTATTGTGGAAGGAATTTGAAACACCTTAATTGTGGTAAATTGTTGAACATGATTATGTGGGCATTTTCGATTTTGGAATAATTGTAACTTGGTTTTGATATTGGCTTGAGAAGAAATTGAGAACATGAACCAATGTGTAAGTTGCTTATTTGAACTTGTTGAAATTGTGTGTAGTACCTTATCTGCTGTTTGAAATTGTTGTGTTTTCAACCGTAAGGCGGGGTCGTGTTGCGCGCCGCAACGTGGTGAAATAAGGTGTGGGTTGGGGTGATAAGGGTGGCCGAGGTAATAAGGGTGGTCGGGGGCAATAAGGATGGAAAGCGATCGAAATCGCTATTGAAAATTGATACAAAAATCAATAAATGTGAAATTGTGAAAGGAGACAACAGGAGAGTTTGCAACCTGTGGGGCACCGATTGCCCCTTTGTTTGACTACTTGTGCTTTACGTGATTGATTGGTTATTGTTAAATTGGTTGATCGTAGAAAGTGCTTTGTGTGAGAATTATTTGAAATGAGGAAAATGTGGAAACATGGTTGGTTGGCTTAATTAATTGTTGATGTAATTTAATGGCTTGAGTTTACTTGGGACAAAGTTTGTCCATACATACCAGTACAATTCAAGTGTACTGACGTCCCTTTTTGCCGGGGTGCTACATTCGTGTCATGATTGTAGGTGGATCAGTAGCAGGCACTTCAGCTCATCGGCAGTAGTATCCTTCTCCTTCCAACTGCCCGTTTTGGTGAGCCCCTTTCTTCCTCGGGGTCTTGTGTGGTTCATGCCACTCGGTTTAGATTTCAATTTGGTTTTGTAAGGTATAGCCGGAGCCTTGTTACCGGCAAGTATTGTATTTCCCTTTTTGTATCCTAGAGGCTCCATAGACATGTAAACTGTGGGATTGTGGCCTATGTATATGTATGGGGCGTTGTAAATATAAATTATGAACTTGTTAGTGAATCAATCACATGGTTATGTTTATGCATTATGAAATCAGTCATTATTGGTAAAATATTTGGTTAATGAGAAACAATCAATACAGGGGTAATGCGTGGGAATGAAAGGCACCCAGGTGTCCGCTTGACTGGGGCAACCCGGTCAGGCGCCGGTCATGTCCCACGATTTGGGGCGTGACAAACTTGGTATCAGAGCCTATGGTTTTTTTAAAGTGTCCTAGGATGTCTCGGAGCCGTGTCTAGTAGTGCCCTTCTTATAGGTGTGTTGTCGACCACATCATATAAGTAGGGGGCTACACGGGCATTTAGGAATTTACCTACTTCTTTGTTAATCTATATCATGCGGTAAAGTGCAATGTGGAGATATCTGTGTCTAATTCGCGCCTTGTTCCCAAATTTTCAGAATATGGCTCCTAAGAAGAAGGCTAGACTCGGCCTTAGGGCCAATGCCGACCCAAGTGCAGCTGTTAATCATGTACCCGATGCCGTGGGAGAGAATGACCCACCGGTCCCGAATTTGCATGGCCCATCTGTTCAAAACCCAAGTGTCCCTATTCCAGCCGCGGCAGAGGATGCCACCATTCCTCCTGCCGGTGTTCCTGACTCAGATACAGTTCCCGCTTCGGGCTCTGGTATCTCTAATGAAGATCTTAGGGGAGCCATCCATATGTTAACACAGCTAGTGGCCGCCCAGGCCCAGAGATCCCATGATGCCCCCGCATCCTCCAGCGGACAAGGAGATTCCTTTGGCTCCAGAGTCCACCAGTTCTTGCGATTGGCCCCTCCAGAATTTTCAGGTACCGATCCAGAGGCTGACCCACAGGAATTCCTTGATGAGATATACAAGACCCTTAGAGTGATGAAGGCTACAGATATAGATGGGGTAGAGTTGGCCTCTTACAGGCGAAGGGAGCGGCACGTTCATGGTTCGAAATGTGGGAGGATTCCCGTGAGGAAGGGAGCCCTTCGGCCAGATGGGATGAGTTCGTAGATGCATTTATGGACCACTTCTTTCCTGCCGAGGTGATGGCAGCCCGCGCCACGGAGTTCGAGGTCCTCAAGCAGGGCGGTATGAGTGTTTGGGAGTATCACATGGAGTTCGTAAGGTTGTCCAAGTATGCTCCTCATTTAGTGTCGACCATGGATGCCCGGGTTCGACGGTTTGTTCGGGGCCTTAGCCCTTTGGTGGTGAATGAGGCCGCCACAGCAGCTTTGCACTCAGACATGAACTATGGGAGGATTGTGGGGTTTGCTCGGGCCACAGAGGCCAGGAAATTGAAGATTCGTGCAGAAAGAGAAAGTAGCAGCAGGGCCCGGTCAATGGGTCGTTCAGGGAGATCACTTCCAGGGAGGGGGTCATCAGGGCCATCCCGGTCATATGCTCAGTCCTCCGCGAGTGCACCGCCATCCGTGCATAGTCATCAGCAGGGCAGTTACTCGAGACCCTGGTTCAGACAGCAGGAGGTCTCGTCAGTCTGGTCGTCCTGGGGTGAGATCCCAGCAGCAAGGGAGACCTACATGCCCCAAGTGTGGGAGATTTCATACAGAAACTTGCTACCTTGACCTTCCAGTGTGCTTCGGGTGCGGGGTGAGAGGTCACATTCAGCGGGACCTGCCGTGCACCCCGTCAGGGTATAGGTAGGGGATCTGCTCAGTCATCCGGTTCTTCAGCTGCTACATCATCAGCGCGTACTCCAGCAGCAGCAGGGCGTGGTGCGGCTAGGGGTGGAGCTCAGGGTAGGGGTGGACCTAGCCGATTCTATGCATTGAGTGACCGCCAGAATGCCGAGGCTTCTCCAGATGTTGTTACAGGTATCCTGTCTGTTCAAACTATTGATTGCTATGCCCTTATTGATCCAGGGTCCTCCTTGTCTTATGTTACTCCATTCATTGCTTTAAGCTTTGGGATAGAACCCGAACAGCTTCATGAGCCGTTCTCTGTGTCGACTCCTATTGGTGATTCTATTACAAGCCTCACGAGTCTATAGGAATTGTGTTGTTACGGTGGGTGGTCGTGATACCACAGCTGATCTTATTGAGCTTGGGATGGTAGATTTTGATGTAATTATGGGGATGGATTGGCTCTATTCGTGCTTTGCCAAGCTTGACTGTCGGACGAGAGTTATGAGGCTCGAGTTCCCTAACGAGCCAATCATTGAATGGAGAGGAAATGGTGTGGTGCCAAGGGGTAGGTTTATTTCCTACCTTAAGGCTTCGAAGATGATTAAGAAGGGGTGTATCTATCACCTGGTTCGGGTAACGGACACCACCTCGGAGGTGCCTACCCTCGAGTCCGTGCCAATTGTGAATGAATTTCCTGAAGTGTTTCCAGATGAGCTTCCAGGCATTCCTCTAGATAGGGAGATTGATTTTGGGATTGATGTATTGCCGGATACTCAGCCAATATCCATTCCACCTTACAGAATGGCGCTAGCAGAGTTAAGGGAGTTAAAGGAGCAGCTGAGGGATTTATTAGAGAAAAGGTTCATACGACCGAGTGTGTCGCCATGGGGTGCTCCGGTTCTCTTTGTCAGAAAGAAGGATGGGTCACTTCGAATGTGTATTGATTATCGGCAACTTAACAAAGTCACCATTAAGAATAAATATCCATTGCCTCGAGTGGATGATCTGTTTGACCAATTGCAGGGAGCGAGGTTCTTCTCAAAGATTGATTTACGGTCTGGGTACCACCAGTTGAAAATCAGGGAGCAGGATATTCCTAAAACCGCCTTCAGAACTCGTTATGGTCACTTTGAGTTTTTGGTCATGTCTTTTGGGCTAACCAATGCCCAAGCAGCTTTCATGGACCTTATGAATCGGGTTTTCAAGCCATTCCTAGATTCCTTTGTGATTGTATTCATTGACGATATTCTCATCTACTCTCGGAGCAGGGAAGATCATGCCATTCACCTCAGAGCAGCATTGCAGACCCTTCTTCAGCATCAATTGTATGCCAAGTTCTCAAAATGTGAGTTTTGGTTGGAGTCCGTAGCTTTTCTAGGGCATGTTATTTCCAGAGAGGGAATTATGGTGGATCCTCAGAAGATTGCGGCAGTGAAAGATTGGCCTAGACCCACGACCCCGACAGAGATTCGCAGCTTTTTGGGTCTGACAGGGTACTATCGAAGGTTTGTAGAGGGGTTCTCAACCCTCGCCTCCCCATTGACTAAATTGACGTAGAAAGCAGTTAAGTTCCAGTGGTCCGAAGCATGTGAGAAAAGTTTCCAAGAACTGAAGTCAAGATTGACCTCGGCACCAGTATTGGCCTTGCCAGAAGGCACAGGGGGATTTGTAGTCTATTGTGATGCCTCCTAAGTCGGTTTGGGATGTGTATTGATGCAGCACGGAAAGGTTATAGCTTATGCTTCCAGACAACTCAAGAACCATGAGAAGAATTATCCGACGCATGATTTGGAACTTGCAGCTGTTGTGTTTGCCTTGAAAATATGGCGACACTATCTTTATGGGGTTCATGTAGATGTGTTTTCGGACCACAAGAGCCTCCAGTATTTGTTCAAGCAGAAAGAGCTGAATCTGAGACAGCGGCGGTGGTTAGAACTACTTAAGGACTATGATATAGACATATTGTACCATCCAGGGAAGGCAAATGTGGTAGCTGACGCTCTTAGTCGGAAATCCATGGGTAGTTTGGCTCATTTGGGTGTGGATCAGAGACCCCTGGCTCGAGAGGTCTACCAATTAGCCAGCTTGGGGGTTCGTATTTCGGCGTCGGACGAGGGGGATATCTTGGTGCATAATGGAGCAGAATCATCATTGGTCGCGGAAATCAAGGAAAAACAGTTCATGGATCCAGCATTGGTTCGGGTGAAGGAAGCAGTCATGAATGACAAGACCTCAGCATTTGTACTCGGCAGCGAAGATGGTGTATTGCGGTGTCAAGATAGGCTATGTGTTCCGGATGTGGACGAGCTTCGGGAAAGAGTGATGGCAGAGGCTCATACTTCCAGGTATTCTGTGCACCCTGGTTCAACGAAAATGTATCACGATCTCAAGGAGATTTATTGGTGGAACGGTATGAAAAGGGATGTGGAAGGCTTTGTAGCTAAATGTCCGAACTGTCAACAAGTGAAGGCCGAGCATCAACGGCCCGGTGGATTAACTCAGCTTATAGAAATACCAAGGTGGAAATGGGAGATGATCAATATGGATTTCGTGGTGGGGTTACCTCGCACTCAGCGTAAGTTCGATTCAGTATGGGTGATAGTAGATCGACTCACCAAATCAGCTCACTTCCTGCCTGTCAAGTCCACTGATACCGCGGAGCAATATGCAAGATTGTACATCAAAGAGATAGTAAGGCTTCATGGCACTCCACTTTCTATCATCTCAGATCGCGGGGCTCAGTTCACCGCTAACTTTTGGAAGAAGTTTCAGCAAGGTTTGGGAACTCAGGTGAATCTCAACACAACTTTCCATCCACAGACCGATGGACAAGCCGAGCGGACCATTCAAACGCTTGAAGATATGTTGCGGGCTTGTGTCTTAGATTTTAAAGGTAATTGGGATGAACACTTGCCACTGATAGAATTTGCTTACAATAACAGCTATCATGCTAGCATTCAAATGGCCCCGTTTGAGGCATTGTACGGGAGAAGATGTAGATCGCCAATCGGGTGGTTTAAGGTAGGTGAAGCGGAATTGCTAGGGCCAGATATGGTGTACGAAGCTATGGAAAAGGTCAAGGTTATTCAGGAGAGAATGAAAACAGCACAGAGTCGTCAAAAGTCCTATGCAGACGTTCGTCGAAGGGATTTGGAGTTTCAAGTCGATGATTGGTGTTCTTAAGGGTATCTCCTATGAAGGGAGTCATGCGATTCGAAAAGAAAGGGAAATTGAGTCCTAGGTATGTCGGGCCATATCGGATCGTTCAAAGGATTGGTCAAGTTGCTTATAGGCTAGAGTTGCCTCCCGAGATGTCATCAGTGCATCCGGTATTCCATGTGTCCATGTTGAAGAAAGTGATTGGAGATCCATCCACCATCATGCCAGTCGAAGCTATAGAGGTTAATGAAAATTTGTCATATGAAGAAGTTCCAGTTGCCATTCTTGATAGGCAAGTCCGTAAGTTGAGAAATAAGGAAGTTGCCTCTGTTAAAGTATTGTGGCGAAGTCAACAAGTTGAGGAGGCCACATGGGAAGCGGAAAAAGAGATGAAGGAAAAGTACCCCCATTTGTTCGATCAAGCCTAGAAGAAATTAGGTGACCCTCCTACTCCTAGTAACTGTCATCTTGCCTATGTTGTTTCTCTCTTAGTATTAGTAAAGTCTCCTTCATTTTGTAATGAGTTAAATGTGTTGTTACCTTGGGTCACTTGAACCGTTCTTGATAAATGAAAGCCTTATAAAGATTTACGTGTTTAATAAACAACTAATAGTAAGTGTAGATTGGTAATGGTTTGTTAAGTGTACATGGTGTGTTAAAATGGTTAAATAAGGTAAGAATTCATTGAAGTGACTAGTTTATGTGCAATTGTAACAATGTGATAGAATATGTTCATTCGTTGAGGTAAGAAAGTGTATACCAGTTGTGAAAAGTGTTGTAGTTGTATATTGTTGTTTGGTAATGTGTTTCGGGGGCCCTCTGACAGGTGGATATGTCCATAATACAAAGGAAACTCTGGCGAAATTTTTCTAAAATATAAGAGTTAGTCAAATTTTGATGGTTGCATATCATGTCTTTCAAAACCAACTCATTTATTTCAAAATCCTCATTCGAGGACGAATGATCTTAAGGGGGGGAGGATGTAAGGCCCCGTAAAAATTTTGTGCATAAAACCTAGTAGTCTGTGGTGTCATGGTTCGAGGCGAGTAATGATTGTAAATGATATCTTGAGGGTTTAAAACCCCGGATTTGCATACAGTAGTGCTATATTAAGGTGACTTGCATGTCGGATAGGGAGTGTGGGGTAGAGCACTATTGAGGATTGTGACTTGGTCCGTCCCGTTTGTTTATTTTATTGCGTATTTGACTAAAACTTTTTTGATATTATCATGATTTGGGATGATTGCCATATTTGAGCTTCGTGCCAATTATTTGAATCCTTCGGGATTTTTATCACACTTTCCTTACTATTTGATATACTACTTGAACTTTGTCCTGTTGATTATATTGTTTTTACAAACTCAGCGGTATTAATTGATTTTTGAGACTTTACTGATATTTCACTGTCGTCTGGGCTGAGAACTATTGTTTTATTGATGCCGGAGGGGCTTATGACATTTTCTGGACTAAGTTAGGCTTTCAGGCCTTGAGCGTGAAGTGAGGAGGCGTCTAGGCCTCGAGTGATATGTGAGGAGGCTTTCAGGCCTCAAGGGATATGTGAGGAGGCTTTCAGGCCTTAAGTGATATGTGAGGAGGCTTTCAGGCCTCGAGTGATATTTGAGAATGCTTTCAAGCCTCGAGCGATATGTGAGGAGGATTTTAAATCTTGAGTGTATTGTGAGAAAGCTTTCAAGCCTTATGATGATATAGCACTTGGGCTGTAGGAGCCCCTCCGGAGTCTGCACCCCCACAGTGAGCGCGTGTACCCATGTGATGTGATATTGAGCCCGAGGGGCTGATATTGTTTTGAGTGATGTGATACTGTGCCCGAGGAGATGATACTGTTCTGGGCAATTGATATTGAGCCCGAGGGGCTGGTACTGGTTTGAGATGTGCCCGAAAGGTGAACTTTGATGTGCTCATCTTGCATATTTACTTGTCTTTTTACCTATTATACTGTGGTACTTGTGCCCGATGGGTAAATTTTCTGTGCTTATCAGCACTAACTGTTTTGAAATAATTTTCGTAATTATTGAAAAGATCATTTTCAAAAGAGATTTGAACTGATCCAAGGTATTTTTAAAGATTTCACAGATTTCACTATTTTTCGCAAAAAATTGTACCCGGCTTCTATAATACATGTTGGTTGCTTTACGTGATTTCTTGTTGCTCAGTTGTTATTTACTTTTATTACTTACTGAGTTGGAGTACTCACTTTACTCCGTACACCTCACGTGCAGTTGCAGGTATTTATTCACTCGGTAGTGGGTATTGGCTGCGTGGAAGCAGAGTCGTAGAGGTTTTAGCGAGGTGACTGCCAGCATTCGTAGCACCACTATCTTTCTATGTTATTCACTATTCATGTTTAGTGTATTTCTAGTCTTGTAAAGTGGAATTACATTCTTATAGATGCTCGTGACTTGTGACACCTCGGTTTGGGCTGTGTTTGGTTGTATTTCCGCTAAGTAATATTATTGAATCATCTTTAAAAATTATTTACTCTTCTTTATCTATTTTTGAAAGAGGTAATTAGGGTTGGTTGGCTGGCCTTGTGTACACGAGAGGCGCCATCAGGACCGGAGCGAGGTTTAGGTCATGACATCGACCTTACGGCCAAGGCCATCACCAAAAAGAAGAGGAGGTCGACCTTACGGCCAAGGCAGTCGCCAAAAGAAAGAAGAGGTCGACCTTACGGCCAAGGCCGTCGCCCAAAAAAAGAAGGGGTCAAACCTTACGGCCAAGGGCCATCGCCAAAAAGAGGAGGTCAACCCCTACGGCCAAGGGCTATCTCCAAAAAGAAGAATTCGGCCTTGATCAAAATAACATTCGGCCTCGTCCGAATCAAATTTTGGCCTCGACCGTAACATTATTCGGCCTTGTCCAAATCGACCTTATGGACAAGGTCATTGCTAAAAAGAAGAAGAGGTCGACCTTACGGTTAAGGCTATCACCAAAACGTAGAGGAGGTCTGTAAGGCCCCGTAAAAATTTTGTGCATAAAACCTAGTAGCTGTGGTGTCATGGTCCGAATAATGTGTTAGGAATGCGTAGAATTCTTCGCGGCGAGCTTGCTCGCCGCGGTTCGGACCCTTGGTAGTGATTTAAGTTTCAAAAATGTAGAGAATTAATTTTTCCGAAAAGTGTCCAATATGCGGTCAAGAATGCGATCGCAAACCCTGACATGCGGACCGCATTCTTGCCGCAAAACGTTCCAGAGAGTTTCCAAAAATCGTGTCAAAAGTGTGGTCGATATGCGATCGCATGTCAAATCTGCGGTGCACTTTGCGACCGCAGATCAAGCATGCGGACCGCATTCTGGCCGCATTCCTTAACAGAACCTGTGTAAAATTTGGGGCAATTCTGCGGTCACTATGCGGACCGCATGTTGATTCCGCGGTCGCATAGTGCACCGCATAATTGACCCCGGCCCAGATTTTTGTAACATTTTGACCCGATCTCTTCTTTAATATAACACCTTTCTTCTTCATTTTATCATATCATTTTACCAAAATTAGAGAGAGAGAAGAGAGGGTTTTTAGAGAGAGAAATCTTTCATCTTCAAAGATTGTTCCAACTATCTTAATTCCAAGGGATCTTAGGGCAAGGATTCAACTTCCCCAATCTTTTCAAGGTAAAAAAAACCCTAACTATTTTCTTTGATTTTCAGTTTTAATTGGGTAAAGAGAGGTTTGCATATAATAGCTTTTAAAAATAGAATTTTTACACTCATGCATGATTATTGAACTTGATTTTTAGTAAAAAGAAGTGAGTAGAAGTAAGAGTCTTCAAGAACAAGGTTGGCAAGAGTAAGATAGCGTGGGTAAGCATAAAGTAGGAAGTTAACGGAAGAAAACTCATCACCAGGTATGTATGGCTAATTTTGATTCTTGTAAAATCGCCCAAATGTGTGCGAATTGTTTTGGCATGTGTCAAATTGAGAAATTTTACGTAATTCTTTGATTTCCTTGTTGAGCATTTGATTGATGTTGAACTACGTGTGGTGTGGTATGAAATATGAATTGAAAGATAAAAAGGTAATCGAGATTGGTAAAGAATTGGGAACAACCATTGTGATGGCATATTTGGCTTATTGTGGAAGGAATTTGAAACACCTTAATTGTGGTAAATTGTTGAACATGATTATGTGGGCATTTTTGATTTTGGAATACTTGTAACTTGGTTTTGATATTGGCTTGAGAAGAAATTGAGAACATGAACCAATGTGTAAGTTGCTTATTTGAACTTGTTGAAATTGTGTGTAGTACCTTATCTGCTGTTTGAAATTGTTGTGTTTTCAACTGTAAGGCGGGGTCGTGTTGCGTGCCGCAACGTGGGGAAATAAGGTGTGGGTTGGGGTGATAAGGGTGGCCGAGGTAATAAGGGTGGTCAGGGGCAATAAGGATGGAAAGCGATCGAAATCGCTATTGAAAATTGATACAAAAATCAATAAATATGAAATTGTGAAAGGAGACAGCAGGAGAGTTTGCAACCTGTGGGGCACCGATTGCCCCTTTGTTTGACTACTTGTGCTTTACGTGATTGATTGGTTATTGTTAAATTGGTTGATCGTAGAAAGTGCTTTGTGTGAGAATTATTTGAAATGAGGAAAATGTGGAAACATGGTTGGCTCTGGCTTAATTAATTGTTGATGTAATTTAATGGCTTGAGTTTACTTGGGACAAAGTTTGTCCATACATACCAGTACAATTCAAGTGTACTGACGTCCCTTTTGCCGGGGCGCTACATTCGTGTCATGATTGTAGGTGGATCAGTAGCAGGCACTTCAGCTCATCGGCAGTAGTATCCTTCTCCTTCCACTGCCCGTTTTGGTGAGCCCCTTTCTTCCTCGGGGTCTTGTGTGGTTCATGCCACTCGGTTTAGATTTCAATTTGGTTTTGTAAGGTATAGCCGGAGCCTTGTTACCGGCAAGTATTGTATTTCCCTTTTTGTATCCTAGAGGCTTCATAGACATGTAAACTGTGGGATTGTGGCCTATGTATATGTATGGGGCATTGTAAATATAAATTATGAACTTGTTAGTGAATCAATCACATGGTTATGTTTATGCATTATGAAATCAGTCATTATTGGTAAAATATTTGGTTAATGAGAAACAATCAATACAGGGTTAACGCGTGGGAATGAAAGGCACCTAGGTCCGCTTGACTGGGGCAACCCGGTCAGGCGCCGGTCATGTCCCTCGATTTGGGGCGTGACAGATTTTCTTCGGATATTTCCAATTTTTTGTTTTTCCTCATCTACTTGGGACCCTTTATTTGGTCGATTTGTTCGTTCTCTGATTTGTTTGTTGTAAATGTGGCGTTATAAGATACGAATTCGATTCGATTAATATCATCGAATAGGTAATTCTGCATTTGAACTGTTATGTCCGAGAGTTTCTTGTATCACTGCTTCGACGACTATTCGTTATCGTTTATACGTGTTGTGATCGATTTAACGAGCGTCATCGATTATTTATAAAACCTCTTCTAGAATAGTAAGACAATAGTTTCTGGATAACTGATTAATTTCCCTTTTTTAACCACTGTTGAATTCAAATCTGATTTGTATTTGTTTGAATTAGAAATGAATGGGTTATATTCGAATTAAACTCAACTTTGCGTAAGAAATTTCAGAATTAGTGGACTATCACTTTGAGCACATGTGAACCATTAGGGCATGTTTTTAGTTGAATTACACCATGTCAGTGACACAAAGTAGTGAAGGCCAGGAAATAGTCCTAATTTAATATTCATTGCACATGAGATAGGTTGGTAAACTTGCTGGATAGCAGTGCTTTCCATTTCTGTTATGCCTTTAGGATTTGTTTAGTTATAAAACCCACCTTTAGATAAATTTGGGTGGAAGAATAAGAGAATATCAGGATAATAATGAGTATTGTTTAACTTTGTTAAGTGTTATAAAAGCTAGAAAATCAGAACAAGCATGGGGAAAATGATTTAAAAGTTAAAGGTGCCCATGTGCTAAGGAGGGAGGCAGTGAGTTGGAATATTCAGGAAGTTCAAAGTTCTGTTAAGTTGGCTATAAAAGGAGCCTGGAAAAACAGATTTGAGAGATACACACACACCCTTGAAGGAAGAGGTTTCTTTTCATATCCAGACACACATAGAGGATCACTAGAAGAACATAGAGAGAGGGAGGATAAACTTTGAACACTGAAAATAGAGAGAAAAATGGAGACTATTTTATTCAAATATTTTTGAAATTCTTAAGGATCTCTCTTCTGAAATAAATTATGAACAGTTGAAAGTTAAAATGAATTGAATATGTCGGTATTCATGTGTTTTGGTTCATTTCTGGTTTGCTTTTGATTGCTGGCCTTTGTTGAACACTGTTTGAGACTTCTGATGGTTCAAATTTGGTTCAAAAGTGGTTTTCTTTGATTATTTTCTGGGCTGACTTTATTGCTACTGAACCATCCCTTTCTATTTTTTTTAAATCCAGGTATACTCTTGAACCATTGCGATGGAAACGTTTATGATTGAATAAAGAATGGAATTCACATGTTCAAATTTTAGTTTTTCTTTAATTGGATTCGAGTAATTTTGTTATAGTCTGATGCATTGATCAACATGTTACAGTGGCCAGTGAATGTCGTGTAATGGTCAGTACGAGACTGTCATGATAAAGCACTAGACATGTTCTTATTTGCACCCCATGGACTTAGATTTGTATTCATAATTAGATGCCTATTTTAATATTAAGTAGCATGACTAGAAGCTAGACAGTTATGATTTGTAAATGTTAGCTATCAGTTCTATTTTTGGTTGTATGTTTTGGGCCCGTAGATGTTAAATGGAGGCCCATCTTGTTCATTTTAATTCTAACAAATCATGTTCACAATTTAGCGCTAGAACTCTAATATAAAGATAATATAGTATGTTATTTCTTTCTTTTCATTTTTAGAGACACGACGAGGCAAAAACGTAGTTGCTTTAGGATATCTCTTTAGGACTTAATCACTATTTGCCTTCCAAAGCTCGGGTGCACATTTATGTGACCCAAATCCGAATCTCAACGGGTTTGAAATATGTCAACAACCACGGGTGCGTTGATCGCAACGCGGCCTAAGACATGTCTTCATGACGTTACATTTCTATTAAAAATAATAATAAAAGCGGCCTAGAATTGATTAAAAGCACATGATTTATGATATGTATTAAAATCAGATATTTTAGCCATTTATAATAGTTTAGGCGACCGTGCTAGAACCACGGGATTCGGGGGTGCCTAACACCTTCCCTCGGGTCAACAGAATTCCTTACTTAGAATTTCTGGTTCGCAAACGTCATTTGGAAAGTCGAAATTTCCTCGATTCGGGATTTGAATAAATTGGTGACTTGGAACACCATAATTTATTCCAAGTGGCGACTCTGAAATAAATAGAATAATCCCATTTCGAATATTGTTACTTAAATTGGAAAAACTCCCTCATGCATTACCCTTCGGGGTAGGGCGCGCCAAAAGGAGGTGTGACACCCGTACATTCTCCTAATCCTCTAAATTGATTTCCTCTGTGTCATTCAGATTAGGTTTGGGTTTTTCTTCGAATTGACTTAATTCTTTGCTAATTTCTTCAAAGGCATCCTCGTCATCATATTCTACCTCGTCATTGTCACACCTCACTTTTTACTACCCCATAAAGAAAGGCTTTCGTACCGATCCATTTGGAAAGATACGTAGGGTATACCTCAGTGTTCAAATACCTGAGACAGATATAACAACAAAAAGGAAGGAGTTTTTCCACATAAAGGAAAATCGGTTCTGGATTTTTATTTAATTTTCAGAGTCGCCACTTGGGAAGATAATGGTGTCCCAAGACACCGGTTAATCCCAAATCCGAGGAAGTTGACTCTGTTATTACAGTCCGCGAAACAAAGACCTGGATAAGGAACTCTGTTAATCCGGGAGAAGGTGTTAGGCACTCCCGAATTCCATGGTTTTAGCACGATCGCTCAATCATCGTTCTCGAATCTTATTTGGCTTGTTATAGATTTTAACAATATGTACGTGCTTTTACTTTAATATTTTTTAAAGAATTTTGCGAAAATGCACCTCGAGTCACACCGCAACCAGTACGCCTGTGACCCTTAGTACATTTCGGCTTTGCCGGGATTTGGGATTTGAGTCGCACCAAGTGCACACTCGTATTTAAGAAAAGTATATTAAATCGTGCCTAGTGATGTCTATCGGCTTTTAAGTCTTTTGGGAGAAGCTATGAAATTTACTAATAGTTTTCCCGAGTCTATTTACATATTATTTAATTACTAAGGGGGGCCTACTATTTGATGTCATATGAGGCTCATCCCGATTAAGTTTTAATAGTTCAACCCTATGGTTTTACTATATTTTCTATACATGTTTTTTCCTTAACTATTTATTCATTTCAAAATTGGGCCCATGCCATTGTCATTGCCTTTACTAGGCCTGGGCCTCTGCACCCTTACTTAAATAAGTGCTGGATCTGCCCGAGTCTTAGAAACCCAGGTTGTCTTCAGGCTTCTGTTTGACAGCCCAATCAACTTCGTATCGTACTTCAGGCCCACGCTATATATTGGGCCCATATCGAATTGGAACAATAACAAAGACAAAGATGTTGAATTCAAAGCAAACAGATACTCAGAATAAAGAATGAAATCAAATTACTTTTATTTATTTATCAGGAGATGAAAATCACTGTACAATACGATTTATGTTAACCTTAAACTAAAATAACTCGATGCATATGAAATCCGACTACTTCTACACTTTTACTTTTTCTTAAGGGCTGATATACACTAAAATGGAAAGTTATTTAACCAAGCAATTAATAGCAGATGGTTTAACTATATGAAGCATGATTTAAACAGTTCGATTATTTGCTTAATGAAGACCGGAATATCTAAGGTTAAGTGATTCAGTGATGTATATATACACGATAGTATTACTGGATTTTCTATAATTTGTACTCATTCATTACCACATACCCAGTTGCAAATGACTCGTTACTTCTGTTAACTGTTCTTCCCTTTTGAACATATTTGTATCTCTATACGAATTCACAGATGGGATTAACTACTGATATTAATACGAGCCAAACTTATTTGATATCACAAATCCAGTCTTAATTGAGTTATTACTTCATTTTAGTTGTTTCTCTTTTGAGCTTACTCTAATCCAGCTATCAATTTCCAAATCAGACTACCTACGTGAGTTGGTCGAACTTACTGTCGTCGATTCACATTAGAGTTATCTAGCCTTGTTTTACGATTTCTACCTATTTAACTAAGTGATCTACTACTACGACAATACTACCACTATAATACTAGCTATTACATTGTTTTTGTTTTGTCTTTCTACTTGTTCATACTACACTACATTTAAATTATAGGTCAAACTATACTAAACTATTGATGAAAAGGGTAAGCTAAAAAAATACATAATAACAGATAATTTGACACTTGAACTTCATTTTTCATTCAGCATTACACCTTCAATCGAACAGGGAATGTACCTGGTTCAACAAAAGTGAAGCCGATGAGTTCTAAGGGAGACAAGAGCAAGCAACATCAATAGACTCAAGCAAGGCAATGCAATAGTGCAAAACTGAGTTTCAAACAAGCAGGACAACACATCAACAGCAGATAAGAAATCCCAGAAGAAGTCGAGAAGAAAACCCACACACAAACAGCTTAACCAGTGATTTTTCTCGAAATATGCAGGAAACTATTTGCTATTTGCTATTATATTTACTCTGAATTTCTCTATTGAAAAACCAACCCTTAATCAGCTTTTTAGGGGGTATTTATAGGTATAGATTGGAAGATTTCTTGGGGGAAAGAATAGGAGTTAATTCCATTTCTCCCCCATTAAAAATTACTAAGTCTACACTTACACCCCTATTTATGTTATAAGATCCCTTCCAGCATGTGCTGGAAGGTTCTTTTTGATTTTATTCCTAAGCTTTTACCAAAGTGTCCCCACTAGTTGTGGATTTTTACTGATTTCCCTTTTTAGGGAGACCATTATACCCCTCAATCTTTGCAAAATTGCAGAAATCAGGAGCATAAATGACTCCTATGTCCCTATGTGTTCTATATAATCTACCATTTTACTAATTTGTGTTCCCTTTATGCCCTTAAGGGCACAACTGAATTACCTGACCTACCTAGGTCAGGTTTTCAGGATTTTTCAACCTATTTAACTAATGACCAGTCCTTGCATTGGTATTTAAGGACTGGCCCATTCTAATTTGAAGAACTATTTCAATTTTAACCCAATCTGTTTCATTTTATGTTAATTAAGACTTTTATTTCATTTTTAAGCTAATTGCAGGACTAGCCTGCTTTATTGTTATACTTAGACTATTTAAAATTTGGCCAGTCTCAAGTTGAGACTTGGCTTCGGCAATTGAAGAACATTAACTGAACACAGGCAGGGCTAAGGCCTTTGCAGGCCTAGCCACCTGTGATTCAGGGCCCATTTTGGGCCTTGGCAAGTCTGAACTTTCAAGCTTAAACCAATTTGCACAACTAGCCCATTTAGGGTTGGGCCAGTATGTGAAAGACCTTTCAGAGTTGGTCAATTGCAAGATTGACCACTCTTGGTCATTTATTTATCTTATAACCTATTTTTCATCTTCAACTTTTAACCTATTTCAAAACTAGCCATTTATGAGGCTTAGTACTATTGCAGCTATAACCAATTCCCTAAGATTAATGGGCATTAACATTGCTCCTACTATCAATAAACTATTGCAAACTCAGCCATTTCAACATACAATTGCACACATAGCCACATGAAACCAACATTGTTCATCAATCAATTAAAACTCAGAAGGGAAGTTTGATAATGTTGAATCTTAACCAATCAACTCACATAACCCAGTTTCATGTAGAAAAGTGTCAATTAACATCAATCAGACTTAGTTACAACCAATTTATGTTAGATGATTCACTGAAAGACCCAAAACCCTTAAAGTTCATGGACATTAGACTTAATAGAGACTAGATCTCATAAAAAGTCAACAAGAAATGAAACATGGCTTATCCAGGCACAAGAATAATGGATCTAACAGAGTAACAAAAGAATGATAATCAGAATCCACTTTCAAATACTGACCCTAGCTTGATATATACATGTGATAGATAAGATGAAGATGAAGAAAAGAAGAACATGGAGAAACAGTGAAGAAGAATCCTAAATCTACCATGCAAAAGTGACAGAAGAGAGAAACATAATCACTAAATCAGATTAGCATGCTATTTAGCAAATGAAAGAACATAAGAGATGTTATTAGAGAAAAAAAACCTTGAGTGAACATGGGAATCAAACGGCTAAACCTGGAACCAAAACTAAATCTTGTAGTTAAGAGAACAGAAAAACAGTAAAGATATTGAAAGCTAATAGAAGAAACCCTAACGAGAGTCAAACAGCTAAACATGAAGAGAAACAGAAGAGATATCGAAAATCAAACAAATGAGATGTTGAAAACCAACAAATAAGAAAACCCTAAATACAAACAAAGGGTGAAGAAGAACAGAGAGATCTTTAAGAACAGAGAAGCAAACCTGTCACGACCCGGATTTTCCCCCAACATCGGGATCGTGATGGCGCCTACTCGTGGTAGCTAAGCAAGCCACTTTATTCTCACTATCTTGTTTTTAGCAATATTTCATATTCAATTTATCAACCAAAACCATAACCTTAATTAAATAAATGCGGAAGACTTTATAAAAATAGAGACAAGCAGTTTCAAGGTAAGACAATATTGAAATCCTCTACCCAAGACGTGGAGTCACCAACTCACGAACTACTACTGAATACTACACATAAAGGTCTGAAAGAAATATAACATAATTTGTTTGTCTTGGAACAATGAGACTACAACTAGTAACATAAGTAAAGGAAGAGACGCCGGGCCTGTGGATGCCTGCAAGCTCCATATGCTCAGCTCCCACGCAAAAGATCTACTGCTGCTACTCATGATCGAAACCTGGACCTGTGCAAAAACGCACAGAATTGCAGTATCAGAACAATCCGACCCCATGTGCTGGTAAGTGCCTGGCCTATCCCGGCGAAGTAGTGAGAAGCCTAGGACCAGACACCCACATAAACCTGTGCAATTCAATATATATATATGTACCGCAAAATAACAAGAAATAATCAAGTATTAACACATATATATATATATATATACATGTGTACACTACAAGATAACAAGAAATAATCAAGTAACAACTCAAAAAGGAATAACAAAGAGGAACTCAACAGTTAACAACAATTATTAAATCAACAAGAAAACCAAAGTACAATAGAAAATAGGAAATATCAAGTCAATGAAATAGAAAATAGTTGCACGACATCACCCTTCGTGCTTTTACTCTCACCCTCACCAAATAAGCAAATAAAGTGCACGTAATCACCCTTCGTGATTTTACTCTCATCCTCACATCCATGGTACGACATGATCCTTCGTACATGGTTCAATAACAAGGCACGACATGATCCTTCATGCATAATCAATAACATGGCACGACATTAACCTTCGTGCATAATCGATAACAAGGCACGACATTAACCTTCGTGCATAATCAATAAAAAGGCACGGCATTAACCTTCGTGCATAATCAATAAATCAAGGCACGACATCACCCTTCATGCATTATCACTCTTCCTCACCCAAATAAAAATCACAGTTAAGGGCAGAGAATGAAAACAATAAATCATGAACCGTCCCGGCAAGGGACACAATAATCATTACAACAAAGTCCCGACAAGGGCAATCAATATCTCACTACACAACAAGTCCCGGCAAGGGAGAACAATATCAATTCTACAACCCGGCAAGGGTTCGACAATTTATCTTTAAATATGTCTCACAACAAGTATTAACAACGACTCACGATCATGCAAGACGCCAGTGTATGGATGCTCGTCACCACAGCCCATACACCACACTCGATCAAATAGCACATAGCACATAATCCTATTCCCTCAAGCTAGGATAGAACAAACACTTACCTCTAGCCTTGAAGTCTAAATTACTCTTCAATTATAGCCTTTTCCCCGAATTTCAGCTTTCAACTAGCTCGAATCTAATCAAAATTGATTCCATTATATTAATAAATGCTAATTAACTTGGTTTGAATGCTTAAAAATGGTTTTCTCAAAGTTTGCCCCAAAATTTCCCAAAATGTCCCTGGCCCACGTGGTCGGAACTCGGGGTTTGGACCAAAATCCGGTTACCCATTCCCCCACGAGTTCAAATATATGATTTGTTTCAAAATAAGACCTCAATTCGAGGTCCAATTGCCCAATTCATGAAAACCCTAGGTTTTACCCAAGAACATGAATTTCTACCATGAAAACCTTTGATTTCTATTGAAAAACATGTTTAATGTTGTTAGGAACTGAAAGAATTAAGTAAAAAGTGACTTACAATTGCTTTGGAGTGAAATTGCTCTTGAGAGGTCGTGTGTGGTGTGTGGGTTTTTGAAAGAATGAAGAATGAGCTTTAAAATTCGTTTAAGTATAAAATTGCACAGCTGCGGATATCGTAAATGCGAACTTTTGTTCGCATTTGCGAACATAGCAAGCTTGGGGACTGTTAGCATCGTATTTGCGACATTAAGTTCACATTTGCGAACTAAGCTGAACTACTGGGGCCTTCGCATTTGCGACATTTTAGTCGCATTTGCGAAGCTGGACCATTTACTGAAGGCCTCGCATTTGCGAGGTATGGTTCGCATTTGCGAACACCTTCACTCCCCTGCCATCTTCGCATTTGCGAAGATTGGTTCGCATTTGCGAACCAAGGCCAGCCTGGGACTTCTTGCAATTGCGAGAAAATCTTCGCATTTGCGAAGCCAACAGCTGGGTGAAAAACCAGCAGTGTAAAAATTCAGAATTTGAACCAACGGCCTACCAAATCTTTACCCGAGCCCCCCAGGCTCCCAACCAAACATGTACACAACATCAAAAACACATTACAAACTTGCTCGCGTGATTACATCGCCAATATAACATCAAATTAGTCAAATCAAGCCTCAAGTTCATGATTTTCATACTTTTGATTTTCAAAACTTTCAAACTTGGAACTCAAGGTCCAAAACATATCAAACGACACCCAAATGTCACCAAACTTAGCAGAAAGCACATATATAATATTTAAGACTTATACAGGGCGTCGGAACCAAAATACGAGCCCGCTACCAAGGTCATTTAATTATTTTTCTTTTAATAATTACAGTAAAAACAATTTCACAAAAAAATCCATAACTTGTCTCTAGGCCTTTGAATTCGACTCTGGACGCATGTCCAAGTCCCATATTTTCCTACGGACCTTCCGGGGCCGTCTGAACTCGGGTTCGGGTCCGTTTACCAAAAATGTTGACCGAAGTCAACTATATCAATATTAATATTATTTTTCTTTAAATTTCTCATAGAATTCACATTTTCTATCACAAAATCTTTCCGGCTATATGCCCCGATCATGCACGTAAATCGAGGTTTTCAAGGCCTCGGAAGTGTGGAACAAATGAGGAAAGCAGGTGATGGCCCTTTGGGTCGTCACATCCTCCACCTCTAAAACAACCGTTCGTCCTCGAACAGACAAGAGAAGAAAGTACCTGAGTCGAGGAACAAATGTGGGTAGCGGCTCCGCATATCAGACTCGGACTCCCAGGTCGATGCCTTAGGAGGCTGACCTCTCCACTGAATACGCACAGAAGGATAACTCTTCGACCTCAACTGTCGAACCTGCCTGTCTAGAATGGCCACCGGCTCCTCCTCATAGGATAGATCATTGTCCAATTTGACAGTACTGAAGTCTAACACATGTGTGGGATCGCCGTGATATCTCTGAAGCATAGATACATGAAAAACTGGATGCGCGGCTGATAAGCTAGGCGGCTGAGCTAGTTTGTAAGCCACCCCTCCCACTCAGTCTAGAATCTCAAATGAACCAATATACCTAGGGCTGAGCTTGCCCTTCTTCCCAAACCTCATCACGCCCTTCATAGGCGACACTCGGAACAATACCCACTCACCAATCATGAAATCTACATCTCTAGCCTTACGATCCGCATAAGTCTTCCGTCTAGACTGAGCTGAACGCAACCTCTCCTGGATAGTCTTGACCTTATCCAAGGCCTCCTAAACTAAGTATGTACCCAACAACCGAGCCTCTCCCGGCTCAAACCATCCGATTGGAGATCGACATCGCCTACCATACAATGCCTCATACGGGGCCATCTAGATGCTGGATTGGTAGCTGTTATTGTAGGTGAACTCTACTAATGGCAAAAACTGATCCCACGAGCCTCCGAAATCAATAACACAGGCTCGAAACATGTCCTCTAGAATCTGTATAGTACACTCGGATTGGCCATCCGTCTGAGGATGAAAAGCTGTACTCAACTGAACCTGGGTGCCTAACTCCTGCTGGACCGCTCTCCAGAACCGCAAGGTAAACTGCATACCTCGATCAGAGATAATAGATACCGGCACCCCATGGAGTCGAACAATCTCCCCGATGTAAATCTTTGCTAACCTCTCCGATGAGTAAGAGATAGATACTGGAATGAAGTGTGCTGACTTGGTCAGCCTATCAACAATGACCCAAATAGCATCAAATTTCCTCCGAGTCAAAGGAAGTCCAGTAACGAAGTCCATAGTGATCCGCTCCCATTTCCACTCGGGAATTTCGATCCTTTGGAATACACCACCAGGCCTCTGGTACTCGTATTTCACCTGTTGACAATTTAGACACCGAGCGACATACGCAACGATATCTTTCTTCATTCTGTGCCACCAATAGTGCTGCCGTAAGTCCTAGTACATTATCGCGGCACCCGAGTGAATAGAATACCGCGAACTGTGGGCCTCCGCTAAGATCAACTCTCAAATCCCTTCAACATTGGGCACACAAACTCGACCCTGCAATTTCAATACTCCGTCATCATCTAGAGTTACCTTTGTGGCACCTCCCCGTTGTATAGTATCTCTCAAGTCACGCAAATGGGGATCATTAAATTGCCTCTCACGGATCCGCTCTAATAGAGATGAACGAGTGACCGTGCAGGCTAACACTCTGCTAGGCTCCAAAATGTCTAGTCTCACGAAATGGTTGGCTAAGGCCTGGACATCAAGAGCAAATGGTCTCTGACTGACCGGAATGAATGCGAGACTACCCATGCTGGCAGACTTTCTACTCAATGCATCGGCCACCACATTGGCCTTACCTGGGTGATATAGGATAGTAACATCATAGTCTTTCAACAACTCTAACCATCTCCGCTGTCGTAGATTCAACTCCTTTTGCTTGAACAAGTACTGTAGGCTTTTGTGATCAGTGTACACCTCACACATCACACCATATAGATAATGCCTCCGGATCTTTAAGGCATGAACCACCGCTGCTAACTTAAGATCATGAACTAGATAATTCTTCTCATGTATTTTTAACTGCCTCGAAGCATAAGCGATAACCTTACCATCCTGCATCAATACCGCTCCAAGCCCTGTACGAGATGCGTCACAATAAATCGTATAAGGCCCCGCACCTGTAGGTAGTATCAACACTGGTGCGGTGGTCAAGGCTGTCTTGAGCTTCTGAAAGCTCGCCTCACACTCATCTGACCACTTGAACTGGGCACCCTTGTGGGTCAACCTGGTCATCGGGGCTACAATAGAAGAAAACCCCTCTACAAATCGACGGTAGTAACCTGCTAACCCCAAGAAACTCTGGATCTCAGTCACTGAAGCTGGTCGAGGCCAATTTTGGACTACCTCAATCTTCTTTGGGTCCACCTAAATACCTTCCACTGAAACAATGTGACCCAGAAATGCTACCGAACTCAACCAGAACTCACATTTCGAAAATTTGGCATATAGCCTGATTATCCTTCAGAGTCTGAAGAACCACTCTGAGGTGCTGCTCGTGCTCTTCCTGGCCGCGGGAGTATACCAGGATGTCATCTATAAAGACTATCACGAACAGAACTAAGTAAGGCCTGAACACTTGATTCATCAACTCCATGAATACTGCTGGGGCATTGGTCAACCCGAAGGACATGACCAAGAACTCATAATGCCCATATCTAGTGCGAAAGGTTGTCTTAGGAATGTCAGCCGCCCTGATTTTCAGCTGATGGTAGCCTGACCTCAAGTCTATCTTTGAGAACACCCTCGCCCCCGTAGCTGGTCAAACAAATTATCAATCCGCGGTAGTGGATACTTATTCTTTATTGTCACTTTGTTCAATTGCCGGTAATCAATACACATCCGCATTGAGCCATCTTTCTTCTTCACAAACAACACAGGTGCTCCCCAGGGGGAAACACTAGGCCTGATAAAGCCCTTCTTATGAAGGTCTTGCAACTGATCTTTTAACTCTTTTAACTCCGGCGGGGCCATACGATAGGGTGGAATAGAGATGGGCTGAGTGCCCGGTGCCCGGTGCCAGATCAATACAGAAATCAATATCCCCATCGGGTGGCATGCCCGGCAGGTCTAAAGGGAAAACCTCAGGAAACTCCCGTACAATAGGGACTGATTCAATAGAAGGAACTTCTGCGTTGGAATCGCGAACATAAACCAGATAAGCTAGGCACCTCTTCTCGACCATGCGACGAGCCTTAGCATAAGAAATAACAGTGCGAACAGAGTGGCTTGAGGTAGCTTTCCACTCTAGTCGGGGTGATTTTGGCAAGGCCAAGGTCACAGTCTTGGCATGACAATCTAGAATGGCATGGTATGGGGTCAACCAGTCCATCCCCAATATGACATCAAAATCCACCATGTCCAAAAGCAACAGATCAACACGGGTCTCAAGACCCCCAAAGATAACTACGCACGAACGATGCATCCGGTCGACTACAATGGAGTCGCCCACTGGTGTAGATACATAAACTGGAATATCCAGAGCACAGCTAGATACGGCCAAGTATGGTGCAAAGTAGGAAGACACATATGAATATGTAAACCCAGGGTCGAATAATACTGAAGCACCTCTACCACAAATAAGAATGATACCTGTAATCACGGCATCTGATGCCTCCGCCTCTGGCCTGGATGGTAAAGCATAAAATCGAGGATCAGCAACCTCCCCTCTGAGCTACATCCCTAGGACGGTCATCAACTGGTTGACCTCTACCTCTGGCTGGGCGGTCTCCACCTCTACGGTCTCGACCTCCACCTCTATGATCTCTACCCCCGCCTCTGGCTGGCTGGGCAGGCTGAGGGTCAGCTGGGGCCTGAATCATGGGATGAGGGCCCCGCCGCTCGAGGGAAGAATCTGACAAGATGACCTGGGTCACCACAACCGTACCAACTCTTAGGCTGATGGGGCCGCTGGCCCTGACGACCTGAATGGCCTCCACGAACACTCTAAAGAGGCTGGGCACTAATAGGAGACTGATCTGAATACTGCTCACGAAACCCACGATCGCCTGGTCCACCCTGTGAAGCCTGAAGGGCGGAATAGAAAGGCCTGGAAGACTGGACCCTATCAAAAGATTCCCTGCCACCAGAAGAAGAACCACTAAACCTACCCGAATGACGAGCCCTCTTGTCTGAAGAATAACCACCTCCCCGAGCAAGAGTCATCTCAACTCTACGTGCTGCATTAGCTGCCTCCTGAAATGATATATCACTCCCCACTCCCATAGCCATCTGAAGTTTAATTGGCTGATTAAGCCCATCTATGTACCTGCGGACCCTCTCCCGCTCTGTGGGAAGTATCACCACTGCATGACGTGCCAAATCAACGAATCTCGTCTCATACTTACTGACAGTCATCATGCCCTGCTGGAGGCACTCAAACTGCCTCCGAATGCATTTTGCTGAGTACTAGGGAGAAACTTCTCCAGAAATAACTCTGCAAACTGATCCCATGATAAAGCCGGGGACCCTGTCGGTCGAGTCAAACAATAATCCCTCTACCAAGTCTTGGCGGATCCTTAAAGCCTGAATGTACAGAAGTCAACTCCATTGGACTCCACGATCCCCATAGTCTTGAGAATCTCATGGCAACCGAATAAGAAATCCCGAGGATCCTCCGATGTGGCACCGCTGAAGGTAGTGGTTAACATCTTGGAGAACCGATCAAGTCTCCAAAAAGAATCAGAAGTCATGGCGGCTCCATCTCCGGCCTGAGTTGTGGTACCTGACTGAGTGGCCACAGCTGGCTGAACCACTGGTGCCTGAGGCTGAGGAGCTACTGGCTCTAGAGTACGAGCAATAGGAGTTTGGGCCCCTCCTCCAGCCTGAGAAGCGGCTGGTGCAACTGGTAATAAGCCCGCTCTGGCAACGCTGTCCATAAATCCCGCTATCCTAACCAAAGCCTCCCGAAGATCCGGGGTAAATAAAGCCCCTCCTAGGACCTGAGCTGGGCCTACTGGAGCTGCTGGGACTGGAACCTCCTCACAAGTCTCAATATGAGACTCCACCTCTGGAATAGCAGCCGGGGGCTGAGCTCTGTCCCTACCACAAACTCCGGTATGGCCTCAGCCCCTGCCCCTCACGAGAGCTGCCTGGGGCTCAGCCTGCTGGTCAGCGGACGAAGAAGCGTGTGTCCTCACCATCTGCGAAAGGACAGAGTAGAAGTTTAATCAATATTTGAGGAACAAATCGCACGACAAGAAGGAACAAATGAGAGACTCTTTCCTAACTCAATAGACTCTGGAGGACAAGTACAGACGTCTCCGTACCTACCTCTCAAACTCTACTAAGCCTGTTCGTGAGTGGTGAGACCTATGTAACCTAGAGCTCTGATACCAACTTGTCACGACCCGAATTTTTCCCCAACATCGGGATTGTGTTGGCGCCTACTTGTGGTAGCTAGGCAAGCCACTTTATTCAAACTATCTTGTTTTTAGCAATATTTCATATTCAATTTATCAACCAAAACTATAACCTTAATTAAATAAATGCGGAAGACTTTATAAAAATAGAGACAAGCAGTTTCAAGGTAAGACAATACTGAAATCCTCTACCCAAGACGTGGAGTCACCAACTCACGAACTACTATTGAATACTACATATAAAGGTCTGAAAGAAATATAACATAATCTGTTTATCTCAAAACAAAGAGACTACAGCTAGTAACATAAGTAAAGGAAGAGACGCCGGGCCTGCGGACGCCTGCAAGCTACCTCGGTCTCAATATGCTCAGCTCCCACGCAATAGATCTACTACTGCTGCTCCTAATCGAAACCTGGACCTGTGCAAAAATGCACAGAAGTGCAGTATCAGCACAATCCGACCCCATGTGCTGGTAAGTGCCTGGCCTATCCCGGCGAAGTAGTGACAAGCCTAGGACCGGACACCTACGTATACCTGTGCAGTTATATATATATATATATATATATATATACATACACACATGTGTACACTACAAGATAATAAGAAATAATCAAGTAACAACTCAACAAGGAATAACACAGAGGAACTCAACAGTTAACAATAGTTATTAAATCAACAAGGAAACCAAAGTACAATAGAAAACAGGAAATACAAGTCAATGAAATAGCAAATAGTTGCACGGCATCACCCTTCGTGCTTTTACTCTCATCCTCACCAAATAAACAAATAAAGTGCACGGCATCACCCTTCGTGCTTCTACTCTCATCCTCACATCCATGGTACGACATGATCCTTCGTACATGGTTCAATAACAAGGCACGACATGATCCTTCGTGCATAATCAATAACATGGCACGTCATCAACCTTCGTGCATAATTGATAACAAGGCACGACATTAACCTTCGTGCATAATCAATAAAAAGGCACGGCATTAACCTTTGTGCATGATCAATAAATCAAGGCACGACATCACCCTTTGTGCATTATCACTCTTCCTCACCCAAATAACAATCACAGTAAAGGGCAGAGAATGAAAATAATAAATCATGAACCATCCCAGCAAGGGAAACAATAATCATCACAATAAAGTCCCGGCAAGGGCAATCAATATCTCACTTCACAACAAGTCCCGGCAAGGGAGAACAATATCAATTCTACAACCCGGCAAGGGTTCAACAATTTATCTTTAAATATGTCTCACAACAAGTATTAACAACGACTCACGATCATGCAAGACACCAATGTATGGATGCTCGTCACCACAGCCCATACACCGCACTCGATCACATAGCACATAGCACATAATCCTATTCCCTCAAGCTAGGATAGAACAAACACTTACCTCTAGCCTTGAAGTCCAAATTACTCTTCAATTATAGCTTTTTACCCGAATTTCCACTTTCAACTAGCTCGAATCTAATCACAATTGATTCCATTATATTAATAAATGCTAATTAACTTAGTTTGAATGCTTAAAAATGGTTTTCTCAAAGTTTACCCCAAAATTTCCCGAAATGCCCCTGGTCCACGTGGTCGGAACTCGCGGTTCGGACCAAAATCCGGTTACCCATTCCCCCACGAGTTCAAATATACGATTTGTTTCAAAATCGGACCTCAATTCGAGGTCCAATTGCCCAATTCATGAAAACCCTAGGTTTTACCCAAGAACATGAATTTCTACCATGAAAACCATTAATTTCTATTGAAAAACATGTTTAATGTTGTTAGGAATTGAAAGAATTAAGTAAAAAGTGACTTACAATTGCTTTGGAGTGAAATTGCTCTTGAGAGGTCGTGTGTGGTGTATGGGTTTTTGAAAGAATGAAGAATGAGCTTTAATATTCGTTTAAGTATAAAATTGCACAGCTACGGATATCGCAAATGCGAACTTTTGTTCGTATTTGCGAACATAGCAGGCTTGGGGACTGTCAGCATCGCATTTGCGACATTAAGTTCGCATTTGCGAACTAAGCTGAACTACTGCGGCCTTCGCATTTGTGACATTTTAGTCGCATTTGCGAAGCTGGACCATTTACTGAAGGCCTCGCATTTGCGAGGTATGGTTCGCATTTGCGAACCCCTTCACTCCCCTGCCATCTTCGCATTTGCGAAGATTGGTTCGCATTTGCGAACCAAGGCCAGCGTGGGACTTCTCGCAATTGCGAGAAAAACTTCGCATTTGCGAAGCCAACAGCTGGGTGAAATACCAGTAGTGTAAAAATTCAGAATTTGAACCAACGGCCTACCAAATCTTAATCCGAGCCTCCCGGGATCCCAACCAAACATGTACACAACATCAAAAAAACATTACAAACTTGCTCGCACGATCACATCGCCAATATAACATCGAATTAGTTAAATCGGAAAAGGGTTCAAAATGCCCCTAACCTATTGAAAAAGGTTTAAAAATACCCTCCATCCACCTATTGGGCTAAAAATACCCTTCCATCCACCTATTAGGCTAAAAATACCCCTAAACCAACTATTTTGGTTCACTTATGCCCTTTGGCCGTTAGGTCAATGATAAATCAATTTTTTCTTTTGTACTTAAAAAACAAATTTTGCAAAATAATTTTATTTTTTTAAACTAATGAACCTAATAGTCCACTAATTTAGTAAATCATTTTTTTCAGTTTTTACAAAAAAAATATTTTGTTAAAGTATTTTTTTATTGAAAACTGGAAAAGAGTTGTAAAAATAGAAAAATAATGTTTCTAATAAAATGTTTTCGTTTTTAAAAAACTGAAAAAAAAATATTTTCAACAAAATATTTTTGTTTTCGAAAATATTCATTTTTCATTTTTTCAGGTTTTAAAGCATTTCGTTTTATTTTCGTTTTTCAGATTTTTTCTTAAGTAAAAATATTTGTGTTTTTTTAAAAACAATAATATTCTGTTGAAAATATTTTTTTTCTATTTTTAAAAATCGAAAATATTTTATTAAATTTTTTTTTCTGTTTACAAATATATTTCAATTTTTAAAGCATTTGTTTTTTGGTATATTAAGTAGGGTTGAGTCATGCTCCAGGTCTGCTCCAGTAAATGTCAATGACAGTTTAGATTATTAACATGTGTCCTCTATTCTCCTTTTGTTTCAAAGGTTAGGATTTAATTTAATTTTTTTTTCCGCAAAACTTATTGTTAGTTAAATTTATATTAATGATATCAATTGAAAAAGATTATTCTATTGTTAGTTACCGGAACTCCCCAATTTATCTTTGGTTTGTATATAACTTCTCTTTTACATATCAAACATTATACATTCTCAATATAAACTTGTTGACAATGATAATATTTTTATACACAATTCTTTTATACAATTATTATTTTGTGCAAAAAAAGAAATATTGTTGTTTATAAAATAGATATTGATGTCGTTATATTATATTTATTGATTATTAGAAGATGTACTACAAAAGAATGATAAAATACGAGAATAAGTGCCTTTTTAAGTTTTAAATTCAAGATCAATTTTTCAAATTTTAAAGCATTTATTTTTTGGTAAAAATAGAAAAGTATTTGTAAAAACAGAAAACAGTATTTTTAATAAAATATTTTCGATTTTTAAAATTGAAAAAAATATTTTCAACAGAATATTATCGTTTTAAAAAGTATATATATTTTTACTTTAAAAAAATCTGAAAAACGAAATGCTTTAAAAAACTGAAAAAATGAAAAAGGAATATTTCAAAAACGAAAATATTTTGTTGCAAATATTTGTTTTAAGAAACGAAAATATTTTATTAGAAACATTATTTTTCTATTTTTACAACTTTTTCTAGTTTTTAATAAAAAAAATACTTTTAAAATTTTTTTAAAAAAGTATTTTTTTTATAAAAACTGGAAAAAAAGACTTAACTAAATTAGTGGACTATTGGGTTCATTAGTTTAAAAAAAGAAATTTATTTTTTAAGTTTTACAAAAAAAAAATGAATTTAGCATTGACCTAACGTTCAAAGGGCATAAGTAAACCAAAATGGTTGCTAGAGGGGTATTTTTAGCCTAATAGGTGGATGGAGGGGTATTTTTAGCCCAATAGGTGGATGAAGGGTATTTTTAAACCTTTTCCAATAGATCAGGGGCATTTTGAACCCTTTTCCATAGTTAAATCAAGCCTCAAGTTCATGATTTTCATACTTTTGATTTTCAAAACTTTCAAACTTGGAACTCAAGGTCCAAAATATATCAAACGACACCCAAATGTCACCAAACTTTGCAGAAAGTACATATATAATATTTAAGACTTGTACCGGGCGTCGGAACCAAAATACGAGCCCGATACCAAGGTCATTTAATTCTTTTTCCTTTAATAATTACAGCAAAAACAATTTCACGAAAAAATCCATAACTTGGACTCTAGGCCTCAGAATTCGACTCCGGACGCATGTCCAAGTCCCATATTTTCCTACGGACCTTCCGGGGTCGTTCGATCTCGGGTCCGGGTTCGTTTACCAAAAATATTGATCGAAGTCAACTATATCAATATTAATATCATTTTTCTTTAAATTTCTCATAGAATTCATATTTTCTATCACAAAATCTTTCCGGCTACATGCTCGGATCGTGCACGTAAATTGAGGCATCATAGAATGAGGTTTTCAAGGCCTCGGAAGTGTGGAACAAATGAGGAAAGCAGGTGATGACCCTTTGGGTTGTCACAAAACCCAACACAAGATAACCCTAATATAAGAAATGAAGAAAAACGATTAAACTATCACTAAAAGTAAACATGCAAAGAAACAGAAAAGAAGAGCAGTCATGATATTGCAAGCCAACAAATCAAGAACCAGTATACACAGAAGATGACGAAGAAAGAGTGAAATCAAGACAGATCTTTTAAGCCAGAGAAACAAAAACTTCAAGATATAACAAAACAGAAGAAAATATAAAATGAACAGACAAAAAAGAAAGCAAACAAACACAGAGAGTGATGGGGACTTAGCTTGCAGGGCCGGTCCCCTGAGCTTCCATTTTCCCCCTCTTTTTTTTTCACTCTCTCTTTTTCCAGGCTTCTTTTCTCTTTTTCTTTTATTTCTTTATTTCTTGATTTCTTTTTTAGTTTTCTTTTTTGGACTTCAAGATGAAGTTTTTTTGAGATTTTGGTTTGCAGGGGGGTATTCAGAGGGGAAAAAGATAGGATCTTCGAAAGGGGTTTGGTTTGAGTAGCCGGAGTTAGGGTTCCGACGACTTTCTTTTGGATATTCGAGGAGATTGGGAGTGATTCGAGGGAGACCAATGTTCTGGGGGGATAAGTTCTCGTAGGTTGAGGTCACCGGAGATGAACTCCGATGACCGGAAATCCAAGAACAGGGGGGTTCCAAGGTTTTCTCGGAGTTTTTTGGGTGATGTTTGAGATAAAGAAGAAGAAGAGGGTGGTTTGTGGTGAGGGGGTGGCCGGAGACCACCGTGGAAGGTGGTGGTCTCCATGGCCGGCGAGGTTAGAAGGTGAGAGTGGTGAAGAGGAAGAGAGAACTTTGGGCGGCTAGGGTTTGGGGCGTGTAAAATGACCGGTCTCAAACGAGACCAAAGCTTTATATAGTCGTGGCCAACTAGGAGATCTTGGCCGTTGAATTGCTAATGATCAACAGCTATCGCTAGCATTACTAAAACGATGCTGTATCGTTTGTAATGAGACTACAACCTTCATCCGTTAGATCAACTTGAACGGACGACTCAGATTTGATCTTAAACTTAATCAATTTAATTAATTCCGGATTGATTCTCAGCCGTTGGATTTGTCCTAGTGAATGACTGAGATCAGTGTTATTCATTGAATTGGACCGGACCTTTTGGGCTAACACACTGGGCCAGCCAATTGGATTGCATTTGGCCCAGTTCTTATTACACCTATATATATATGTGTATTTTTGGTATTTTTAATTATTTTGAAGTAATTTCTTTTTGTATTTTCATTCTTTCCCTTTTTGTATTATCTAAGTTAGTTGATTTCCTACTTTCACTAATTTTTTGATATTTTATGGCAATTTTCTACTATTTGTTTTTATTTTTCGCTAATTAAAGCTATTTTCCTTTTCTTTTGGTTTTCTTTTCTTTTAAACTAATTAATTCAAAAATGCAAGTATTTAACCATATTTGTTTTTTGATTTTTTAATTTTATTCAATCACACAAATGTATCTTATTTCAATCAAAACATGTAATTGCACCCAAAATATTATTTATTTTAATTTTGGAATTCATTTGCCTAGTTCAAAAATCATGTGCTCACAGCTGCCCCTCTTTGCTCGGGAACACGAAGAGTTTCAGTGCAAAGACAAGTGAGCAGTAATGAGAGATTTTTGCACATTGGTATATTCTGTGAAAGCATTTTTTGAAAACCTTTTGACCGCACCCTGCTTTAGAGGTTGCCTACATATCCTGGGTTAAACAGGAATCAGGTCAGTGTAGTTCGGAAAGGTCTGGCAGTTAAAAACTGCCAGACGTACTGTTGCATTGACACTGTTGAGTCTTGCTAACTTACTCCTTATTACACCGGGGGATAAAGTGTAAAACAAAGAAGCTATTCTAAGCTATGATTCTACGAATTACAATTGTTCCTATCTAACTTCTTGTCTCTTTACTCTTCCTTGTCTCTTTTCCCTTGACTTTCTGTGATGCTGACTCTTTTTTTTTTGTTGGTTTTCTTTTTCTTGCTTCCCCCTTCTTTTTTGATTTTCGATGATACTTCTTGCCCTTAAACTGATACCTGCTCAAACAAAACAAAACAACAAACTTTTCCTTCTGCCCAGTATGGGCTTTTCATGTTACAGTGTTACTCATGCTAGCCAACACAAACCAAAGTTGCAGAAATTAAAATTGCAGAAATATATTCCCTTGTTATCTAGGTGGGCACCTGATGTATGAAATTAAAATTGCAGAAATATATCCCCTTGTTGTCCAGGTGGGCGCCTGATGCATGAAATTAAAATTGCATAAAAATATTCCCTTGTTATCCAGGTGGGCACCTGATGCATGAAATTAAAATTGCAGAAAAGTATTCCCTTTTTATCCAGGGGGGCACCTGATGCACGAAATTAAAATTACAGAAAAGTATTCCCTTGTTATCCAGGCGGGCACCTGATGCATGAAATTAAAATTGCAGGAAAGTATTCCTTTGTTATCTAGGTGGGCGCCTGATGCATGAAATTAAAATTGTAGAAAAGTATTCCCTTGTTATCTAGGTGGGCACCTGATGCATGAAATTAAAATTGCAGAAATGTATTCCCTTGTTATCTAGGTGGGCGCCTGATAAATTAAAATTGCAGAAATGTATTCCCTTGTTGTCCAGGTGGGCGCCTGATGCATGAAATTAAAATTGCAGAAAAGTATTCTCTCAGTTTGATAACTGGGGTATGAATTTTAAAGAGGATACCTTCCTCTTATTTTTGGTATTTTCTTTGATTGAATGACTTTCACCCATGAATTCCTTCACTTATTGCCGAACTTTCTTTTTGATGTTTTCTATTTTTCCACATTCGTCACATTCACTTTAAAGTGATTAGTGACGATTTGTTCCTGTCTAAATGACAAAACAAAACTTATTAGATATAAGCTACTGGCAACTGGCATCTGCCGTCCCTGCCTCTTATTGCTTTCCTCTTTTTTCTTTTTCTTTCACTGTGTGGTCTTTCTGTTGACTATCTTCTTCAAGCTCTTTTAAATTTTCTTGTTTTTCACTTTTTGTTTTCTTTTCTTTTGGCTCTGTTTGCCAAACTCCTTTATTTCTTTTCCACCTTTTTTCTTTTCTAATCTAGTGTTATTTCAACTCTTATCATCAGGAGCTGGCAGTTAGCTTTTAAAAGGCAAACAATGAAATGCAGAAAAATGAAAAAGGGGTAAGGGTGTTTCGGAGAAGTGGTAGAACTTATCTGGGTATGTTGGCCGATTCTGTTGACCATGCGATGTATTTAAACTCCGACCCAGTTCGTTCAATCCATTATTCTGACTCTGAATTGTTCTTGACCCAACCGATTCTATTTTTTGTTGCCTTTTCTCTTTTCCCATAATATTCCTTACGATCGCCTTATGGTGCCTCGAAAGGTTTTCAGCAATAAGACTCTCTCATTTATTCTCTCTCAACCTCACAGTCGCCTTGCAGTGCCATTAAAGGTTTTCACTGACAAGACTCTCTCATTTTTATTTCTCTCAACCTCACAATCGCCTCACGGTGCCGTTTAAGGTTTTCACCGATGAGACTCTCTCATTTTTTTTTTCATTTTTTCATTTGTCTTTTTGTCTTTTGTTTTTTCTGTACCACTAATGTTGTCCAATGTTTCGTTCTTCCTTTATTTCATTGCTTTTGTTATTCTCTTGAAATTGATTAGAAGGTCTTTCTTTGGACTGTAACGTGGCTTTTTGTCACGACCCTAGTTCACCAATTGTGAACATGTCGTGATGGCACCCAGTCCCCACGACTAGGAAAGCCTAACACGTTGCGGAATATATATGTTATAAATACTTAAATAAGAAACAACGGAAAAATAACATAAAAGATATGTAATCCGTGCCGCTTGGCACATACATCCGTCACACAATGAATAAAACACTACCAAGATCCGGAACCCCATGGTAACACAGACTAAAAGGGGAAATACAACTGTGGCTCTATGTGTAAAGAGTATCTAACAACGACATGAAGAAAAATGTCAACTAGTACTACTAGAATAGAAGGGAAGCCTCCGGATCCGCGGACGTAGCGGATCATACCTCGAAGTCTCCCAGAAAGCTGCGGAATCACCTAGTACGAGCCTGCTCTGATGTACCTGGATCTGCACAACAAAAGTGTGCAGAAGAGTAGCATGAGTACACCACGGCGGTACTCGGTAAGTGCCAAGCCTAACCTCGATGGAGTAGTGACGAGGTAGGTCAGGGCCCTACTGAGAAAACAATAATATAATGATGATAACAAAATAAACAGTTTAAATGATAATAATTTCCGAAATAACAACATTATGATGATTACTGCAATTGTCTACAATTAAGCTAACAACAAATAACCAACTCAAATAAACAAATCCAGGATCCGTGGGAATTGAACCCACAGTCCCATTCTCAGTACCTCTGGGTCTCCGGGAATCGAACCCGCAGCCCATGTCTCAATAATATTTCAATAACTCAGGATCTCCGATAATCGAACCCGCAGTCCCTACCAATAAGTCAGGATCTCGGGAATCGAACCCGTAGTCCTCATTTCAATAATCTCAGGATCTCGGGAATCGAACCCGTAGTCCACATTTCAATAATCTCAGGATCTCGGGAATCGAACCCGTAGTCCATATTTCAATAATCTCAGGATCTCGGGAATCGAACCCGTAGTCCATATTTCAATAATCTCAGGATCTCGGGAATCGAACCCATAGTCCATAACCACAGCAAGTAAAGGAATACACAGAGAGAAGTATAATATGCTTAACGATAACTTCGCCGATGAACAGCGCCGGCGATTACCAAGAAAACTCAAGTAAGTCAATTAAGCAACTAGACAGTTAGATTCTATCTAATCATGCTTTTCTAACTACTACCGGGTAGGAATATCGAATTTAACAACTAAGAATAGGAATATCACTCATTGAACATTTTGAGTAAAGTATGTGTTCAACAACCAGCGCATGTACACGTCCGTCACCTCGCGTACAAGGCATTTAAAGTATCACAATAATATCCTAGGGGTGAAAGTCCCCCACACGAGGTTAGACAAGCCACTTACTTCAATTCCGGTACAAAACCACTAAGCAATAACCCTCTTGCCACGAATGTCGGCCTCCACAAGTGTAGAATCTGATAAAAATCAATAGAATCACATCAAAATAGGCCAATTGGGCATTACCCAATCAAAATAACTCAAAATACACCAAAACCCACAAGTTGCCAAAACCCGACTTTCGGTACGCTTATCGAAAAATCACGAAAATTATATATTCAGGTTCCTTATCTCAATACGAGTCTAGGCATATAAAATTTACCAAAATCGGACTCCATTTGCCCACTCAAATCAGAGATTTTCTAACATTTAGGCCTAGGGCTCAAACCCACCTTTAATCCACCATTTTCGGTGAAATAATCACGGATTTCATGATAAACCAACGAATTAAGGTCAAGAAACTTACCCCCGATGATTTCCCGATGATATCCCAGCGTTTCCCCTTCAAAATCCTCTCTTGGAGCTCAAAAATGGCGTTTTTGTGAATGGGGGTCGCGGGTGTTATGTTCTGAACTTAAGCTCACTGCCAGACCCCATTGCTCATCGCGTTCGCGTTACTGTTCACGCGTTCGCGATGAACAGCTCAACTTCCTCTTCGCGAACGCGACGCCATCCCACGTGTTCGCGATACTCAGCCCCAGTTACCCTTCGCGAACGCGACGCTCCACCACACGTTCGCGATGAACAATCTCCCAGCCGCCGGTCCTTCCTCTACGCGAACGCGTACACTCCCACGCGAACGCGAAGCTCCACCCTTTTCTTCTACGCGATCGCGACCCCATGTGACGCGAACGTGAAGCTTCACCTTACCTTGTCTACGCGAACGCGACACCCCTTATCGCGAACGCGATGCTTTACTCGGCCAAGCATTCGCGAACGCGGCCCATGCCTCGCGAACGCGAAGGCTTAATGCCTGGGCAGAAACCTGCAAATTTTACAGCAGGCCTTTTCCAAGTTCAAATGCCCGATCGATGGTCCGAAATCCTCCCGAGGCCCCCGGGACCCCAACGAAAACCACCAACATATTCCAAAACACGATACGAACTTGTTCCAATCATAAAAACACCATCTTAAACATCAAAATCACCAATTACACACGGATTCAAGCCTAAGTTTCTTCAAAACTTTCAAAACTAACATTCGATCCAAAACCCAACCAAACGATGTCCAAATGACCCGAAAATTTGCGGACATATCCAAAATCACATAACGAAGCCACAGAAATTGTCGGAAATCCATTCCGAACCCCGGATCAAAATCTCACCTATCGTTCGGATTCGCCAAAATTTCAACCTTCGGCATTTCAAGCCTAATTGAGCTACGGACCTCCAAAATACATTCCGAACGCGCTCCCAACCCCGAAATCACCTAACGGAGCTAATGGAACCATCGGATTTCCGTTCCGAGATCGTCTTAACACTGTTCCGGCTACGGGCCATTTTCTAGCTTTAAAGTTCTCATTTAGGGACTAAGTGTCCCAAAATGCTCCAAATTTCAGAACCGACTCTCCCGGCAAACCACAATAGCAGAAATGAACTTAGGGGAACAGTTAAATTAGGGATTGGGGCGTAATTTTCTAAAATGACCGATCGGGTCGTTACATCTTCCCACACTTAAAGATTCGTTCGTCCTCGAATGAGCATAGAAAACATACCCTGGAGTAGTGAAAAGATGAGGGTACTGGCTGCGCATATCCTGCTCGGTCTCCCAAGTCGCCTCCTCGACCGGCTGGCCCCGCCACCGAACCTTTACCGAAGCGATGTTCTTTGACCTTAGCTTTCTGACTTGCCTGTCTAGAATGGCTACTGGCTCCTCAACATAAGACATATCCTTGTCTAGCTGACCAGATGTGAAATCCAACACATGCGACAGGTCACCATGGTATCTCCGAAGCGTGGAGACATGAAATACGGGGTGAACTCCGGCTAGGCTGGGAGGTAAGGCCAACTCATAAGCAACCTCCCCAACACGCCTCAAAATCTCAAAAGGGCCAATAAATCTAGGACTCGGCTTTCCTTTCTTCCCAAACCTCATAACGCCCTTCATGGGCGAGACTCGAAGTAGAACCCGCTCGCCAACCATAAAAGCCACGTCGCGAACCTTCTTATCCGCATAACTCTTCTGTCTAGACTGAGCTGCACGAAGTCTGTCCTGAATCACCTTGACCTTGTCCATAGCCTCCTGAACCATATCAGTACCTAGCAACCTGGCCTCGCCCGGCTCAAACCAACCTACGGGAGACCCGCACCTCCTACCATATAGGGCCTTGTACGGTGCCATCTGAATACTAGACTGGTAGCTGTTGTTATAAGAAAACTCCGCCAGCGGCAAGAAGTGATCCCATGAACCTCCAAACTCAATCACGCACGCACGGAGCATATCCTCCAAAATCTGAATAGTGCGCTCGGACTGCCCATCAGTCTGGGGGTGAAATGCTGTGCTCAACTCCACCCGAGTACCTAGCTCCCACTGTACAGCTCTCCAGAACCGTGAAGTGAACTGAGTGCCTCTATCTGAAATGATGGAAACTGGAATACCATGCAGCCGAACTACCTCTCTGATATAGATCTCCGCTAGTCGCTCCGATGAATATGTAGTGCTCACCGGTATAAAATGGGCGGACTTGGTCAGCCGATCCACAATGACCCAAATGGAATCAAACTTCCTAACCGTCCGTGGAAGTCCAGATACAAAGTCCATGGTAATGCGCTCCCATTTCCACTCGGGAATCTCAATCTGCTGCATCAATCCACCCGGACGCTGATGCTCATACTTCACCTGCTGGCAGTTGAGGCATCTAGAAACATAATCAACTATATCCCTCTTCATCCGCCTCCACCAGTAATGTTGTTTCAAGTCCCGATACATCTTTGCGGCTCCCGGATGGATGGAATACCGCGAGCTATGGGCCTCTGCTAGAATCAGCTCTCGAAGATCATCCATATTAGGCACACAGATACGCCCCTGCATCCTCATGACTCCATCATCCCCGATGGTAACATCTCGAGCATCACCACGCCGAACTCTATCCCGAAGGACAAGCAAATGAGGGTCGTCGAACTGACGCTCCCTGATGCGGTCAAATAGAGAAGACCGAGAAACCACACAAGCTAGAACCCGGCCGGGCTCCGAAAGATCCAGTCTAACAAACTGCCTGGCCAAAGCCTGAACATCCATCGCCATAGGCCTCTCCGAAGCTGGTAAATATGCTAAACTCCCCAAACTCTCTGCCCGACGACTCAAGGCATCAACAACCACATTAGCCTTACCCGGATGATAGAGAATAGTAATATCATAGTCCTTCAGTAGTTCCAACCATCTCCTCTGACGCATATTCAGGTCCTTCTGCTTAAGCAAGTGCTGCAAGCTCCGGTGATCAGTGTAGATCTCAGAAGGAACCCCATATAAATAATGACGCCAAATTTTCAAGGCGTGAACAATGGCGGCTAGCTCCAAATCATGAACAGGGTAATTCTTCTCATGCACCTTCAGCTGTCTCGACGCGTAGGCAATCACCCTACCGTCCTGCATCAATACCGCACCGAGTCCAACTCGTGAGGCATCACAATATACAGTATAGGACCCCGAACCCGTAGGCAACATCAATATAGGGGCCGAAGTCAAAGCTGTCTTGAGCTTCTGAAAGCTCGCCTCACACTCGTCTGTCCACTGAAAAGGGGCACCCTTTTGGGTCAATCTAGTCATAGGTGCTGCAATCGAAGAGAACCCTCTACGAAACGACGGTAATAGCCCGCCAAACCAAGGAAACTGCGAATCTCAGTAGCGGAGGAGGGTCTGGGCCAACTCTGCACGGCCTCCACCTTCCTCGGATCTACTCGAATACCATCACTCGACACCACGTGGCCCAAAAATGCCACCGAACTCAACCAAAATTCACATTTAGAGAACTTGGCATAAAGCTGCTTCTCCCTCAGGATCTGAAGCACTATCCTCAAATGCTGCTCGTGCTCTTCCCGGCTCCGAGAATATACTAGAATATCATCAATGAAAACAATCACGAATAAGTCCAGATAAGGCATGACCACACTGTGCATCAAATGCATAAAGGCTGCTGGGGCATTAGTCAGCCCAAAAGACATCACGAGGAACTTACAGTGACCATACCGGGTCCTGAAGGCAGTCTTCGGGATATCTGGCTCCCGAATCTTCAGCTGGTGATACCCAGAGCGCAAATCAATCTTAGAAAACACCTGTGCGCCCTGTAGCTGGTCAAATAAATCATCAATACGGGGCAAAGGATACCGGTTCTTCACCGTAACCTTATTCAGCTGACGATAGTCAATACACATACGCATAGAACCGTCCTTTTTCTTCACAAACAATACAGGAGCACCCCAAGGCGAAACACTGGGTTGAATAAAACCCTTGCCCAATAACTCCTGTAACTGATCCTTCAACTCCTTTAACTCAGGAGGAGCCATACGGTACGGTGGAATAGAAATGGGCCGAGTGCCCGGCAACAAGTCAATAGCAAAGTCAATATCTCTGTCGGGCGGCATGCCCGGAAGATCAGCTGGAAATACATCAGCAAAGTCACGTACCACATGAACAGAATCAATAGAGGGAGTGTCAATACCGACGTCCCGCACATAGGCTAGATAAGCAGCACACCCCTTCTCAACCATACGCCGAGCTCTGAGAAAAGAAATAACACGGCTGGGGGTGTGATCTAGGGTACCACTCCACTCAATACGTGGAATGCCTGGCATAGCCAGCGTCACGGTCTTGGCGTGACAATCAAGAATAGCATAATGGGGCGACAACCAGTCCATGCCCAGAATAATATCAAAATCGACCATCCCGAGCAACAATAGATCCGCTCTGGTCTCAAAATCACAAATGGTAACCAAACACGACCGATATACACGGTCCACGACCAAAGAATCACCCACCGGAGTGGAAACATAAATGGGGGCACTCAAAGAATCCCGAGGCACACCCAGATGAGAAGCAAAGTAAGAAGACACATATGAAAAAGTGGAACCAGGGTCGAATAGAATCGATGCCTCCCTGTGACTAACCATAATAATACCTGTGATAACAGAATTCAATTCCGATCGCTCCCCTAAGTCACAAATCACCTTCCGGAACTAACCGAATCATCAGAATCCGATTCCGAGAACTCTAACCAAATAGTCAACTCCGGGTTGACTTTCCTTATTCAAGTTTCCTTCAAAAAGGCTATGTGCCTCATTTTCAATCCAATTCACTCCTAACTCACCCGATATACTCTAACACTGATATAAAATCGTAAAACATGCTTTTACAACATAACGGGGTGGTAATTCCCGTGAATACGGGCCGGGTCATCACATGACCCCTGGAAGGACCCCGCGCAGGAGGTGCACTGGAAACTGGGGGAGCATAATAAGGCTCCCGAGGTGCTGGAAGACCTGGAGTACTACCGGCTGCGGGCAATGCCGAGTGAACTGGTCGACCAGAATAACCCCTGCCAAAACGATAGGCTGATGAAGTGCGGGCACCACAGAAATGGCCCGACTCACGAGACCTCTTGGCCTCTCTCTCTCTCCGCTCTCTAGGGAGCATACTCTCGATCCTCTTGGCAATGCTAACTGCCTGCTGATAAGATATATCTGTCTCAAGCTCTCTGGCCATGCCGGATCGGATAGGCGGAACAAGGCCCTCAATAAATCTCCGCACTCGCTCCCGAACCGTGGCTACCAAAGCCGGTGCATGCCTGGCTAGGCGGGTGAAACTGATAGCATACTCCGATACGGACATGGAGCCCTGTCGCAACCGCTCAAACTCCAAGCGCCAAGAATCCCTAAGGCTCGGTGGAACAAACTCCCTCAAAAACAGATCTGAAAACTGCGTCCAAGTCAATGAAGCAGACTCCTCTGGACTATCCAACTCATACGTGCGCCACCAATCATAAGCGGCCCCACGAAATTGAAAAGCAGTGAAGGAAACCCCGCTGGTTTCCACAATCCCCATAGTACGAAGAATACGATGACACTCCTCTAGAAAACCCAATGCATCATCCGAAGCCAAACCACTAAACACCGGAGGGTCATATTTCTTGAACCTCTCCAATCTACGCCGCTCGTCCTCGGAGGCAGCTGGTCCACCTCCGGGCTGTGTCGGGGCGGCAGGAGGCATAACCAAAACATTTGGAACCCGTCCCACCGGCACACGCCGCTCCGGTGTAACGGCCGCGGGAGTCCGGGCCCCTCCCCCGGCCCGAGATGTAGCCGCGACAAGAGGAAGCAGTCCTGCTTGAGCTAAAATGGTATACATACTCATGAACCGGGCCAGGGTCTCCCGTAGTGCCTGGAGTAGTAGCAGCCGTAGTCGGTGTACCGTGTGCCCGCGCTCCAACCTCGCTCTACCCGTGGCACCTCGGCGGCGGCGCGCGCGGGTGCGCTGTGGCTGCACCTCGGCCGCGTCCTCGTCCTCTACCTCGGCCCCGGCCTCTAACGGCGGCAACAGGGGGCGCGGGTACCCTGATCATCGCGAGTAGATCGTGTCCTCACCATCTGTGAGAGAATAGAAAGCAATAGTTTAGATTTTTGATGTCAAAAATGTCGCACGACAAGGAATCCAAAAGAAATGAAGAGTTTCCTAAACGGTTACATAGCCCATCGTAGATAAATACAGACGTCTCCGTATCGATCAGCGAGACTCTAAGTAACCGGTCCGTGTCCCGTGACTCCTATGAACCTAGAGCTCTGATACCAACTTGTCACGACCCTAGTTCACCAATTGTGAACATGTCGTGATGGCACCCCAGTCCACACGACTAGGTAAGCCTAACACGTTGCGGAATATATATGTTATAAATACTTAAATAAGAAACAACGGAAAAATAACATAAAAGATATGTAATCCATGCCGCTTGGCACATACATCCGTCACACAATGAATAAAACACTACCAAGATCCGGAACCCCACGGTAACACAGACTAAAAGGGAAATACAATTGTGGCTCTATGTGTAAAGAGTATCTAACAACGAAATGAAGAAAAATGTCAACTAGTAATACTAGAATAGAAGGGAAGCCTCCGGATCCGCGGACGTAGCGGATCATACCTCGAAGTCTCCCAGAAAGCTGCAGAATCACCTAGTACGAGCCTGCTCTGATGTACCTGGATCTGCACAACAAAAGTGTGCAGAAGAGTAGCATGAGTACACCACGGCGGTACTCGGTAAGTGCCAAGCCTAACCTCGATGGAGTAGTGACGAGGTAGGTCAGGGCCCTACTGAGAAAACAATAATAAAATGATGATAACAAAATAAACAATTTAAATGATAATAATTTCCGAAATAACAACATTATGATGATTACTGCAACTGTCTACAATTAAGCTAGCAACAAATAACCAACTCAAATAAACAAATCCAGGATCTGTGGGAATTGAACCCACAGTCCCATTCTCAGTACCTCTGGGTCTCCGGGAATCGAACCCGCAGCCCATGTCTCAATAATATTTCAATAACTCAGGATCTCCGGGAATCGAACCCGCAGTCCCTACCAATAAGTCAGGATCTCGGGAATCGAACCCGTAGTCCACATTTCAATAATCTCAGGATCTCGGGAATCGAACCCGTAGTCCACATTTCAATAATCTCAGGATCTCGGGAATCGAACCCGTAGTCCATATTTCAATAATCTCAGGATCTCGGGAATCAAACCCGTAGTCCATATTTCAATAATCTCAGGATCTCGGGAATCGAACCCATAGTCCATAACCACAGCAAGTAAAGGAATACACAAAGAGAAGTATAATATGCTTAACGATAACTTTGCCGATGAACAGCGCCAGCGATTACCAAGAAAACTCAAGTAAGTCAATTAAGCAACTAGACAGTTAGATTCTATCTAATCATGCTTTTCTAACTACTACCGGGTAGGAATATCGAATTTAACAACTAAGAATAGGAATATCACTCATCGAACATTTTGAGTAAAGTATGTGTTCAACAACCCAGCGCATGTACACGCCCGTCACCTCGCGTACAAGGCATTTAAAGTATCACAATAATATCCTAGGGGTGAAAGTCCCCCACACGAGGTTAGACAAGCCAATCACTTCAATTCCGGTACAAAACCGCTAAGCAATAACCCTCTTGCCACGAATGCCGGCCTCCACAAGTGTAGAATCTGATAAAAATCAATAGAATCACATCAAAATAGGCCAATTGGGCATTACCCAATCAAAATAACTCAAAATACACCAAAACTCACAAGTTGCCAAAACCCGACTTTCGGAACGCTTATCGAAAAATCACGAAAATTATATATTCAGGTTCCTTATCTCAATACGAGTCTAGGCATATAAAATTTACCAAAATCGGACTCCATTTGCCCACTCAAATCAGAGATTTTCTAACATTTAGGCCTAGGGCTCAAACCCACCTTTAATCCACCATTTTCGGTGAAATAATCACGGATTTCATGATAAACCAACGAATTAAGGTCAAGAAACTTACCCCCGATGATTTCCCGATGATATCCCAGCGTTTCCCCTTCAAAATCCTCTCTTGGAGCTCAAAAATGGCGTTTTTGTGAATGGGGGTCGCGGGTGTTATGTTCTGAACTTAAGCTCACTGCCAGACCCCATTGCTCATCGCGTTCGCGTTACTGTTCATGCGTTCGCGATGAATAGCCCAACTTCCTCTTCGCGAACGCGACGCCATCCCACGCGTTCGCGATACTCAGCCCCAGTTACCCTTCGCGAACGCGACGCTCCACCACGCGTTCGCGATGAACAGTCTCCCAGCCGCCGGTCCTTCCTCTACGCGAATGCGTACACTCCCACGCGAAAGCGAAGCTCCACCCTTTTCTTCTACGCGATCGCGACCACATGTCACGCGAACGCGAAGCTTCACCTTACCTTGTCTACGCGAACGCGACACCCCTTATCGCGAACGTGATGCTTTACTCGGCCAAGCCTTCGCGAACGCGGCCCATGCCTCGCGAACGCGAAGGCTTAATGCCTGGGCAGAAACCTGCAAATTTTACAGCAGGCCTTTTCCAAGTTCAAATGCCCGATCGATGGTCCGAAATCCTCCCGAGGCCCCCGGGACCCCAACGAAAACCACCAACATATTCCAAAACACGAAACGAACTTGTTGCAATCATAAAAACACCATCCTAAACATGAAATTCACCAATTACACACGGATTCAAGCCTAAGTTTCTTCAAAACTTTCAAAACTAACATTCGATCCAAAACCCAACCAAACGACGTCCAAATGACCTGAAAATTTGCGGACATATCCAAAATCACATAACGAAGCTACAGAAATTGTCGGAAATCCATTCCGACCCCCGAATCAAAATGTCACCTATCGTTCGGATTCGCCAAAATTTCAACCTTCGGCATTTCAAGCCTAATTGAGCTACGGACCTCCAAAATACATTCCGAACGCGCTCCCAACCCCGAAATCACCTAACGAAGCTAATGGAACCATCGGATTTCCGTTCCGAGATCGTCTTAACACTGTTCCGGCTACGGGCCATTTTCTAGCTTTAAAGTCCTCATTTAGGGACTAAGTGTCCCAAAATGCTCCAAATTTCAGAACCGACTCTCCCGGCAAACCACAATAGCAGAAATGAACTTAGGGGAACAGTTAAATTAGGGATTGGGGCGTAATTTTCTAAAACGACCGATCGGGTCGTTACACTTTTGGATGGGTTAAGAAAGAAAGGTATAAAGGCTCAAAAATTTACGAGGGTTTAAAAATATATTTACAACTCTCGGAATTATAAAACATAACTTCTTCCCAGTTTCAATATGTGGAGAATTTTTGGATTTTTTCTTTATTGTGACTGAACCTCAGTGAGGCTGCCTACGTACCCTTTCGGGATCAAGTCAGACGTAGTTCATTCTACGTCATCAATTTATGAACTTCTTTTGACTTTTTCCCGATTTCTTTGTCTTTTCCTTTTTTTTTCATTTCCTCCTTTTTTTTCTTTTCTTTTCATTTTCCTTTATTTGCTACTTTCTTTTTGCGTCATAAACAATTCCGAGAGAGGGGTATGAAAGAATATATCAAACATGGCTCAAAGGGGTGTCAATGGATAAAGTGTTTGGATAGAGAATAAAATGCCTTCATCATTTCAGTTCCAAAATCACAACAAAATGCAATCATACAATTTGAAAAAGAATCATACATAGTATCTTTTGACCGCATCTGAATTGATAGCAGTCTCTACGCACTTTCCTTTAATGTCTGTCAAATATAATGCTCCATTAGACAACACTCGTGATACCATAAATGGTCCCTGCCAGTTTGGCGCAAATTTGCCCTTTGCTTCGGCCCAATGCGGTAAGAGATGTCTCAATACGAGTTGTCCAACTTCAAACTTCCGAGGACGGACCTTCTTATTATATGCTCTGGCCATTCTTCGTTGATACAATTGCCCGTGGCAAATTGCTGCCAACCTCTTTCGTCAATCAGACTTAATTGTTCCAGCCGGGCTTTTACCCATTCTTCGTCATCTATGCACTTGGGCCGGTATTGGCCCTAAGGCCGAGTCTAGCCTTCTTCTTAGGTGCCATATTCTGAAAATTTGGGAACAAGGCGCGAATTAGACACAGATATTTCCACATTGCACTTTACCGCACGATATAGATTAACAAAGAAATAGGTAAATTTCTAAATGCCCGTGTAGCCCCCTACTTATATGATGTGGTCGACAACACACCTATAAGAAGGGCACTACTAGACACGGCTCCGAGACATCCTAGGACACTTTAAAACCATAGGCTCTGATACCAAGTTTGTCACGCCCCAAATCGGGGAACATGACCGGCGCCTGACCGGGTTGCCCCAGTCAAGCGGACCTGGGTGCCTTTCATTCCCACGCGTTACCCCTGTGTTGATTGTTTCTCATTATCCAAATATCTTACTAACCATGAATGATTTCACATTAAACAAATAAAACCATACGAGTGATTCATTAACAAGTTTGCAGTTTTTACAACGCCCGACATAACATAATGTATACATAAGACTGGAGTCCCACAGTTTACATGTCTACAGAGCCTCTAGGATACAAAAAAAAAGAATACAATACTTGCCGGTAACAAGGCTCCAGCTATACCTTACAAAACCAAAATGAAATCTAAACAAAAGTGGCATGAACCACACAGGGCCCCAAGGAAGAAAAAGGGGCTCACCAAAACGGGCAGTGGAAGGAGAAGGATACTACTGCCGATGAGCTGAAGTGCCTGCTACCGATCCACCTACAATCATAACACGAATGTAGCGTCCCCGGCAAAAGGGACGTCAGTACACTTGAATTGTACTGGCATGTATGGACAAACTTTGTCCCAAGTAAACTCAAGCCATTGAATACATCAACAATTAATTAAGCCAGTCAACCATGTTTCCACATTTTCCTCATTTCAAATAATTCTCAACACAAAGCACTTTCTACGATCAACCAATTTAACAATAACCAATCAATCACGTAAAGCACAAGTAGTCAAACAAAGGGGCAATCAATGCCCCACAGGTTGCAAACTCTCCTGCTGTCTCCTTTCACAATTTCACATTATTGATTTTTGTATCAATTTTCAATAGCGATTTCGATCGCTTTCCATCCTTATTGCCCCCGACCACCCTTATTACCTCGGCCACCCTTATCACCCCAACCCACACCTTATTTCCTCACGTTGCGGCGCGCAACACGACCCCGCCTTACGGTTTAAAACACAACAATTTCAAACAGCAGATAAGGTACTACACACAATTTCAACAAGTTCAAATAAGCAACTTGCACATTGTTTCATGTTCTCAATTATTTTTTTTCAAATCAATATCACAATCATGTTACAATATTTCTACAATTCAAGTGTTTCATCCCTTTCCACAATAGACAAATTCTCAAGCGTTTCGTTTGTTTTTCACAAGGTGCCATATAGGCCATCATAACCATTATTCACAATTCTTTTACCAAATTAAACTCTCATTTTACATCACTCATAGCTCAATAACAAACTTTGAACATCCAACAACAACATCAAGAATTTCACACAACTTGTCAATTTAGCACGAACCAAACAAACTTCACACATATAGGCGATTTCACAAGAATCAAAATTAGCCATACATACCTGGTGATGAGTTTTCTTCCAACTTTATGATTACTCAAGATATCCTACTCTTGCCAACCTTGTTCTTGAAGACTCTTACTTCTACTCACTTCTTTTTACTAGAAATCAAGTTCAATAATCACGCATGAGTGTAAAAATTCTATTTTCAAAAGATATTATATGCAAACCTCTCTTTACCCAATTTAAAACTGAAAATCAAAGAAAATAGTTAGGGTTTTTACCTTGAAAGGATTTGGGGAAGTTGAATCTTTGCCCTAGAATCCTTTGAACTAAGATGGTTGGAACAGTCTTTGAAGATAAAAGATTTCTCTCTCTAAAAACCCTCTCTTCTCTCTCTAATTTTGGTAAGATGATATGATAAAATGAAGAAGAAAGGTGTTATATTAAAGAAGAGATCGGGTCAAAATGTTACAAAAATCTGGGCCGGGGTCAATTATGCGGTGCACTTTGCGACCGCAGAATCAACATGCGGTCCGTATAGTGACCGCATAATGGCCTCAAAATTAGCTCAGGTTCTGTTACAGAATGCGACCAATATGCGGTCCGCATGCTTGATCTGCGGTCGCAAAGTGCACCGCAGATTCACTATGCGATCGCATATCTACCGCATTTTCAACACGATTTTTGGGGGACTTTCTGGAACATTTTGCGGCAAGAATGCGGTCCGCATATCAGGTTTGCGGTCGCATTCTTGACCGCATATTTGACACTTTTCGGAAAAATTAATTCTCTACATTTTTGACACTTAAATCACTACCAAGGGTCCGAACCGCGGCGAGCTTGCGAGCCGCGAAGAATTCCACGCATTCCTAACACATTATTCGGACCATGACACTATAGCTACTAGGTTTTATGCACAAAAATTTTACGGGGCCTTACATCCTCCCCCCCTTAAGATCATTCGTCCTCGAATGAGGACTTCGAAAATAAATTGGTTTTGAAAGACATGATATGCAAGTTATCAAAATTTTGACTAACTCTTATATTTTAGAAAAATTTCGCCAGAGTTTCCTTTATATTATGGACATATCCACCTGTCAGAGGGCCCCCGAAACACATTACCAAACATCAATACACAAATACAACATTTCCCACAACTGGTATACACTTCCTTACCTCAACGAATGCACATATTCTATCACATTGTTACAATTTCACAGAAACTGGTCACTTCAATGAATTCTTACCTTATTAAACCAATTTAACACCATGTACGCTCAACAAACCATCACCAATCTACACTTACTATTAGTTGCTTATTTAACACGTAAATCTTTATAAGGCTTTCATTTATCAAGAACGGTTCAAGTGACCCAAGGCAACAACACATTTAACTCATTACAAAATGAAGGAGACTTTACTAATACTAAGAGGGAAACAACTTAGACAAGATGGTAGTTACTAGGAGTAGAAGGGTCACCTAATTTCTTCTAGGCTTGATCAAACAAATGGGGGTACTTTTCTTTCATCTCTTTTTCGGCTTCCCATGTGGCCTCCTCAACTTGTTGACTTCGCCACAATACTTTAACAGAGGCAACTTCCTTATTTCTCAACTTACGGACTTGCCTATCAAGAATGGCAACTGGAACTTCTTCATATGACAAATCTTCATTAACCTCTATAGCCTCGACCGGCATGATGGTGGATGGATCTCCAATCACTTTCTTCAACATGGACACATGGAATACCGGATGCACCTGATGACATCTCGGGAGGCAACTCTAGCCTATAAGCAACTTGACCAATCCTTTGAATGATCCGATATGGCCCGACATACCTAGGACTCAATTTCCCTTTCTTTCCAAATCGCATGACTCCTTTCATAGGAGATACCCTCAAGAACACCCAATCATCGACTTGAAACTCCAAATCCCTTCGACGAACGTCCGCATAGGACTTTTGACGACTCTGTGCTGTTTTCATTCTCTCCTGAATAACCTTGACCTTTTCCATAGCTTCGTACACCATATCTGGCCCTAGCAATTCCGCTTCGCCTACCTCAAACCACCCGATTGGCGACCTACATCTTCTCCCGTACAATGCCTCAAACGGGGCCATCTGAATGCTAGCATGATAGCTATTATTGTAAGCAAATTCTATCAGTGGCAAGTGTTCATCCCAATTACCTTTAAAATCCAAGACACAAGCCCGCAACATATCTTCAAGCGTTTGAATAGTCCGTTCGGCCTGACCGTCGGTCTGCGGATGAAAAGCTGTGCTGAGATTCACCTGAGTTCCCAAACCTTGCTGAAATTTCTTCCAAAAGTTAGCTGTGAACTGAGCCCCGCGATCCGAGATAATAGAAAGTGGAGTGCCATGAAGCCTTACTATCTCCTTAATGTACAACCTTGCATATTGCTCCGCAGTATCTGTAGACTTGACTGGCAGGAAGTGGGCCTATTTGGTGAGTCGATCTACTATCACCCATATTGAATCGAACTTACGCTGAGTGCGAGGTAACCCTACCACAAAATCCATATTGATAATCTCCCATTTCCACCTTGGTATTTCTATAAGCTGAGTTAATCCACCGGGCCGTTGATGCTCGGCCTTCACTTGTTGACAGTTTGGACATTTAGCTACAAAGCTTGCTACATCCCTTTTCATACCGTTCCACCAATAAATCTCCTTAAGGTCATGATACATTTTCGTGGAACCTGGGTGTACCGAATACTTGGAAATATGAGCCTCTGCCATTTCCCTTTCCCGAAGCTCGTCCACATCCGGAACACATAGCCTATCTTGACACCGCAATACACCATCTTCGCTGCTGAGTACAAATGCTGAGGTCTTGTTATTCATGACTGCTTCCTTTACCCGAACCAATGCTGGATCCATGAACTGTTTTTCCTTGATTTCTGCGACCAATGATGATTCTGCTCCATTATGCACCAAGATATCCCCCTCGGCTGACGCCGAGATACGAACCCCCAAACTGGCTAATTGGTAAACCTCTCGAGCCAGGGGTCTCCGATCCACACCCAAATGAGCCAAACTACCCATGGATTTTCGACTAAGAGCGTCGGCTACCACATTTGCCTTTCCTGGATGGTACAATATGTTCATATCATAGTCCTTGAGCAATTCTAACCACCGTCGCTGTCTCAGATTTAGCTCCTTCTGCTTGAACAAATACTGGAGGCTCTTGTGGTCCGAAAACACATCTACATGAACTCCATAAAGATAGTGCCGCCATATTTTCAAAGCAAACACAACAGCTGCAAGCTCCAAATCATGCGTCGGATAATTCTTCTCGTGATTCTTGAGTTGCCTGGAAGCGTAAGATATGACTTTCCCGTGCTGCATCAATACACATCCCAAACCAACCCCGGAGGCATCACAATAAACCACAAATCCCTCTGTGCCTTCTGGCAAGGCCAATACTGGTGCCGAGGTCAATCTTGACTTCAATTCTTGGAAACTTTTCTCACATGCATCGGACCACTGGAACTTAACTGCCTTCTGCGTATGTTTTGTCAATGGGGAAGCGAGGGTTGAGAACCCCTCTACAAACCTCCGATAGTACCTTGCCAAACCCAAGAAGCTACGAATCTCTGTTGGGGTCGTGGGTCTAGGCCAATCTTTCACTGCCGCAATCTTCTGAGGATCCACCTGAATCCCCTCACTGGAAATAACATGCCCTAGAAAGGCTACGGACTTCAACCAAAACTCACATTTTGAGAACTTGGCATACAATTGATGCTGAAGAAGGGTCTGCAATGCTGCTCTGAGGTGAATGGCATGATCTTCCCTGCTCCGAGAGTAGATGAGGATGTCGTCAATGAATACAATTACAAAGGAATCTAGGAATGGCTTGAAAACCCGATTCATAAGGTCCATGAAAGCTGCTGGGGCATTGGTTAGCCCAAAAGACATGACCAAAAACTCGAAGTGACCATAACGAGTTCTGAAGGCAGTCTTAGGCTCCCTGATTTTCAACTGGTGGTACCCAGACCGTAAATCAATCTTTGAGAAGAACTTCGCTCCCTGCAATTGGTCAAACGGATCATCCACTCGAGGCAAAGGATATTTATTCTTGATGGTGACTTTGTTGAGCTGCCGATAATCAATACACATTCGAAGTGACCCATCCTTCTTTCTGACAAAGAGAACCGGAGCACCCCACGGCGACACACTCGGTCGTATGAACCCTTTCTCTAATAAATCCCTCGACTACTCCTTTAACTCCCTTAACTCTGCTGGCGCCATTCTGTATGGTGGAATGGATATTGGCTGAGTATCTGGCAATACATCGATCCCAAAATCAATCTCCCTATCCGGCGGAATGCCCGGAAGCTCATCCGGAAACACTTCAGGAAATTCATTCACAATTGGCACGGACTCGAGGGTAGTCACATCTGAGGTGGTGTCCGTTACCCGAACCAGGTGATAGATACACCCTTTCTTAATCATCTTCGAAGCCTTAAGGTAGAAAATAAACCTACCCCTTGGCACTACACCATTTCCTCTCCATTCAATAACTAGCTCGTTAGGGAACTCGAGCCTCATAACTCTCGTTCGACAGTCAAGTTTGGCAAAGCACAAATAGAGCCAATCCATCCCCATAATTACATCAAAATCTACCATCCCAAGCTCAATAAGATTGGCCGTGGTATCACGACCACCCACCGTAACAACACAATTCCTATAGACTCGTGAGGCTGTAATAGAATCACCGATTGGAGTCGACACAGAGAACGGCTCATGAAGCTGTTCGGGTTCTATCCCAAAACTTGAAGCAATGAATGGAGTAACATAAGACAAGGAGGACCCTGGATCAATAAGGGCATAGCAATCAATAGTCTGAACAGACATGATACCTGTAACAACATCTGGAGAAGCCTCGGCATTTTGGCGGCCACTCAATGCATAGAATCGGCTAGGTCCACCCCTACCCCGAGCTCCACCCCTAGCTGCACCACGCCCCGCTGATGCTGGAGTACGCGCTGATGATGTAGCAGCTGAAGAACCGGATGACTGAGCAGATCCCCTACCTATACCCTGACGGGGTGCACGACAGTTTCCTTGAATGTGACCTCTCACCCCGCACCCGAAGCACACTGGAAGGTCAAGGTAGCAAGTCTCTGTATGAAATCTCCCACACTTGGGGCATGTAGGTCTCCCCCGCTGCTGGGATCTCACCCCAGGACGACCAGACTGACGAGACCTCCTGCTGTCTGAACCAGGTCTCGAGTAACTGCCCTGCTGATGACTGTGCACGGATGGCAGTGCACTTGCGGAGGACTGAGCATATGACTGGGATGGCCCTGATGACCCTCTCCCTGGAAGTGATCTCCCCGAATGACCCATTGACCGGGCCCTGCTGCTACTTTCTCTATCTGCACGAATCTTCAATTTCCTGGCCTCTGTGGCCTGAGCAAACCCCACGATCCTCCCATAGTTCATATCTGAGTGCAAAGCTGCTGTGGCGGCCTCATTCACTACCAAAGGGCTAAGGCCCTGAACAAACCGTCGAACCCGGGCATCCATGGTCGACACTAAATGAGGAGCGTACTTGGACAACCTTACGAACTCCATGTGATACTCCCAAACACTCATACTACCCTGTTTGAGAACCTCGAACTCAGTGGCACGGGCTGCCATTGCCTCAGCAAGGTAAGAAGTGGTCCATAAATGCATCCACGAACTCATCCCATCTGGCCGGAGGGCTCCCTTCCTCGCGGGAATCCTCCCACATTTCGAACCATGAACGTGCCACTCCCTTCAGCCTGTAAGAGGCCAACTCTACCCCCTCTATATCTGTAGCCTTCATCACTCCTGAGGGTCTTGTATATCTCATCAAGGAATTCCTGTGGGTCAGCCTCTGGATCGGAACCTGAAAATTCTGGAGGGGCCAATCGCAAGAACTCGTGGACTCTGGAGCCAAAGGAATCTCCCTGTCCGCTGGAGGATGCAGGGGCATCATGGGATCTTTGGGCCTGGGCGGCCACTAACTGTGTTAACATATGAATGGCTCCCCTAAGATCTTCATTAGAGACACCAGAGCCCGAAGCGGGAACTGTATCTGAGTCAGGAACACCGGCAGGAGGAATGGTGGCATCCTCTGCCGCAGCCGGAATAGGGACACTTGGGTTTTGAACAGATGGGCCAGGCAAATTCGGGACTGGTGGTTCATTCTCTCCCACGGCATCGGGTACATGATTAACAGCTGCACTTGGGCCGGCGTTAGCCCTAAGGCCGAGTCTAGCCTTCTTCTTAGGTGCCATATTCTGAAAATTTGGGAACAAGGCGCGAATTAGACACAGATATTTCCACATTGCACTTTACCGCACGATATAGATTAACAAAGAAATAGGTAAATTCCTAAATGCCCGTGTAGCCCCCTACTTATATGATGTGGTCGACAACACACCTATAAGAAGGGCACTACTAGACATGGCTCCGAGACATCCTAGGACACTTTAAAACCATAGGCTCTGATACCAAGTTTGTCACGCCCCAAATCGGGGAACATGACCGGCGCCTGACCGGGTTGCCCCAGTCAAGCGGACCTGGGTGCCTTTCATTCCCACGCGTTACCCCTGTGTTGATTGTTTCTCATTATCCAAATATCTTACTAACCATGAATGATTTTACATTAAACAAATAAAACCATACGAGTGATTCATTAACAAGTTTGCAGTTTTTACAACGCCCGACATAACATAATGTATACATAAGACTGGAGTCCCACAGTTTACATGTCTACAGAGCCTCTAGGATACAAAAAAAAGAATACAATACTTGCCGGTAACAAGCCTCCGGCTATACCTTACAAAACCAAAATGAAATCTAAACAAAAGTGGCATGAACCACACAGGGCCCCAAGGAAGAAAAAGGGGCTCACCAAAACGGGCAGTGGAAGGAGAAGGATACTACTGCCGATGAGCTGAAGTGCCTGCTACTGATCCACCTACAATCATAACACGAATGTAGCGCCCCCGGCAAAAAGGGACGTCAGTACACTTGAATTGTACTGGCATGTATGGACAAACTTTGTCCCAAGTAAACTCAAGCCATTGAATTACATCAACAATTAATTAAGCCAGTCAACCATGTTTCCACATTTTCCTCATTTCAAATAATTCTCAACACAAAGCACTTTCTACGATCAACCAATTTAACAATAACCAATCAATCACGTAAAGCACAAGTAGTCAAACAAAGGGGCAATCGGTGCCCCACAGGTTGCAAACTCTCCTGCTGTCTCCTTTCACAATTTCACATTATTGATTTTTGTATCAATTTTCAATAGCGATTTCGATCGCTTTCCATCCTTATTGCCCCTGACCACCCTTTTTACCTCGGCCACCCTTATCACCCCAACCCACACCTTATTTCCTCACGTTGCGGCGCGCAACACAACCCCGCCTTACAGTTTAAAACACAACAATTTCAAACAGCAGATAAGGTACTACACACAATTTCAACAAGTTCAAATAAGCAACTTGCACATTGTTTCATGTTCTCAATTATTTTTTTTCAAATCAATATCACAATCATGTTACAATATTTCCACAATTCAAGTGTTTCATCCCTTTCCACAATAGACAAATTCTCAAGCGTTTCGTTTGTTTTCCACAAGGTGCCATATAGGCCATCATAACCATTATTCACAATTCTTTTACCAAATTAAACTCTCATTTTACATCACTCATAGCTCAACAACAAACTTTGAACATCCAACAACAACATCAAGAATTTCACACAACTTGTCAATTTAACACGAACCAAACAAACTTCACACATATAGGCGATTTCACAAGAATCAAAATTAGCCATACATACCTGGTGATGAGTTTTCTTCCTACTTTATGATTACTCAAGATATCCTACTCTTGCCAACCTTGTTCTTGAAGACTCTTACTTCTACTCACTTCTTTTTACTAGAAATCAAGTTCAATAATCACGCATGAGTGTAAAAATTCTATTTTCAAAAGATATTATATGCAAACCTCTCTTTACCCAATTTAAAACTGAAAATCAAAGAAAATAGTTAGGGTTTTTACCTTGAAAGGATTTGGGGAAGTTGAATCTTTGCCCTAGAATCCTTTGAACTAAGATGGTTGGAACAATCTTTGAAGATGAAAGATTTCTCTCTCTAAAAACCCTCTCTTCTCTCTCTAATTTTGGTAAGATGATATGATAAAATGAAGAAGAAAGGTTTTATATTAAAGAAGAGATCGGGTCAAAATGTTACAAAAATCTGGGCCGGGGTCAATTATGCGGTGCACTTTGCGATCGCAGAATCAACATGCGGTCCGCATAGTGACCGCAGAATGGCCTCAAAATTAGCTCAGGTTCTGTTACATAATGCAACCAATATGCGGTCCGCATGCTTGATCTGCGGTCGCAAAGTGCACCGCAGATTCACTATGCGATCGCATATCTACCGCATTTTCAACACGATTTTTGGGGGACTTTCTGGAACGTTTTGCGGCAAGAATGCGGTCCGCATATCAGGTTTGCGGTCGCATTCTTGACCGCATATTTGACACTTTTCGGAAAAATTAATTCTCTACATTTTTGACACTTAAATCACTACCAAGCCGCGAAGAATTCCACGCATTCCTAACACATTATTCGGACCATGACACTATAGCTACTAGGTTTTATGCACAAAAATTTTACGGGGCCTTACACATACACCAATGAATAGGGTGTGGCGCCGATAGAAGTGCACACTGTTGTGCGATAACCCATAAAAGAAAAAGGTAATTTCTCGTGCCATTGTCTAGATTCCTCCACCATTTTCCTGAGGATCTTCTTTATATTCTTGTTTGCAGCTTCCACTGCCCCATTCGCCTTTGACATGTACGGTGTAGAGTTACGATGTAGGATCTGAAATCTCTAGCAAGCTTTCGCCATCAGGTGACTGTTCAGATTGGCACCGTTATCTATGATGATTACCTTGGGAATTCTAAACCGGCATATAATATTTTCATGCACAAAATCCACCACATCTTTTTTCGTCACCGCCTTTAATGTCTTTGCCTCAACCTACTTATTGAAGTAATCAATCGCGACCAAAATGAATCTATGCCCATTGGAAGCTGCAGGCTCTATCGGTCTGAAAACATCCATGCCCCAAGCAACAAACGGCCAGGGTGTAGACATCGTATGCAATTCATAAGGTGGGGAGTGGATTAGATCTCCATGTACTTGGCATTGGTGGCACCCGCTCTATGGTGAGCCAATAATACCCGGCTCTTAGAATCTTTTTTTCTAAGATATACCCGCTCATATGGGGTCCGCAGGCTCAGGCGTGCACCTCAGTCATAATCTTATCAGCTTGTTGCGCATCAACACACCTCAACAATCCCAGGTCAGGTGTCCTTTTATATATGATTCCTGCACTGAGGAAAAAGCCATTCGCTAGGCGTCTTACAACTCTCTTCTGATCTCTGGTGGCTTGTTCAGGGTATTTTCCTGCTTTCATGTATTTCTTAATGTCGTGATACCACGGTTCTCCATCCAACTCTCCTTCCACAGCAAAACAGTAAGCATTCTGATCACGTACCTGGATCTGAAGTGGATCTATATAGGCTTTGTCCTGATGAGGTAGCATAGAGGATAGTATGGCCAGAGCATCTGCAACTTCGTTGTGCATTCTTGGGATATGTTTGAATTTTATGGACTGGAATCTTTGGGACAATTCATACAAATAATGCCGATAAGGTATCAATTTTAGATCCCTTGTTTCCCATTCTCCCTGGATTTGATGTATCAAAAGATCCGAGTCACCCATGACCAAAATCTCTTGAACACCCATGTCTATTGCTATCCTCAATCCCAATATACATGCCTCATATTCGGCCATGTTGTTGGTACAGAAAAATCAAAGCTGAGCGGTAACGGGATAGTGCTGACCCGTTTCTAAAATAAGCACCGTTCCGATACTAACTCCCTTACTATTGACGGCTCCGTTGAAATACATCTTCCATCCTGGCTTTTCACTCTATTCTGTTTCTTCGACATTCATTGCCTCCTCATCCGAAAAATAAGTCTTTAGTGGTTCATACTCATCATCCACTGGATTCTCTGGCAAGTGATTTGCAACCACCTGCGCCTTCATCGCCGTACGAGTTACATAAATTATGTCAAATTCTGTCAGCAAAATCTGCCATTTAGCAAGTCTTCCTGTAGGCATGGGCTTATGGAATATATACTTCAGAGGATCCAACCATGATATGAAGTACGTGGTGTATGCCGACAGATAGTGCTTCAGCTTCTGAGCCACCCAGGTCAATGCACAACATGTTCTTTCTAGCCGAGTATACTTTACCTCGTAAGATGTGAATTTCTTAATAAGATAATATATAGCCTGCTCTTTCTTGCCCGTCTCATCGTACTGTCCTAGCGCACAATCAAAAGAATTGTTAAGCACTGTCAGATATAAGATCAAAGGTCTTCCCGGCTCCGGAGGAACTAGCACTGGAGGATTTGCCAAATATTCCTTGATTTTGTCGAAGGCTTCCTGACATTCATCGGTCCATTTCACTGATGCATCTTTCTTTAACAACTTGAAGATCAGCTCACATGCTGATGTCAATTGAGCGATGAACCGGCAAATATAATTCAACCTTCCTAGTAAGCTCATTACTTCTTTCTTGTTCTTCGGCGGAGGTAAACGCTAGATAGCTTTGTTTTTTGATGGATGTAGTTCAATACCCCGCCGACTCACTATAAATCCCAATAGCTTCCCTGAAGTCACTCCAAAAGCGCATTTTGCTGCATTGAGTTTAAGATTGTACCTCCGGAGTCTTTGGAAAAACTTCCTCAAATCCCTCACATGATCATGTTTCTTTTTAGACTTTATGATGACGTCGTCCACGTACACTTTGATTTCTCGATGCATCATGTCATGGAACATTGTGGTCATTGCCCTCATATAAGTAGCTCCAGCATTCTTTAACCCAAACGGCATCACTCTATAGCAGTATGTTCCCCAAGGCATAATGAAAGTAGTTTTCTCCGTATCTTCTTCGTCCATTAGGATCTGGTGATAACCCGCATAGCAATCTACAAAAGAACCGATCTCATGCTTGGCGCAATTATCGATTAATATGTGGATGTTTGGCAATGGGAAGTCATCCTTTGGACTGGCCTTGTTGAGGTCTCTGTAATCCACACACACCCTGATTTTTCCATCTTTCTTTGGGTGGCACAACATTTGCTAACCAGATGGGGTACTTAGTAACTCGTACGACCTTTGCCTCAAATTGCTTATTCACCTCTTCTTTTATCTTCACGCTGATATCCGTTTTGAACTTTCTCAACTTTTGCTTCACTGGCCGACATTCAGGATACATAGGAAACTTGTGTACCACCAAATCAGTGCTAAGTCCGGGCATGTCATCATATGACCAAGCAAAGATGTCCTTGAATTCATACAGCAACTTTATTAACTCTTCCATGAGGGAGGTTTCTAAATGTACACTAATTTTCGTCTCCCAGACACTATCCTCACTCCCCAAATTGATTGATTCTGTCTCACTTAAGTTCGGTTTGGATTTTTCCTCGTATTGATTCAAGTCCTTACTTATTTCCTCCAGTATTTCCTCATCCTCATATTCTATCTCACTATCATTCTCAATTTCTTGTATAATAATTCAATTGTCAGAACTGGGCCGGGAATTCTTCATGCATGACATATGTAAGGCCCCAGAAAATTTTGCTAAGTAATATAGGATTCTGTGGTGCCACGTAGGCTAATTATTATATTTTATGTGCTATGAACATTATGGACATCAATTAGACTTGCTAAATATGAGTATGAGCCTTATGGTAAGTGATATGAGGTCCAAATGAAAGCCCAAGTGTAAGCCAAATAGGAAATTTTTTGAAATTGGCCAAAATTCCAAATGGATTCACACAAGGCTCCACTTTAAACGACCATAGATAGTTATGTATAAGGTTTTATATGGTGAATAGCATATCAAATGAAAGCCCTTTGAGTCTAGTTTCCAACTCTTCAAACCGTTCGTCATTTGGACATTCCTACACAAAGTTATGATCAAATTACCAAAGGCTGGAAAATAACATCCTGTGTCAATTCTGCGACCGCATAATGCATTGCATTTCTCACTTTGCGGTCGCATTCCTGTCGCAAACTGAACCCGAGAAGCCCAGTTAATTCTTCTAATTTTTATAACCCGACCCCATTTCAATATATAGGCTTTGGGGTTCATTTTGGGGTCAATTCTTACTGATTTTAGAGAGAGGTGAGAGTATTTTAGAGAGAGAAGGAGGAACCCAACATCTAAATCATCCAAATCTTGCATCAATCTTCAAGAATCAAGAACCCAATAGCAAGTTCTTCATCTAAGAGGTAAGATTCTATACTCTAGGGTTTAATTTCGAGTTTGGTGTATAAGATGAGTTATTGAGGTATGATTCTTGGGTTTATTAGTATTGTGTATACATGCATGCACAACTTAGGTTTATGGGAAGATTGTTTAACTTAAATAACTAAAAATTGGGTTAGGGAATGAAGGAAGTCTTGAAAAGGGGATTTAAAATAAAGATGCTCATCTAGTGTTTGATAGAATGCTCAAATGAGCGGAAACCATGAATATCTTTCTAATTGTTGCTCAATTTTGCTATGTCTCAAAATAGATTGAAGTTGCTAGAATTTTTGGAACGTTGTAGTAACTTAAGGAAAAGCTCTTTGAGGTATGTATGGCTAATTTTGATTCTTGTGAAATCGCCTATATGTGTGAAATTTGTTTGGTTAGTGTTAATTTGACAAATTGTGTGAAATTCTTGATGTTGTTGTTGGATATTCAGAGTTGTTATTGAAATATGAGTGATGTGGTATGGAATATGAACCGAAAGGTAAATGAGAGTTGAATTGGATAAAGAATTGTGAATAATGGTTATGATGGCCTATATGGCACCTTGTGGAAAAGAAACAAAACATTTGAGAATTGGTTTAATGTGGAAAGAGATGAAACACTTGAATTGTGGAAAATTGTTGAACATACTTGTGTGAATATTCTTGATTATGGAAATATTGTAACTTGGTTGTGATATTGGCTTGATAAGTAATTGAGAACATGAAACAATGTGCAAGTTGCTTATTTGAACTTGTTGAAATTGTGTGTAGTGCCTTATCTGCTGTTTGAAATTGTTGTGTTTTAAACTGTAAGGTGGGATCGGGTTGCGCGCCGCAACATGAGGAAATAAGGTGTGGGTTGGGGTGATAAGGGTGGCCGAGGTAATAAGGGTGGTCATGGGTAATAAGGATGGAAAGCGATCGAAATCGCTATTGAAAATTGATACAAAATTCAATGATATGAAATTATGAAAGGAGACAGCAGGAGAGTTTGCAACCTGGGGGGCACTGATTGCCCCTATGTTTGACTACTTGCAATTTATGTGGTTGATTGGTTGTTGTTCTATTTGTTGACCTTGAACGTGCTTGTGTTGAGGCTTATCTGAAATGAGTAAAAGGTGGAAAACATGGTTGGCTGGCTTAATTAGTTTTGATGTAATTTAATGGCTTGAGTTTACTTGGGACAAAGTTTGTCCATACATACCAGTACAATTCAAGTGTACTGACGTCCCTTTTGCCGGGGGCGCTACATTCGTGTTATGATTGTAGGTGGATCAGTAGCAGGCACTTCAGCTCATCGGCAGTAGTATCCTTCTCCTTCCACCGCCCGTTTTGGTGAGCCCCTTTCTTCCTCGGGGCCCTGTGTGGTTCATGCCACTCTTGTTTAGACTTTCATTTGATTTTGTGTAAGGTATAGCCGGAGCCTTGTTACCGGCAAGTATTGTATAGTCCTTTGTATCCTAGAGGTTCCGTAGACATGTAAAACTGTGGGATTCGAGGCTCATGTATATATTATGTTGGGCGTTGTAAAAGCTGTAAACTTGTTAATGAATCACTCGCATGGTTATGTTTGTATATTGTGAAATCAGTTATAATTGGTAAGGTATTTGGTTAATGAGAAATAATCAACACAGGGGTAACACGTGGGAATGAAAGGCACCCAGGTCCGCTTGACTGGGGCTACCTAGTCAGGCGCCGGTCATGTCCCTCGATTTGGGGCGTGACAAACTTGGTATCAGAGCCTAAGGTTTTTAAGTGTCCTAGGATGTCTCGGAGCCGTGTCTAGTAGTGCCCTTCTTATCGGTGTGTTGTCGACCACATCATATAAGTTGGGGGATGCACGGGCATTTAGGAATTTACCCATTTCTTTGATATTCTAGATCGTGCGATATGGCTCAAGATATGGAGCTAATTTCCTCTCTAAGTATTAACCTCAATATTGGTAATTTTGATACCATAATATGTGAATTTGAAGCATGTAAGGTGAGATTTATCTCACCATTGAGTCCAAGTGGATCACCCAAGGACTTGTTAGAAGAACGTGTTGAGCCATGGAGTGATTGGTAGAACTTGTTGTTTAGGAGAGTACCCTTGTTCCCACTAATGTCACTGCACCACCAGATCATGTAGTATATCATCAATATGTACGGCTAAAACCCCGTCTCTTAGAAATTAAGCTTCCATGGTGTCCGCGTAAATGTTGTAGGTTTAAAATATAATTTATGCAGTACCCGTTTTGTTATGTTAAGCGAATTATTGCTGTCAAAATATATGTAGGAGGCACTTCTTCATTTGTTTAATATATTATTCTTAGTAGATGAGGATATGTATAGAATGTGAACTATGTGCTAAAATGACTAGACTTCAAGTCAAGTTTAAATAGATATTTTGATGCCAAATTTTGTGAGAAAACTTGTTATGGTTGATTCTTCCAAACTGTTCTTATATGTACCAAAAGAATTTGATTGATTGTGACTAGTTGATGGTAATATACAAAGATATTTGGAAGCAAAGAAAGTGAATGTGTAAATGTGGTAAGATTGAACTTTGGATTCTTATTGTGATTGATACTTTACATGAATTGGTGTTGTGACCCGATGTTTGTGAAAGATGCATTCCAATATGATCAATGTGCTATTATTGACAACATAAAATGGGTGCAAGGGGTATGAATCATGCATTGAATTGTGAAGGCCTTAAATTGAAATTGAAGCCGCATACATTAAATAAAACCATGTGATGTCCTCTATGTATAGAGATGTTGAAATAAGTCAAATGCTTTTGAGAAACAAAATGTAGACAATGTGTCGAGAACTCGAAATGAAATTGTACTTGGTGATACTTGTGACATCAGGGAATATGAAACAGATTATGATGTTGATGTGAAATATGAGAATATGATGTGAAATGCGATGACGAAGAGATTGTATTATGAAATGTGGCCTAGTGCCAAGTCTGATGTGATAATTATGGCCCCAAGAGTCGATGGACTAATATACGTAAAAATGGCATGATTCTTTTATTCGATAATGTGGTGAATGTTTAAAGTGTTTGATTTGTACTTGTGATTTCCTTATTATTGTATGAAGCGCATAGGTGAATAATTTTATATGTGAACCCTATGGAAGGGCTATGAAATGCAACCTAGAGGTATGGTAATTATGTAAAAAGCTATGTGATCCATTTTATTTGGTAATGTGGTGATTGTTTAAACTTTTTGTTAAACCCTTATGATTTCCTTGTCCTTGCATAGATATATTCTTAAAAAGAATCCAAATTACAAAATAGTTCATGCACATGCTCTTTTAATGATACGTATTATTTACAAATTCTCCCGATCACAGTTCTAGTATGTACAACCTCCTATGGAATTGACATCTATAATTATGTTCCTGAATTGAGTTATAACACTATTGATATTTCCTACTTGCTTTTCCTAAATTCTCAACAAAGGACTATTCCCGATGAATTTCTTACAGAAACGTCTCATTTAAATTGACAACATATGCTCACTTGTGCCTATACATGCACCATTGTAAAGTTTGTACATGTGGTTTCAAGTTCCATGCAAAGTATCCAAGATTTGTGATCCTTCTCGAGTCACTCGTTTACTTAGTTGTGTGTGTCTTATATGGCTTGATCAACCAATCTACCCTCTTACGAGTAACATCATGAAACCTTTTCACTGTCTAGTAACATATATGCATATCTCAGTGGCTATCATATGAGTGCATATCAATTGAAATGGTCACCGTGTGCATAAGTTCTCTCTAAAAAAAAAATTTGAGATCCTCGCATCCCCATCATAGATATCTTGTGTCGCCATGGTTTTCGTGCGCACTTGGGACATCTCGCAGTAAGTAGCTCACTCTGTCCTAGTATTGCGGTTGCTCCTGGCATGGTCATATATTGCAGTGGGGAGTTAATATAGTAGAAGTATGTCTAGCTTATAACCAATGATTATTTTCTCTCTTCATGTCTCCACAATGTGTTAATTGTACTCCTTACTTGGTGAAGTCGTTGTGCTAGTACCCAACACTTGTACGATAACTATGAGAGAACGTGCCTTCTATGTATCACTATGACACTTCATTTTTCGAGTAAAAACCTATGGAGATCTCTTCATGAACATTTGCAAACCTTCAGTGATTATTGTTCAATGTCTCATTGAGTTTGGTTTTCTTTATACCCTCAACTTCTAGAATCTTGGACTATGTCGTTGTCATGTGTGGAGAGTTTTACTACCCTTGGCATCTCACCTTCTTGGCTAGATTTGCCTTCTCCCTGGAGCGTCGTGTTAACTATTAGAACCATCTAACCAATTCATGCTTTTGTCCCAATATCAAGATTTCCTAGCTATTGAGTTTCACTCGTGAAAGGTTGAGATTAGATGACTTCGGATTTTTGTACATATCATGAACATGTTGATTTGAATGAAAAACAATGGTTGTAGTTTTTAGTTTCCTCGTATATGATCAATTACCAAGAAGTGTTAAGTTGTCTAGAATATGGTAATCTCATAAGCGTTCAATTCTTTTCATCCTTATAGGCTTGTGGCATAGATTCTGTGTGTCAGGTAATGTTATGAGTGTAATTCAACTTCGTGTATTTTGAATCCCATATCACATTCAAGGTGCTAGAGTATTCCTATTCGGGGTCGACGGATTTTTCCTACACTTTAGGAAATAAGTGGTTCACGTGCTTGAGTATTCCTCCTTAATGATTCCTATTTCCCATGTACTACTTACTCCTATTCCTCATTTATGTATTAATTGAGGTAGTCACAATGATTAACCATGTCAGTATTGTTAGTACTAACATTTTGTGTCTCTTAGTATACGACCTCATATAGTACTCTACCCAGTGCATTAATGGATTCCTGAAGAACTCCAGCCTGATCTTGAACTCTGTTGTTCCTCGTTGTATTAGATCCATTGGGTATTGTAAGTTCAGACAAGTCAAATATAAAGCTTCATAGTGTGATCACATATATATTGGATAGATAAAGTTATGGTCAGTTTATGGTGTCACATCTTAGGGTAACTATTAAGGGTCATCAAGGGTTTAATGTGAGTGTACCCCTGAAAATGTTTTGTGAGTTGATAATAAAGGTAACATGACAGTATTACACATTAGGTTGCAATAGGTGTATGATATTCCCCGTAACTGTTCCTCATGTACTTTGTGTTTCTATATGCTTATGTCTAAGAAGATAGTGATGAAAAAAAAAACAATTGTGGGTATGAATTGACTTGGTTGAACTATATGATCATGGTAATATCCTATATTATGCACTAATAGCAAGACTCATGATGGCTTGACTTCATATGGACTGTTGATTGAAATGAAATTATATTCTTGTTGAAGAACACCTTTGCGATTACATTAATGGTTGGTAAGGACTATTATGAACACATGATTGTTTGTTTAGTATGAACTGACATCATTGATGGTATGGTGTCATGTTATGGAATTGTGGGTTATTGTTGTTATCATGAATTGCAATATCCAGTGGAGTGTAAATTGTACAGTGGAAGTTATCAAAAGGTAAATCAATGGATAGTTATCTCATGCAAGATGTTTATCTATCATCCTTGTTATGTATTTTTGGGAGTTGATATTACTTCTGAGAAGGTGTTATGACAATGCTTGTAAGTCAATAATGTCGTGTGGAAGGATAAATGTGTTGTGGAAGGAAAGTACTTTCGTTTGATTGAATACTAGCTAGTTTTGACTTGGAATGTACCATATAGGTGTTTTGATCTAAACTGTGCAGTCCATGTTCTGGTATCCATATGTTAATGTAGTTCTTGTAATACTGGGATTAGGATTGTGGATATATACATTGTGGTGCTATGTACAGTTGTGGATGTGTGGATAAGAAGATTTTAGTGATTCTCTGGCAGGTGGATAGGCCTAGTTACAAAGGAAACTCTGCCGAAATTTTTAAAACATTTATGAGTTAGTGAAAATTTTGAGACTGAAGGTAGGTTAGAAAAGAGATGTATGATGTTAAAGTGTTTGGGAAAGACTATACTCCTCATTCGAGGACGAATGATCCTAAGGCGGGGGGGGGGAGGAGAATGTAAGGCCCCAAAAAATTTCGCTAAGTAATATAGGATTATGTGGTGCCACGTAGGCTAATTATTATATTTTATGTGCTATGAACATTATGGACATCAATTAGACTTGCTAAATATGCGTATGAGTCTTATGGTAAGTGATATGAGGTCCAAATGAAAGCCCAAGTGTAAGCCAAATAGGAAAATTTTCGAAATAGGCCAAAATTCCAAATGGATTCACACAAGGCTCCACTTTAAACTACCATAGATAATTATGTATAAGGTTTTATGTGGTGAATAGCATATCAAATGAAATCCCTTTGAGTCTAGTTTCCAACGCTTCAAACCGTTCGTCATTTGGACATTCCTACACAAAGTTATGATCAAATTACCAAAGGCTGGAAAATAAAATCCAGTGTCAATTCTGCGACCGCATAATGCATCGCATTTCTCACTTTGCGGTCGCATTCCTGTCGCAAACTGAACCCGAGAAGCCCAGTTAATTCTTCTAATTTTTATAAACCGACCCCATTTCAATATATAGGCTTTGGGGTTCATTTTGGGGTCATATCTTACTGATTTTAGAGAGAGGTGAGAGTATTTTAGAGAGAGAAGGAGGAACCCAACATCTAAATCATCCAAATCTTGCATCAATCTTCAAGAATCAAGAACCCAATAGCAAGTTCTTCATCTAAGAGGTAAGATTCTATACCCTAGGGTTTAATTTCGAGTTTGGTGTATAAGATGAGTTATTGAGGTATGATTCTTGGGTTTATTAGTATTGTGTATACATGCATGCACAACTTAGGTTTATGGGAAGATTGTTTAACTTAAATAACTAAAGATTGGGTTAGGGAATGAAGGAAGTCTTGAAAAGGGGATTTAAAATCAAGATGCTCATCTAGTGTTTGATAGAATGCTCAAATGAGCGGAAACCATGAATATCTTTCTAATTGTTGCTCAATTTTGCTATGTCTCAAAATAGATTGAAGTTGCTAGAATTTTCGGAACGTTGTAGTAACTTAAGGAAAAGCTCTTCGAGGTATGTATGGCTAATTTTGATTCTTGTGAAATCGCCTATATGTGTGAAATTTGTTTGGTTAGTATTAATTTGACAAATTGTGTGAAATTCTTGATGTTGTTGTTGGATATTCAAAGTTGTTGTTGAAATATGAGTGATGTGGTATGGAATATGAACCGAACGGTAAATGAGAGTTGAATTGGATAAAGAATTGTGAATAATGGTTATGATGGCCTATATGGCACCTTGTGGAAAAGAAACAAAACACTTGAGAATTGGTTTATTGTGGAAAGAGATGAAACACTTGAATTGTGGAAAATTGTTGAACATACTTGTGTGAATATTCTTGATTATGGAAATATTGTAACTTGGTTGTGATATTGGCTGGATAAATAATTGAGAACATGAAACAATGTGCAAGTTGCTTATTTGAACTTGTTGAAATTGTGTGTAGTGACTTATCTGCTGTTTGAAATTGTTGTGTTTTAAACTGTAAGGTGGGATCGGGTTGCGCGCCGCAACATGAGGAAATAAGGTGTGGGTTGGGGTGATAAGGGTGGCCGAGGTAATAAGGGTGGTCAGGGGTAATAAGGATGGAAAGCGATCGAAATCGCTATTGAAAATTGATACAAAAATCAATGATGTGAAATTGTGAAAGGAGACAGCAGGAGAGTTTGCAACCTGGGGGGCACCGATTGCCCCTATGTTTGACTACTTGCAATTTATGTGGTTGATTGGTTGTTGTTCTATTTGTTGACCTTGAACGTGCTTATGTTGAGGCTTATCTGAAATGAGTAAAAGGTGGAAAACATGGTTGGCTGGCTTGATTAGTTTTGATGTAATTTAATGGCTTGAGTTTACTTGGGACAAAGTTTGTCCATACATACCAGTACAATTCAAGTGTACTGACATCCCTTTTGCCGGGGGCGCTACATTCGTGTTATGATTGTAGGTGGATCAGTTGCAGGCACTTCAGCTCATCGGCAGTAGTATCCTTCTCCTTCCACTGCCCGTTTTGGTGAGCCCCTTTCTTCCTCGGGGCCCTGTGTGGTTCATGCCACTCTTGTTTAGACTTTATTTTGATTTTGTGTAAGGTATAGCCGGAGCCTTGTTACCGGCAAGTATTGTATAGTCCTTTGTATCCTAGAGGTTCCGTAGACATGTAAACTGTGGGATTCGAGGCTCATGTATATATTATGTTGGGCGTTGTAAAAACCGTAAACTTGTTAATGAATCACTCGCATGGTTATGTTTGTATATTGTGAAATCAGTTATAATTGGTAAGGTATTTGGTTAATGAGAAATAATCAACACAGGGGTAACACGTGGGAATGAAAGGCACCCAGGTCCGCTTGACTGGGGCTACCTAGTCAGGTGCCGGTCATGTCCCTCAATTTGGGGCGTGACAATATATCATCAGAATCAGCACATATGGAACTGTACAAAATGAAGAAAAAAAATAAAATGAAAAACAAGGGAAAAATGAAGAAAGAAGAAGAAACTACATTTCATTGATATTTCAAAAGATGAACAAAGTTTTGGGTACATTTTGATTACAATGGGGGTGGGGACTACAGAAAGTAAAATTGCTTTTTGGGAAATAATGATGTATTTAAAAAGCTAACTACCAAGACTCCTTCCTGATTGGGAAAGGAGTGGCCTCCCAGTTGTTGAGCGCAACACCAAACCCCACGAACTGAACGTCTAACTTGCTTGTACCCTCTCCCATTTCTACCATGTTCACATCCCCAAATAACATTTCAAACCTCATCAAGAGCTCCTTATCAGGTCTAGTCTCAATATACCTAGACACAGCAGATGTCAGATGTCGTTTTGTACCAGGCTTGGCGAAGGTGTCGGATAGTTTTGGGACAGGTCTAGGAAGGGTCCAGTTTTTCTTTTTGGTTCTTTTGGCTTTCTGGATGTCGACATGGGTGGGTTTGAATCCCAAGCCGAAGGTGTCATTGTTCACTGGCAGATGGACTTGTTGAGTTATTCCTTGCAAGGCTATTCCTAGCCCTTTCCCCGGTGTAAATCCATTTTTGATCATGTCTCTGCTACCATTACAGCGGCAGGTGCCACTGTAGGGATTGGCAATTTCTCTCCTTCAACAATCTTGCTCACTGCTACAGTGTCTGTCACCTGGTACACCCAGGGACCTTTGTCTCCGTCCGTCTCCTCGAAGGGCATTATGGAATTGGAGGTGTCTCGCTTTTCATGCACTGTGATTTCTTGTTGCTCCCATTCGAACTTAACCATTTGGTGCAAGGATGATGGCACGACTTTAGCTGCATAGATCCATGGTCAACCCAACAATAGATTGTAGGACACAGTGATGTCTAACACCTGAAACTCCATCGTAAAGTCTACTAGCCCAATGGTGACCTCCAAAATGATATCCCCCAAAGTATTTTTGCTTCCTCCGCCAAACCCTCGCACATTCACACTGTTCTGTCGGATTCTGTCAGGATTGATATTCAGCTTCCCAAGAGTCAAAATTGGACAAATGTTTGCACTTGAACCATTGTCTATCAACACCCGAGTGACCACTGATTCCTCGCTTTTCACAGTAAGATAGAGTGCCTTGCTATGTTCAGTTCCCTCCATGGGCATATCATTGTCTGAGAACGTGACCTTGTTGGACTCAAAAATCTTGTTGGTAATATTCTCAAGATGACAGACCGAGATCTTTTCGGGGAAATGTGCCTCATTCAATATCTTCAACAATGCTTTTCTGTGTTCCTCCGAATGAATCAACAATGAAAGCAAAGAGATTTGTGCAGGTGTCTTTCTCAACTGTTCTACTATCGAGTAGTCTTGAGATTTTATCTTCTTCAGAAATTCTTCTGCCTCTTCCTCAGAGACAGGCTTCTTCAAATGACTCTGCTTTACCACCTTCATTTTTCTTAACTCTTCCGGGGCAAAACACCGCCCGGAACGAGTTAGACCGTGCGTCTCGTTGATCTCTCCAATCACTTCTTTTCCTTTGTACACTACTGCCACCTTGTTGTAGTTCCAAGGTACAACCTTAGTATCTACCACCAGCATCTGCACCACTGGCTTTATAATTACAGGTTCCATGCACGCGCCTTTCACTGTCAACACTGGTTTCAACCCTGGCACCATAACTTTCAACTATTGCTTCCCCTTTCTCAATTTCTTTTCCTGCTTTGCCGCTGGCGTTTATCATCATGACCGACTGGGACGGCTTTCTGCTGCTCTCCTCTTGTGCCAGCTCTATCATGTGTGTTTCATGATGAGTCGATAATGGGTTTTGAGTAATGTTTGGAGTCTCTGGATCCTGTACCTCAATCCTCCGACTATCAATGAGTTCTTGGATAGCAGTCTTCTAGTGCCAACACTTTTCAGTGTCATGTCCCAGTACCCCAGAGCAATACTCGCACCTGACCGACTGATCAATATTCCTGGGCGGTGGATTCAGAAGCTTTGATTTGATTGGGCTCAACATCCCCAATTCCTTCAGTCGGTGACAGAGGCTAGTAAAGGATTCCCCCAACGGGGTAAATATTTTCTTCGTCTGGTTTCTGTTTCTCATCTCCGGGTCAGGCCTGAAGTTGGGTCTGTTCGGGTTTCTGTAAGTTCTAGAAGAGGGGTAGGTATTTTGTGTGTGATAAACATTTTGCGGGGCCTGGGCTCGCCATACCTGTGGTGGTGGTGGATAAGTTTGGGCTTGTGGATTATGGTAGTGTGGGGTAGTGGGTGGATAGTTTGGTGGATGTGGGTTGTAGGGGCTTGGCGGGTATGGCTGATACGGGCGAGGCGGGTGATGGTATTGGCTACGATTCCAAGGTTTACTCTCCACAACCGAGACCTCTTCTTTCTTCTTCTTCCCAATGGCTCCTCCATTTCCTGTCTATATGGCATGATTTGTGGCATTGATCACAGAAAAACTCATAATCTTGTTAGTTTTCAATCCTTCTTCCACAAAGCTTCCCATTTTTATGACTTCATTAAAATTCTTGCCAATGGCTAACACTAGATGTCCATAGTAGGTAGGCTCCAAGGCCTGCAAGAAACAGTCTACCATTTCACTTTCTTTCATCGGCGGATCCACCCTCGCCGCCTGTTCTCTCCACCTAAAACTGTACTCTCGAAAGCTTTCACCAGGTTTCTTTTCCATCTTAGTGAGTGATAACCTATTCGGTATGATTTCCAAATTGTACTAAAAATGGTTAGCAAATGCTTGTGCGAGATCATCCCAGATAAACCATCTGGTGTGATCTTGGTGCGTGTACCATTCCAGTGTAGAACCACTCAAACTTTGGCTAACGTACGCCATCAGAAGCTTATCTCTTCCCCCTGCGCCATGCATCTTGCTGCAGTATCCTCTAAGATGGGCCACCAGATCTCCATGTCCACTGTACATGTCAAACTTCGGCAACTTGAACCCGACATGGAGCTGCACTTCTGGGAACAGATATGGGTCTTTGTACGCGACACTTACTTGTCCCCCTAGCCCTTGTATGTTACGAAAGGACTGCTCCAAACTCCTCATCTTTCTGGCCATCTCCTCCTGTTCTAAGTTCCTGACAGGTTTTTCTTTGATCGCCTCCATCAACGGGGTGTGAGATTCATGTTGCCGAAAGGTTAGTTCAAGCGGGTAGTAGTGGGCATCTTGTATATGGAACAACGGCTCACTGGATGACTTATGCAGGGCGGCAGGTGGAGGTGCTACATATATCGGGGCAACCTGTGGTGGCTGGGGTGGCATTTGTTTTGATAGTGGCGGTGGTACTTTAGAGGTGGAGGCATAGTAGTGGTGATAGTCTGGATATGTAGAGGATGAATTCTGATAATAGGTGAATTTGACTATATTTATGCCCTAAATAATCACGCTTTATTATTGTTTTGATATTGTTTATGATGACAAAATGCTTTTATTAGTGTTCTTAGTGTGTTATAGGTACACATGAGCTAATGAAGACTAAAAGAGCAAGTTTTGGAGTCAAAAGATGGTGAAAAAGGACAACGTGTGGTACAAGTCAAGAACTTATGTTGAAAATAGCTGGGGAGGTGTGATTCCGAGCTATATGGATGTTATGGAATTAATTTAAGTGATTTGGAGCTTTGAAGTCTGAGTAAAAGCTCAAGGAATTAAGCTGGGATCGAGTTCGGGGGTCAAATTTGATAAGTGTAGTACAAGCGAAGAATGGATGAGGCATATTATGCACTGTCTAGTAAATTGGACATAACGTTTCGCACAGAACTCCATTTTGGCTACATAATATATGGTTGGCAATATAACTCAAATGTCTACAACTTTCATGTTTTGAGAGTTTTCTAATTCGCAAGGGAACAGGGTGAAACATCGCATTTCATTCGCGACCGCGGATGAACCGCGGAAAAACAGGCTTTCTGAAGTTTTACTGTTCGCGGTCAGCTAGCGGCCGCGAACCAACCGCGGAAGGGTCCGCAGCAGCAATCCCAATTGGACTCAAACTTAGTTTTTTTAGCCCTAAAACCTCTATATAAACTCCTAGTTTGCCCCATAGAGGCATGTTATCTTTGTTTCATTACTTTGGCAAGATTGTTAGTAAGAGAGATTCCTCTCAAACTCTTTCTTTTATTTTATATCAAGTATTTCTTTATGATTTCAATTATTATTCTTGTTTATTCAAGCATGAGTAGCTAAATTCTTTTCAAAGGTTTTGATGGAACCTATTGGGTGATGAACTTATCATTTATGTGATTACAAATTGTGAACTAGATTTCTATTTGTTCAACTTTGTTCTTGTTGTAGTTAATTGGTAGGATCCCCAATTAGCTGTGCCTATTTAGTGTGCATAACTTGGAAAAGAGTGCATATTTAGGTATATTGTTGAACAACACCACACCTAGGTTATTGGAGGAATCTATAACTTTAGGCGTAAAGACGGGGTTAGGAATAACGAAGTCTTGGGTGCAATCTTAAGTGAACTAATCAAATTAAAGCTAGCTAGGGTAGCTCGGGAGAGTGCACTAGTAAATTATTGTAATTGCTCGGGAGAGGGTTACGATACACATAGCGTTCATGATTGATAGAATATATTAACAATTTGTATGAGCATAATGATAAGGGATTCCATCAATAGGGAAATCAATACCTTAGTCCTTCTCATAATATTCTTTTTACTCTACAGTCAATTCTTTCTTTTAAGCATTCTTAATTCTAGCAAGTAGTAGTTCGAAAATAATATACAAAGATATTCTAAATTTTGGGAACTTGATTCGGAAGTACTCTTGGGTTGTGAAAGTTGTGATTGATAGGTTAATTCTCTGTGGGATCGATCTTGGACTTATTAGGCCAAGTTATATTGACTACGACCGTTGCTTGGACGTGAAAATATTTTGGCGCCGTTGCCGGGGAATTGACGGAATTATCAATTGCCATTGACAGAACTTCAAGATTCTTGTGTATTCAGGTTCTTTCTACAATCTACATTGAATATTTTGACGTTTGTTGATTTGGGTATTCAGGTGCATGCCTAGAAAATCTGCTAGGACTGGAGAACTAATTGAAGGACTCTCAGACCCCAAACAAACCTTCCGGGCACGTAACAAAGCCATCAAACAAATTCAACAATCACAATAACCAATCAAACTAGACTTCGACATGGGTGACATAAACGATCAAAACCAGCAAGCCGGGCTAAATATGCAATAGGCACAAGAGGCACAGGAAGGTGCATTGTTCGACTGGGCACAACCCACAACGGATAATTTGGCAACTGCGATCGTTGTGCCAGCAATTCAAGTTGAGTCTTTCCAGGATTACTAACAACATGCTTCACTTGTTGCAAAACAAGGGATTATTCTCTAGGTCTCAGGTTGAAGATCCACAGCAGCACCTCAAGAACTTTCTATCAATATGCAAAACACAAAGACAACCGAATGTAACTCCGGAAGCGATCAGATTATTACTCTTTCCGTTCTCAATTATAGGGGCAGCACAGATATGGCTAAACTCACTCCCAATAAACTCCATTGCAGCTTGGGATGAGTTAGTCAAACAATTCCACAACAAGTTTCATCCACCTAACAAAACAGCTCAACAAATTGATGAGATCGTGAGCTTCAAGCAAAAACCAATGGAAACATTACATGAAACTTGGGGCAGATTCAAGGGTATGCTTGTTATGTGTCCTCATCATGGAATTCCTGAGCAGATGTTGGGCCAAAGATTCTACATGGGACTTTTAGACAGCATGAAGAACATTGTAGATGCTTCAGCAGGTGGGGCTTTTCTGAGCAAGACTTGAAGAGAGGGCCAAAATTTGCTAGACAAGATGGCTCAAAATTCCGGGTGGACGTCCAGGAATGCTCCTATCACACAAGTGGTACACTCTATACCTCTGGATCCATCCAACACTCTAGAGGAGAACATGGCAACTCTATTAACACAAATGAGCATCCTAACAAAGAAGGTGGAAGCTATGATGCAGCAGGTAATTGGTCAAATGCCAAAACAAATGAGAGGATAGATGCACATGATGCCGCCATCAAGAATATTGAAGTACATGTGGGCCAGATTGCTATGTCTCTCAACAACCGTCCTCAAGGGACATTGCCTGCAGATACATAAACAAACCCAAAGGACCAAATCCCAAAGCAGATGATGGCAGTGACTCTGAGAAGCGGTAGAGATCTTGATGCTGAGAATGAAAGTGAGAAAATTGACAGACAGGCTGAGACACCTACTCCATTGCCCATTGAACTAGATGAGTCCACGGGGTTGACAGAAGTCACAGTCCAGCCAGTTGCTGAAAATAAAGAAGCAAAACTGGGAACGGAGAAAGTAGCTGAACAGGTAGAGCAGCAGATTGATGAGAAAGTAATAGAAAAAGAAAAATCCCAAGTCACTGGGAAAAAGAGGCCTCCACCACCATTCCCCCAAAGGTTGGCCAAATACCAGAGAGAGTAGCAATACAAAAAGTTCTTTGAAATGCTCAAGCAAATCCAGGTAAACATTCCATTAATTGAAGCTTTAAAAGAAATGCATGGTTATGCTAAGATGATGAAGGATTTGATGTCGCGGAAATTTGATTTCCAAGACTTGGCCACAGTTACACTCACCCAGACTTGTAGTGTAGTGGTCTCTAGACCCATTGCTGAGAAGCTATCCGATCCAGGTAGTTTCACCATCCCATGCACTATAGGGAATTATGCCTTTACTAAGGCTTTATGTGATTTGGGGGCAAACATTAATCTCATGCCCTTAGTTATATATAAGAGGTTAGGTATTGGGAGAGCCAGACCCACCTCTATGCTTTTACAGCTTGCTGACGGGATGGTTAAGCGTCCATTTGGTATTATAGATGATGTGCTAATCCAGGTTGGGAAGTTCGTGTTTCCCGCCGATTTTGTTATTCTTGATTTCAAGGTCGACGAAGAAATTCCCATAATCCTAGGAAGACCATTCCTAGCCACCGGGAGAGCTATAATTGATTGTGAAACTGGTAACTCAAGATGAGGTTGAATGATGAGGAGATCATATTCAATGTACAAAAATCCATGAGGCGCCCTAGTGAGTTCGCGAATTGCTCTCTTATTGATGCGGTTGATGTGATAGTGGAGACAGATGATGCAGAGTTGACAATTGAAGATCCACTTCAAGCATGCCTGATGAACATAGAAGAGGTAAATGGTGAAAGTTTAGCAGAATGGGTACTATCTCTGGAATGCAAGGGGTTTTGGGAGAGAGAGCTTGAATTCGAGCCTCTACATTTATAGAAAAGAGAGACCCCTCCTGCAAAGCCATCCATAGAAGAGCCACCAAAGCTGGAGTTTAAACCACTACTATCTCATCTCAGGTATGAATTTCTAGGTCCTAACTCCACTTTACCTGTTATTATCTCATCTAGTATGCTAGATGTGCAGGCTCAAAAGCTATTACAGGTACTCAAGGAATGTAAAGCTGCCAATGGTTGGACCATGGTAGACATAAAGAGGATCAGCCTTGCATACTGCGTGCACAAGATTCTTCGGGAAGAGGGGCACAAACCTTCCAGGAAACGCAAAAGAAGGATAAACCCGAATATGAAGGATAGGGTGAAAAAGAAAGTGATAAAGTGGCTATACACGGGGTAGATCCCAGGTAAGTTTTCTCACCCTTCTGTGCTATACATGTATTATTATGCCACGAGGACATGGCATGATTTTAAGTGTGGGGTGGGAGACTTATCTTGTATTGTATATTGTATATAGTAGATGTAGCTGTAAATTTTATTAGCTGGCTTGGCCCGATGATAGACACTTGGCGACGGGTTTCTTAAGGGTCTAAGTCGGATTAAAAACACAAAAAAATTAGAAAATTTGAAAAAATACAAAAATATGAGTAGAGGACTCTTCCTTATGACGGACTATTTAGGACAAATACTCTTGAGGGAAGTAAGTCCACGTAGGAATTTTTCTTTCTTTTATTTTCTTTTTCTAGGTAGTGTATCATCCCCCTTGGTTTTTCTTTTGATCACGGTTCTTTTCCAAGGGTTTTTATTGAACCGGGTTAGGTAGATTTTTCTTTTTTTAGGATTAGAGGACAAAGGGTAACATGTAACCCCAAGTATGCACATTAGCAAAGCTTAATTGAACTTGAGAATGTATTATCTAAGCTTGGTTGTAGAGTCTAAATATGCCTTAAATTGCACAATACAACTTGCTTGAACATTGATAGGACTTTGTAGATAAATCGGATTCCAAATGAGTTGCATGCTATGTGTGTGTGAGGTTTTACTTACATTGTATATTGTACATGATGCCTAGAACTTGCCCTGTGTGTTTACAAAGCGAAATAGAAGTTGTTTGGTTGTAGAAAGGATAGAGGCATTCTTTGTGTAACCCCTTATAACCAATAGACATGAATTCACCCGTACATGATATCTTAGTTAACCCCTTTGAGCTTAAAGCCTATTCTTTGTTAACCCTTCAATGTTCATCAAATTATTATTGTTCTACTTTACCTCCTAGAAGCACTTGTATTGAATTGAATATGAAAAAATCTAAGTGTGGCGTGAAGGGAAATTGAAAAAGGGAAAATCAAGAATTAATGGTAGAAAATAGTGAACTGGCCAAAATAATGTAAATGTGTTGCAAAGCAATGAGAAAAAAAAGATATTCTGAGAAAAAGAGCTATATCAATCTATATATGAAAATTAGAAAGGTCAGTTACACCAACAAAAGACAAGTGGGAATTCAAAGTAAATAAAGGTGAATGAATGTTTAGGGGAGACATAAGGAAGAAAACGAAAAGGGAAGTTGTAAAAAGGAAAAGAAAAGTGCTTAGGGAGGTTAGTCACTATAACCAAAAGTATCCTACCCGTCCCGTAGCCAACATTACAACCCTTAAAGACCTCTTGATGTATGACTAAATAACTCGATTAGTGGAGTATTACACTAGGGGAAAGCCTATGGTGTGTCTGTATGCATATGAATGTTCTTTGTTGAGAGTGAGTGAATTTTCCGATATTTATAAGTTCCATGTTCTTCATTGTTTATGTGTGGGAACTTCTCTCAATAAACTTTGTGAGAGCATGTAACTCAAGAGGAAGAAGGTAAATTTGCAAGTTTTTGGTAATAAGTAGAGTAAGTAATAATGTGCTGGCATGAGAGTTTACAGTTAGGTAAGAATTGTGCATATCTTAGGTTAATCATTAAAAATATCTTTTGTGACATAATTTGGGGGAGACATAAATAAAATTGGCCTAAACTGTGATTAAGGTTGCTCGAGGACGAGCAAAGGTTTAATTGTGGGGTATTGATAATAGGTGAATTTGACTATATTTATGCCCTAAATAATCACACTTTATCATTGTTTTGATATTGTTTATGATGAAAAAATGCTTTTATTAGTGTTCTTAGTGTGTTATAGGTACACATGAGCTAATGAAGACTAAAAGAACAAGTTTTGGAGTCAAAAGATGGTGAAAAAGGCCAAAGTGTGGTACAAGTCAAGAACTTATGTTGAAAATAGCTGGGAAGGTGTGATTCCGAGCTATATGGATGTTATGGAATCAATTTAAGTGATTTGGAGCTTTGAAGTCTGAGTAAAAGTTCAAGGAATTAAGCTGGGATCGAGTTCAGGGGTCAAATTTGATAAGTGTAGTACAAGCGAAGAATGGATGAGGCATATTGTGAACATTCTAGTAAATTGGACATATCTTTTCGCTCAGAACTCCATTTTAGCTCCATAATATATGGTTGGAAAGATAACTCAAAGGTCTACAACCTTCATGTTTTGAGTATGTTTTAATTCGCAAGGGAACAGGGTGAAAAGGCGCGTTTCATTCGCGATTGCGGATGAACCGCGGAAAAATAGGCTTTCTGAAGTTTTACTAAGGCTCCGCAGCAGCAATCCCAATTGGACTCAAACTTAGTTTTTTTAGCCCTAAAACCTCTATATAAACTCCTATTTTGCCCCATAGAGGCTTGTTATCTTTGTTTCAGTACTTTGGCAAGATTGTTAGTAAGAGAGATTCCTCTCAAACTCTTTCTTTTATTTTATATCAAGTATTTCTTTATGATTTCAATTATTATTCTTGTTTCTTCAAGCATGAGTAGCTAAATTATTTTCTAAGGTTTTGATGGAACCTATTGGGTGATGAACTTATCGTTTATGTGATTACAAATTGTGAACTAGATTTCTATTTGTTCAACTTCGTTCTTGTTGTAGTTAATTGGTAGGATCCCCAATTAGTTGTGCCTATTTAGTGTGCATAACTTGGAAAAGAGTGCATATTTAGGTATATTGTTGAACAACACCACACCTAGGTTATTGGAGGGATCTATAACTTTAGGCGTAAAGACTGTGTTAGGAATAACGAAGTCTTGGGTGCAATCTTAAGTGAACTAATCTAATTAAAGCTAGCTAGGGTAGCTCGGGAGAGTGCACAAGTAAATTATTGTTATTGCTCGGGAGAGGGTTACGATACACATAGCATTCATGATTGATAGAATATATTAACAATTTGTATGAGCATAATGATAAGGGATTCCATCAATAGGGGAAATCAATACCTTAGTCCTTCTCATAATATTCTTTTTACTCTACATTCAATTCTTTCTTTTAAGCATTCTTAATTCTTGCAAGTAGTAGTTCGAAAATAATATACAAAGATATTCTAAATTTTGGGAACTTGATTCGGAAGTACTCTTGGGTTGTGAAAGTTGTGATTGATAGGTTAATTCTATGTGGGATCGATCTTGGACTTATTAGACCAAGTTATATTGACTACGACCGTTGCTTGGACGTGAATCAAATTCATAGTGGGTGGCTCAGGGTTGGGATTGGCTGGAGGGACGTATGCTGGGTTAGCGGGATAAATAGGTAAGGGTTGACCCCTAGACCAAGCCTGATACATCTCAGCCAGCTGCTGCTTAAGCTTGTACATTTCTTCTTTTATTCCTGCCACGTCCACAACTTCTTCCTCGTGGACAGGGTCCATAACAGTTGGTTCAATTTCTTGAGATACGGCCTTTGTCATTGTCTTAGATCTTGTGTTGTAGGGATGAGTAGCCAGAATGCCAATTGCCAGCTAGAATATGGTTCTCATAAACAACAACAACACCCGTTAGTAGTTAGCTCATGAAAAAGCAAGATGCAACGATTTGGAATAATCACAATTTTGCCTTCGATCATCATGCATCATCCCGGCCTTTGTTTCGCTTTGAACCAATCTTATAATTCTCTTTTTTTTTCTTTTCTTTTCTTCTTTTCCTTTCTTTCTTCTTTTTTTTTCTCTCTTTTTTCTTTTATTTTCTTTTTTCCTTCTTTTCTTTCTTCTTTTTTTTATTTCTTAACTTTTTTTGCGTTCCTATTTATTTGCCTATCGTAAATAAAGAATTGACATAAAGCAAAAGGATTGACAACAACTCTTGCTTTCTCATTGATAGTTCAAAAACATCAGTTTACAAGATGGTGTTGCGCTACTAATGCAGAGAAATATGAATACATAATGCATTCCCTATGAATACATTAATGCTCCTAGTGCCCGCGAGACATCTTTCGGTCTTTCCGCGGGCCTATATGCTAATCCCCTTTGGAGCCTATCTAGGTCGGACATGACTTGCTGCACAAAGAATTTCACTGCTGACTCAAATGTTGTCCGGGACATTTCTTCACATAGCTGGCTCTTTCGGGTGATATACTGAGCGATATGAACAATTCTCTCTCGAATAACCCCTTTCTCTGGAAGCAATCAGCTGATCTGTTTGGTGCGAGCATCTAAGGTGTGTTGGTTGTCCTTTTGTATTTGTTGTAGCTCAAACTCAAAATGAGCCATAGTTGCCTAACAATGTTCTCTTTCTTCTTCGAAGTCTTTGATGATCTCGTTACTTCTGACGGTGGCCGTGACAATTTTCTTTCTTAGTCGAGCTACCTCAAACTCATGCTTATCCTGTAGCTGCTGAACCAATTTGGCTCTTTCCTCGGCATCTTTGGCCATTTGCTTCCGAGCCCTGACTAACTCCTTTTTTGCTTTGTCTAAGTCGAAGCTGTAGTCATTCACTTTGCGCCGCAGAGTTTCAATCAATTTCTCGTCTCGGGCTAAGCGAATAGGGGTCTCGGATGCAATTTTCATTTCGGCAACCTGAGCCTTCAGAATTTCATTTTCTCTCTTCAGCTGCTTTTTCTCTCCTTCGTCGGATGCTGCTTGCAAACCGCTCTCAAACTGGATATTTCTCAATTGTTCTTCTAGCAAACTGATTTTGGCCATATATTCACTTTCTTTGGCCGCCCAATTCCTGTTTTCCTTAGATTGCCCCACTAGATCTTGCAAGTGAGGTCTTTTTGATGGCCTGTCATGCTCAATTCCCCGTCGATACCATGCGGAATACCCTGACGACACTTCACCCCGACCTCTGTTCTGCACACACAAGTATCTACCTTCAAGTTCTGACATTCATTCCAAATCTGACGGACATTTGCTTACGTGAATTGCCCATCCGGGCTACTTTCTATCACTTGCGAACTGAGGTCCCCATCCTTTGGTATAATGTGACATCTACCAAGCTGTCGCAGGGCCCTGTATGGGGCATAAGGCTGGATACTTTTCAAACCCGTGATCAAAAAGTGTGACCCTTCTGTCGGCATATAAATTACCTCGTCGAGGGGCAACCAATCATACGCCCAATCGATCTAGCCATCGATCAATGATCGTAGATGTGAAATCCAATCCTTTACTCCTTCCGAAAACTTAACTTCTTTTGTTATCATGTAAAATTCTTCGAGGCACGTTCTTCCAGTTGACCCATAGCTTGATAACGAAGGATGATGGCATATATGTTCTATCAACCAGATTTGCAAAATCAAGTTGCATCCCTCAAAGAAGTTGGACCCTGCTTTGCATATAGTCAAGGCACGGTAGATGTCTGCTAAAATCATTGGAGTAAAAGTACAATTGTCTTGTACAACCAAAGTGCTTGCTACCCTGACAACCTTTATATCAATGCGCCCGTCTTTTCTCAGAAATATGATAATCCCGAGAAACTCCACTAAGAAAGTAAACCGTCGATGCTCCTCCCATTTTGCTCGGTTGGACTTGCTACAAAGCTTGTTCGTGGAGTCATTGAAACCCCTGACATGTCCATATCTGCTGTAAATGAAGTTTAGGAAACAAAATCCGTCGGCTAAAACCTCGTTGTGGATGTTTCTAGCAATTTTCAAAGAGTCCAAGAAACGGTGCACCGTTACTGCTCTTGGGGCCACCGGGTATTTTTCTTTCAAGGGGACCTCGTTCTTGCCTATGTAGAAAGCAATTTCCTCCAGAGTGGGAGTGAGTTCAAAGTCTGGAAGATGTAGTACATTGTGTGCAGGATCCCAATATGTGACCAGTGCTCTGATTATGTCGCCTCGGGGAATTATGTCCAATAAGCCCGTGAGATCCTTTACGTAGCCTTTGACCCAATTTTGACCTTCTATTCCCATGTCGTTCCACCATAGTCTTAGCTCAAAAGGGATTTTATTCATTAAAGCGAAATGTTCATTCTGTATTGTGATCATCCTGCACATTTATTAGGGCGATTTTATTTAGAAAAGAGAAATAATATTTTTCAATGCAGATTTTCATTTTTGAATTTGTAAAAGAAAGAGACACGACTCTCGAAGTGGCCATTTTTGCCAAAACAACCTTCTGGCGCCCTTTCGGAACATTCGACCGTTTCCAAAAATTAGCGATCACTCCGATTATTTGAAACAAAAATATTTTTGGTCTTTTTCTAAAAAGGTGGTTGGACCCGTTCAAGGGTTTCCTACGTATCCCGCATAATGGCGAGAATCAAACCTGCGTAGTTCGGTCAGATTATTTGACCAATTATTTCAAAAACAAAGCCATTTTTCTTTTTTTTTTCAAATTTATAGATTTTCTGACTACACCTTTTCACTGGTTCTTATTTCTCACTTTTTTTATCCTCGGGAATTTTGCCGGTCCGCATAACGATCAAGGACAATAAGATGCAACACATAATATGCTCGGTCTTTTAATTACCGGGTCACCTGTCCTAGACGGACCCAACCCCTGTGTTGAATCCCCTAAGTCAGATATGATGCAAATAATCGTCCTAGACCTATGTTCAATATCTTAAAGTTTTATAAAGTGCTAGACCGTGTACCCGAGCGGACAACTCGAATAGAGGAGGGGGCTACGTACCGGTGACTCGCGGAGTCAATCAGCTTTGTAACTTATCCGGCCTCTGTTTCTTAGTTCAGGTGTGACTTAACAGAAAGGGGAGTCTCAACCAGTAAGCACATCCCCGTAGGTAAAGAAAAGAAGGGTTTTCGGCACCATTTTATATACAATCCACATAATATCAAAGCGGTAAAACACATAGCATGTTGTTCAAAGCATATAACAAAGTCAAATAATATCGAGGACGGCGATTCTAAGGAGCTCGAGTTCTTAAACCCTGAAATCGAAGTTCTGGGTTGGTGTCCCCAGTAGAGTTGCCAGAGGTGTCACACCTCCCTTTTTACTACCCCACAAAGAAAGGCTTTTGCACCAATCCATTTGGAAAGATACGTAGGGTATACCTCAGTGTTCAAATACCCGAGATGGATATAACAACAAAGAGGAAGGAGTTTTTCCATATAAAAGACAATTGGTTCGGGATTTTTATTTAATTTTCAGAGTCTCCACTTGGGAAGATAATGGTGTCCCAAGTCACCAGTTAATCCCGAATCCGAGAAAGTTGACTCTGTTATTATAGTCCGTGAAACAAAGACCTGAATAAGGAACTTTGTTAACCCGGGATAAGGTGTTAGGCACTCCCGGATTCCGTGGTTTTAGCACGGTCGCTCAATCATCGTTCTCGAATCTTATTTGACTTGTTATAGATTTTAACAATATGTACGTGCTTTTACTTTAATATTTTTTAAAGAATTGCGACATTGCAAAAATGCACCTCGAGTCACACCGCAACCAATACGCATGTGACCCTTAGTACATTTCGGCTTTGCCGGGATTTGGGATTTGAGTCGCACCAAGTGCACACTCATATTTAAGGAAAGTATATTAAATCGTGCCTAATGCTGTCTATTGGCTTTTAAGTCTTTTGGGAGAAGCTATGAAATTTACTAATAGCTTTCCCGAATCTATTTACATATTATTTCATTACTAAGGGGGCCCACTATTTGGTGTCATATGAGGCTCATCCCGATTAAGTTTTAATAGTTCAACCCTATGGTTTTACTATATTTTCTATACCTATTTTTTCCTTAACTATTTATTCGTTTCAGAATTGGGCCCAGGCCATTGTCATTGCCTTTACTAGGCCTGGGCCTCTGCACCCTTACTTAAATAAGTGCTGGATCTGCCTGGGTCTTAGAAACCCAGGCTGTCTTCAGGCTTCTGTTTGACAACCCAATCAACTTTGTATCATAGTTCAGGCCCACGTTATATATTGGGCCCAAATCGAATTGGAACAATAACAAAGACAAAGATGCTGAATTCATAGCAAACAGATACTTAAAATAAAGAATGAAATCAAATCACTTTTATTTATTTATCAGGAGATGAAAATCACCGTACAATATGATCATGTTAACCTTAAACTAAAATAACTCGATGCATATGAAATCCGACTACTTCTACACTTTTACTTTTTCTTAAGGGCTGATATACACTAAAATTGAAAGTTATTTAACCAAGCAATTAAGAGCAGATGGTTTAACTATATGAAGCATGATTTAAACAGTTCGATTACTTACTTAATGAAGACCGGAGTATCTAAGGTTAAGTGATTCAGTGATGTATATATACACGATAGTATTACTAGATTTTCTATAATTTGTACTCATTCATTACCACATACCCAGTTGCAAATGACTCGTTACTTCTGTTAACTGTTCTTCCCTTTTGAACTTATTTGTATCTATATACGAATTCACAGATGTGATTAACTACTGATATTAATACAAGCCAAACTTATTTGATATCACAAGTCCAGTCTTAATTGAGCTATTACTTCATTTTAGTTGTTTCTCTTTTGAGCTTACTCTAATCCAGCTATCAATTTCCGAATCAGACTACCTACGTGAGTTGGTCGAACTTACTGTCTCGATTCACATTAGAGTTATCTAGCCTTGTTTTACGATTTCTACCTATTTAACTAAGTGATCTACTACTACGACTATACTACCACTATAATACTAGCTATTACATTGTTTTTGTTTTGTCTTTCTACTTGTACATACTACACTACATTTAAATTACAGATCAAGCTACACTAAACTATTGATGAAAAGGGTAAGCTAAAAAAATACATAATAACAGATAATTTGACACTTGAACTTCATTTTTCATTCAGCATTTTTAGCATTACACCTTCAATCGAACATGGAATGTACCTCGTTCAGCAAAAGTGAAGCTGATGAGTTCTAAGGGAGGCAAGAGCAAGCAACAACAATAAACTCAAGCAAGACAATGCAACAGTGTAAAACTGAGTTTCAAACGAGCAGGACAACATAACAACAACAGATAAGAAATCCCAGAAGAAGTCGAGCAGAAAACCCACACACAAACAGCTTAACCAGTGATTTTTACTCGAAATATGCAGGAAACTATTTGCTATTTGCTATTATATTTACTCTGAATTTCTCTATTGAAAAACCAGCCCTTAATCAGCTTTTTTAGGGGGGTATTTATATGTATAGATTGGCAGATTTCTTGGGGGGAAAGAATAGGAGTTAATTCCATTCCCCCCGTTAAAAATTACTAAGTCTACACTTACACCCCTATTTCTGTTATAAGATCCCTTCCAGCATGTACTGGAAGGTTCTTTTTGATTATATTCCTAAGCTTTTACCAAAGTGTCCCCACTAGTTGTGGATTTTTACTGATTTCCCTTTTTAGGGAGACCATTATACCCCTCAATCTCCGCAAAATTGCAGAAATCAGGAGCACAAATGACTCCTATGTCCCTATGTGTTCTATATAATCTACCATTTTACTAATTTGTGTTCCCTTTATGCCCTTAAGGGCACAGCTGAATTACCCGACCTACCTAGGTCAGGTTTTCAGCATTTTCAACTTATTTAACTAATGGCCAGTCCTTGCAGTGGTATTTAAGGACTGGCCAATTCTAATTTGAAGAACTATTTCAATTTTAACCCAATTTGTTTCATTTTCTGTTAATTAAGACTTTTATTTCATTTTTAAGCTAATTGCAGGACTAGCCTGCTTTATTGTTATACTTAGACTATTTAAAATTTGGCCAGTCTCAAGTTGAGACTTGGCTTGGGCAATTGAAGCTCATTTACTGAACACAGGCTGGGCTAAGGCCTTTGCAGGCCTAGCCACCTGTGATTCAGGGCTCATTTTGGGCCTTGGCAAGTCTGAACTTTCAAGCTTAAACCAATTTGCACAACTAGCCCATTTAGGGGTGGGGCAGTATGTGAAAGACCTTGCAGAGTTGGTCAATTTCAAGATTGACCACTCTTGGTCATTTATTTATCTTATAACCTATTTTTCATTTTCAATTTTTAACCTATTTCAAAGCTAGCCATTTATGAGGCTTAGTACTATTGCAGATATAACCAATTCCCTAAGATTAATGAGCATTAACACTACTCATACTATTAATAAACTATTGCAAACTCAGCCATTTCAACATACAATTGCACACATAGCCACATGAAACCAAACATTGTTCATCAATCAATTAAAACCCAGAAGGGAAGTTTGATAATGTTGAATCTTAACCAATCAACTCACATAACCCAATTTCATGTAGAAAAGTGTCAATTAACATCAATCAGACTTAGTTACAACCAATTTATGTTAGATGATTCACTGAAAGACCCAAAACCCTTAAAGTTCATGGACATTAGACTTAATAGAGACTAGATCTCATAAAAAGTCAACAAGAAATGAAGCATGGCTTATCCAGGCACAAGAACAATGGATCTAACAGAGTAACACAAGAATGATAATCAGAATCCACTTTCAAATACTGACCCTAACTTGATATATACATGTGATAGATAACATGAAGATGAAGAAAAGAAGAACATGGATAAACGATGAAGAAGAATCCTAAATCTACCATGCAAAAGTGACAGAAGAGAGAAACATAATCACTAAATCAGATTAGCATGCTATTTAGCAAATGAAAGAACATAAAATATGTTATTAGAGAAAAGAAAACCTTGAGTGAACATGAGAGTCAAACGGTTAAACCTAGAATCAAAACTAAATCATATAGTTAAGAGAAGAGAAAAATAGTAAAGATATTGAAAGCTGATAGAAGAAACCCTAACGAGAGTCAAACAACTAAACATGAAGAGAAACAAAAGAGATATCGAAAATCAAACAGATGAGATGTTGAAAACCAACAAATAAGAAAACCCTAAATACAAACAAAGGGTGAAGAAGAACAGGGAGATTTTTAAGAACAGAGAAGCAAACCCAACACAAGATAACCCTAATATAAGAAATGAAGAAAAACGGCTAAACTATCACTAAAACTAAACATGCAAAGAAACAGAAAAGAAGAACACTCATGATATTGCAAGCCAACAAATCCAGAACAAGTTTACACAGAAGATGAAGAAGAAAGAGTGAAATCAAGACAGATCTTTTAAGCCAGAGAAACAAAAACATCAAGATATAACAAAACAGAAGAAAATATAAAATGAACAGACAAGAAAGAAAGCAAACAAACACAGAGAGTGAGGGGGACTTAACTTGCAAGACCGGTCCCCTGAGCTTCCATTTTCCCTCTCTTTCTTTTCACTCTATCTTTTTCCAGACTCTTTTCTCTTTTTCTTTTATTTCTTTATTTCTTGATTTCTATTCAGAGGGGAAAAAGATAGGATCTTGGAAAGGGGTTTGATTTGAGTCGCCGGAGTTAGGGTTTCAGTGACTTTCTTTTGGATATTCGAGGAGATTGGGAGTGATTCGAGGGAGACTAATGGTGTGGGGGGATAGATCAGGCTATTGGGAGTCTGTGGTATTGATTTGGGGTAAGTTCTCATAGGTTGAGGTCACCGGAGATGAACTCCGTTGACCGGAAATCCACGAACAGGGGGTTCTCAAGGTTTTCTCGGAGTTTTTTGGGTGATGTTTGAGATGAAGAAGAAGAAGAGGGTGGTTTGTGGTGAAGGGGTGGCCGGAGACCACCGTGGAAGGTGGTGGCCTCCATGGCCGGCGAGGTTAGAAAGAGAGAGTGGCGAAGAAGAAGAGAGAACTTTGGGCGACTAGCGTTTGGGGCGTGTAAAATGACCGGTCTCAAACGAGACCAAAGTTTTATATGGTCGTGGCCAACTAGGAGATCTTGGCCGTTGAATTGCTGATGATTAAGGGCTATCGTTAGCGTTACTAAAACGATGTCGTATTGTTTGTAATGAGACCACAGCCTTCATCTGTTAGATCAACTTGAATGGACCGCTCAGATTTGATATTAAACTTAATCAATTTAATTAATTCCAGATTGATTCTCAACCGTTAGATTTGGCCTAGTGAACGGCTGAGATCAGTGTTATTCATTGAATTAGACCGGACCTTTTGGGCTAACACACTGGGCCAGCCAATTGGACTGCATTTGGCCCCGTTCTTATTACACCTATATATATATATATATATATATGTATTTTTGGTATTTTTAATTATTTTGAAGTAATTTCTTTTTGTATTTTCATTCTTTCCTTTTTGTATTATTTAATTTAGTTAATTTCCTACTTTCACTAATTTTTTGATATTTTTTGGCAATTTTCTACTATTTTTTTATTTTCCGCTAATTAAAGCTATTTTTCCTTTTCTTTTGATTTTCTTTTCTTTTAAACTAATTAATTAAAAAATGCAAGTATTTAACCATATTTTTTTTTGATTTTCAAATTTTATTCAATCACAGAAATGTATCTAATTTCAATCAAAACATGTAATTGCACCCAAAATATTATTTATTTTAATTTTGGAATTCATTTGCCTAGTGCAAAAAATCATGTGCTCACAGTCATCACACTCAATTTCTTGTATTACTATTTCACATTGATCAGCAAGACTAGGCTGAAGACTCCTCATGCATGGCACATCAGTGAAACAAGCATAAAAGGGAATATACAAGAGAGAAAAGAAACACAAAATAAAGGCTATCAAGAATGAAAAAGGAAGGAAATGGCATTTCATTAAAATTGTAAGATAACAAGGTTTAACTCATCTAAACGGATGGAACGTAGCCTCCGAATTACAACCTTGGAAATAATCTAGATAAAACTGAAAGGAAAATCAAAACTAACTATCACGACTCCCTCCAGGTAGGAAGAGGAGTAGCTTCCCAATTATTAAGCTTTGCATGGGGCCCCACGAACTGCACATCAGCCTTGCTTGGGCCTTCGCCTTCCTCCAACATATTTACCTCGTCAAACAACCTTTCAAACCTCTCAATCAGCTCCTTGTTGAGTTCTATCACCACAAAATTAGGCATTGCCGTTGCTCGGCGCCTCTTAGTACCAGACCGGACAAAGGAACGGGAAGGCGAGGAATGGGTTTCTGAAGGGTCTATGCTCTCTTTTTCATCTTTTTAGCTTGCCTTATGTCAGTAGTAGTGGGTTTGAAGCTAACCCAAAAGTATCCAGGTTTTCCAAGAAGAGATACCGGCTGTATGATGCCCTGTAATGAAGCACCCAAGACCTTTCCAGGTAAGAATCCGTTCTTTATCATTTTCGAAGCCACCATGACACATGCAGCAGCTACTCTGGGCATAGGAATACACTCTCCTTCCAGGATCTTTGCAACTGATACTATGTCCAAGACTTGGTAATCCCATGGACCTTTGTCATCCTCAGCTTCATCGAAAGGCATAATGGTATTACACGAATTGTCCTCCCTATGCGCCACAATTTCCTGTCGGTCCCATTTGAATTTGACCATCCGATGCAAGGTAGATGGCACTGCTTTTGCGGCAAGAATCCAAGGCCGGACCTACAAAAGATTGTAAAAAATAGCCACGTCGAGCACCTAGAACTCTATAGTAAATTCAACTTGTCCTATTGTCAGTTCCAACACGATATCCCCAATCGTGTCCTTTTCTCCTCCATCGAATCCTCATATGCAAATGCTACTCTTGTGGATTCTCTCACTGTCCACTTTTAACTTTTCCATGGTGGAGAGAGTGCAAATGTTTGCACTGGACCCGTTGTCAATCAACACCCGAGTAACCATAGAGTCTTCATACTTCATCGTGAGGTAAAGTGCTCTATTATGCTCAGTACCTTCCAAAGGCAACTCATCATCAGAAAATGGAACCTTGTTGACCTCAAAAATCTTGTTTGCTATTTTCTCTAGATGATTCGCAAAGATCTTATCCGGAACATGGGCTTCATTCAGAATCATCATCAATGCCCGATGGTACTCATTCGAATGGATCAATAAAGACAACAATGAAATCTTTGCCGGGGTTTTACTCAACTATTCCATAATGGAATAATCTTGCGCATTCATCTTTTTTAAGAATTCTTCAGCCTCTTCTTAAGCTACGACCCCTTTTACTGGTGTGGGATTGTCTTTGGCTGCTTTAACATTTCTCAGCTCTTCAAGGGCAGAACATTTCCCTAAACGAGTCAGCCCATAAGTTTCACACACTTATTTTTTCACTTCCTTTCTTTTATATGTCACATTCACTCGGCCATAGTTCCATAGGCTGACCTTTTCACTAACCACTGGTAACTAAGTTACCGGTTTAATGATAATAAGCTCTATGCGAGCACCCTTTACAATCACAACGGTCTTCACAATAGCTCCTCGTACCATCACTTTCACTAGTTCTTGTTTTACTGCCATCACTGGTTTGCTGACTGTGTGTTCTACCATGACCAATGCCTTCCCACTAGTTGATTTCTTATTTGCTCTATTATCACTGGCCCTGATCATTATTATGGTTTGTAAAGGCTTCTTTGTAAGGCCCCGTAAAATTTTTGTGCATGAAACCTAGTAGCTGTGGTGCCATGGTCCGGATAATATGTTAGGAATGCGTAGAATTCTTAGCGGCGAGAAAGCTCGCCGCGGTTAGGACCCTTGGTAGTGATTTAAGTTTTATAAATGTAAAGAGTCAATTTTCCAGAAATGTGTCAATTCTGCGGTCAGGAGTGCGACCGCAGATCTGCTATGCGGACCGCATTCCTGCCACAGAGCTTAACAATAGGATTGCAAAAATTGGTGTTGAGAATGCGGTCGATATGTGATCGCAGAATGGATCTGCGGACCGTAGATCTACCGCATAAATTCTCGAAGGTTTTTGATTGTCAAATCTGCGGTGCACTAGCGACCGCAGATCAAGAATGCGGACCGCATTTTGGTCGCATTCCGTAACATAACTTGTGTAAATTTTGAGGCAATTCTGCGGTTACTATGCGGACCACATGTTGATTCTGTGATCGCATATGCGACCGCAGAATTGACCCGGCCCAGGAATGTTATAAATTTCAACCCGACCTCTTCTTTAAAATAATGCCTTTCTCTTTCATTTTATCATATCACCTTACTAAAATTAGAGAGAGAAGAGAGGGATTTTAGAGAGAGAAGTCTTTCATCCATAAAGATTGCTCTAACTACTTAGTTCAAGGGATTCTAGGGCAAAGATCGAACTTCCCCCAAATCAATTGAAGGTAAAAACCCTAACTATTTTTCCCTAATTTTCAGTTTTAAAATCGGTAATGAGAGGGTTGCATATAATAGCTTTTAAAAATGAGATTTTTCACTCATGCATGATTATTGAACTTATTTTCTTAGTAAAGAGGAAGTGAATAGGCGTAAGAGTCTACAAAACAAGGTCGGCAAAGATAGGATAGCTTGGGTAAGCATAAAGTAGAAAGTTAATAGAAGGAAACTCGATACCAGGTATGTATGGCTAATTTTGATTCTTGTGAAATCGCCTATGTGTGTGAAATTGTTGGGTTCATGTTAATTTGACAAATTGTGTGAAATTCTTGATGTTGTTGTTGGATATTCAAAGTTGTTGTTGAACTATGAGTGATGTAATATGAGATATGAGCCGAAAGATAAATGAGAGTTTAATTTGGTAAAGAATTGTGAACAATTGCTATGATGGCATGTATGGTACCTTGTGGAAAAGAAACGAAACACTTGAGGTGTGGTAAGTTGTTGAACATAACAGTATGAACATTCTCGATTTTGGAACACTTGTAACTTGATTGTGATATTGGCTTGAGAAGTAATTGAGAATATGAACCAATGTGTAAGTTGCTTATTTGAACTTGTTGTAATTGTGTGTAGTACCTTATCCTGTTGTTTGTGATTATTGTGTTTGAAAACTGTATGGTGGGATCGGGTTGCACGCCGCAACATGAAGAAATAAGGTGTGGGTTAGGGTGATAAGGGTGGCCGAGGTAATAAGGGTGGACGAGGTAAGAAGGATGGAAAGCGATCAAAATCTCAAATGAAATTGATGCAAAATCATTAATATGAAATTGTGAAAGGAGACAGCAGGTAAATTTGCAACCTGGGGGGCACTGATTGCCCCTATGTTTGACTACTTGAAATTTATGTGGTTGATTGGTTGTTGTTCTATTTGTTGACCTTAAACGTGCTTGTGTTGAGGCTTATCCGAAATGAGTAAAAGGTGGGAAACATGGTTAGTTAGCTTAATTGATTTCTTGATGTAATCTATTGGTTGTCTTGTCATCGTGATTCTTGTTTAATGGCTTGAGTTTACTTGGGACAAAGTTTGTCCATACATTCCAGTACAATTCAAGTGTACTGACGTCCTTTTTGCCCAGGATGCTACATTTGTGTTATGATTGTAGGTGGATCAGTAGCAGGCACTTCAGCTCATCGGCAGTAGTATTCCTCACCTTCCACTGCCCGTTTTGGTGAGCCCCTTTTTTCCTCGGGGCCCTATGTGGTTTACTCCACTTTTGTTTAGATTCCATTTTGGTTTTGTAAGGTATAGCCGGAGCCTTGTTACCAGCAAGTATTGTATTCCCTTTTGTATCCTAGAGGCTCTGTAGACATGTAAACTGTGGGATTCCAGTCTTATGTATATATTATGTTATGTCTGGCGTTGTTAAAACTACAAACTTGATAATGAATCACTCGTATGGTTTTGTTTGTTTATTGTGAAATCATTCACGGTTAGTAAGATATTTGGTTAATGAGAAACAATCAACACATGGGTAACGCGTGGGAATGAAAGGCACCCAGGTCCGCTTGACTGGGGCTACCCGGTCAGGCGCCGGTCATGTCCCTCGATTTGGGGCGTGACAAACTTGGTATCAGAGTCTAAGGTTTTAAAGTGTCCTAGGATGTCTCGGAGCCGTGTCTAGTAGTGCCCTTCTTATCGGTGTGTTGTCGACCACATCAGATAAGTTGGGGGCTACACGGGCATTTAGTAATTTACCTATTTCTTTGTTAATCTATATCGTGCGGTAAAGTGCAATGTGGAAATCTTTGTGTCTAATTCGCGCCTTGTTCCCAAATTTTCATAATATGGCGCCTAAGATGAAGGCTAGACTCGACTTTGGGGCCAATGCCGGCCCAAGTGCGGCTGTTAATCATGTACCCGATTCCGTGGACGAGAATGACCCACCAGTCCCGAATTTGCCTGGCCCATCTATTCAAAACCCAAGTGTCCCTATTCTAGCGGCGGCAGAGGATGCCACCATTCCTCCTGCCAGTGTTCCTGACTCAGATACAGTTCCCGCTTCGGGTTCTGGTATCTCTAATGAGGATCTTAGGGGAGCCATTAATATGTTAACACAGTTAGTGGCCGCCCAGGTCCAGAGATCCCATGATGCCCCTGCATCCTCTAGCGGAGAGGGAGATTCCTCCGGCTCTAGAGTCCACCAGTTCTTGCGGTTGGTCCCTCCAGAATTCTCAGGCACCGATCCAGAGGCTGACCCACAAGACTTCCTTGATGAGATATACAAGACCCTCAAAGTGATGAAGGCTACAGATATAGAGGGGGTAGATTTGGCCTCTTACAGGCTGAAGTGAGCGGCACGTTCATGGTTCAAAATGTGGGAGCATTCCCGTGAAGAAGGGAGCCCTCCGGCAAGATGGGATGAGTTCGTGGATGCATTCATGGACCACTTCTTGCCTGCTGAGACAGTGGCAGCCCATGCCACTGAGTTCGAGGTCCTCAAACAGGGCAGTATGAGTGTTTGGGAGTATCACATGGAGTTCGTGAGGTTGTCCAAGGTACGCTCCTCATTTAGTGTCGACCATGGATGCCAGGGTTGGACGGCTTGTTCAGGGCCTTTGCCCTTTGGTAGTGAATGAGGCCGCCACAGCAGCTTTGCACTCAGACATGAACTATGGGAGGATCGTGGGGTTTGCTCGGGCCATAGAGGCCAGGAAATTGAAGATTCGTGCAGAAAGGGAAAGTAGCAGCAGGGCCTGATCAATGGGTCATTCAGGGAGATCACTTCCAGGGAGAGGGTCATCAGGGCCATCCCAGTCATATGCTCAGTCCTCCGCGAGTGCATCGCTATCCGTGCACAGTCATCAGCAGGGTAGTTACTCGAGACCCGGTTCAGACAGCAGGAGGTCTCGTCAGTCTGATCGTCCTGGGATGAGGCCCCAGCAGCAGGGGATGCCTATATGCCCCAAGTGTGGGAGATTTCATACAGAGACTTGCTACCTTAACATCCCAGTGTGCTTCGGGTGCGGGGTAAGAGGTCATATTCAGCGGGACTACCGTGCACCCCGTCAGGGTATAGGAAGGGGATCTGCTCAGTCATCCGGTTCTTCGGTTGCTACATCATCAGCGCGTACTCCAGCATCAGCAGGGCGTGGTGTAGCTAGGGTGGAGCTCATGGTAGGGGTGGACCTAGCCGATTCTACGCATTGAGTGGCCGCCAAAATGCCGAGGCTTCTCCAAATGTTGTTACAGGTATCCTGTCTGTTCAGACTATTGATTGCTATGCCCTTATTGATCTGAGGTCCTCCTTATCTTATGTTACTCCATTCATTGCTTCAAGTTTTGGGATAGAACCCGAACAACTTCATGAGCCGTTCTCTATGTCGACTCCGGTTGGTGATTCTATTACAGCCTCACGAGTCTATAGAAATTGTGTTGTTACGGTGAGTGGTCGCGTTACCACAACCGATCTTATTGATCTTGGGATGGTTGATTTTGATGTAATTAGGGGATGGATTGGCTCTACTCATGCTTTTCTAAACTTGACTGTCGGACGAGAGTTATGAGGCTCGAGATCCCTAACGAGCCAGTTATCGAATGGAGAGGAAATGGTGTAGTGCCAAGGGGTAGGTTTATTTCCTACCTTAAGGCCTCAAAGATGATTAAGAAGGGGTGTATCTATCACTTGGTTCGGGTAGCGGACACCACCTCAGAGGTGCCTACCCTCGAGTCCGTGCCAATTGTGAATAAATTTCCTGAAGTGTTTCCGGATGAGCTTCCAGGCATTCCGCCGGATAGGGAGATTGATTTTGGGATCGATGTATTGCCAGATACTCAGCCAATATCCATTCCACCATACAGGATGGCACCGGCAGAGTTAAGGGAGTTAAAGGAGCAGCTGAGGGATTTATTAGAGAAAGGGTTCATACGACCGAGTGTGTCACCGTGGGGTGCTCCGGTTCTTTTTGTCAGAAAGAAGGATGGGTCACTTCGAATATGTATTGATTATCGGTAGCTCAACAAAGTCACCATCAAGAATAAATATTCTTTGCCTCGAGTGGATGATTTGTTTGACCAATTGCAAGGAGCGAAGTTCTTCTCAAAGATTGATTTACGGTCTGGGTACCACCAGTTGAAAATCAGGGAGCAGGATATTCCTGAGACCGCCGTCAGAACTCGTTATGGTCACTTCGAGTTTTTGGTCATGTCCTTTGGGCTAACTAATGCCCCAGCAGCTTTCATAGACCTTATGAATCGGGTATTCAAGCCATTCCTAGATTCCTTTGTGATTGTATTCATTGACGACATCCTCATCTACTCTAGGAGCAGGGAAGATCATTCCGTTCACCTCAGAGCAGCATTGCAGACCCTTCTTCAGTATCAATTGTATGCCAAGTTCTCAAAATGTAAGTTTTGGTTGGAGTCCGTAGCCTTTCTAGGGCATGTTATTTTCCAGTGAGGGAATTCAGGTGGATCCTCAGAAGATTACGGCAGTGAAAGATTGACCTAGACCCACGACCCCGACAGAGATTCGTAGCTTCTTGGGTTTGGCAGGGTACTATCGGAGGTTTGTAGAGGGATTCTCAACCCTAGTTTCCCCACTGACAAAACTGACGCAGAAGGAAGTTAAGTTCCAGTGGTCCGATGCATGCGAGAAAAGTTTCCAAGAGTTGAAGTCAAGATTGACCTCGGCACCAGTATTGGCCTTGCCAGAACGCACAGAGGGATTTGTAGTTTATTGTGATGCCTCCAGAGTCGGTTTGGGGTGTGTATTGATGCAACATGGGAAGGTCATAGCTTATGCTTCCAGGCAACTCAAAAACCATGAGAAGAATTATCCGACACATGATTTGGAGCTTGCAGCTGTTGTGTTTGCCTTGAAAATATGGCGACACTATTTTTATGGGGTTCATGTAGATGTGTTTTCATACCACACGAGCCTCCAGTATTTGTTCAAGCAGAAAGAGTTGAATCTGAGACAGCGGCGGTGGTTAGAATTGCTCAAGGACTATGATATGAATATATTGTACCATCCAGGGAAGACAAATGTGGTAGCCGACGCTCTTAGTCGAAAATCCATGGGTAGTTTGGCTCATTTGGGTGTGGATCAGAAACCCCTAGCTCGGGAGGTTTACCAATTAGCTAGTTTGGGGGTTCGTATCTCGGTGTCAGATGAGGGGAATGTTTTGGTGCATAATGGAGCAGAATCATCATTGGTTGCGGAAATCAAGGAAAAATAGTTCATGGATCCAGCATTGGTTCGGGTAAAGGAAGCATTTATGAATGACAAGACCTCATCATTTGTACTCAGCAGCGAGGATGGTGTATTACGGTGTCAGGGTAGACTATGTGTTCCATATGTGGACGAGCTTCGAGAAAGAGTGATGGCAGAGGCTCATGTTTCCAGGTATTCGGTGCACCCAGGTTCCACGAAAATGTGTCATGACCTTAAGGAGATCTATTGGTGGAATGGTATGAAAAGGGATGTGGCAAGCTTTGTTGCGAGATGTCCGAACTGCCAGCAAGTGAAGGTCGAGCATCAACGACCCGGTGGATTAACTCAGCTTATAGAAATACCATGGTGGAAATGGGAGGTGATCAATATGGATTTCGTGGTGGGGTTACCTCGCACTCAGCGTAAGTTTGACTCAATATGGGTGATAGTGGATCGACTCACCAAATCAGCCCACTTCCTGCCTGTCAAGTGCACTAATACTGCGGAGCAATATGGAAGGTTGTACATCAAGGAGATAGTAAGACTTCATGGCACTCCACTTTCTATTATCTCGGATCGCAGGGCTCAGTTCAAAGCTAAATTTTGGAATACGTTTCAACAAGGTTTGGGAACTCAGGTGAATCTCAGCACAGCTTTCCATCCACAGACCGATGGACAGGCCGAGCGGACCATTCAGACGCTTGAAGATATGTTGCAGGCTTGTGTCTTAGATTTTAAAGGTAATTGGGATGAACACTTGCCACTGATAGAATTTGCTTACCATAACAGCTATCATGCTAGCATTCAGATGGCCCCGTTTGAGGCATTGTACGGGAGAAGATGTAGGTCCCCAATCGGGTGGTTTGACGTTAGGTGAAGCGGAATTGCTAGGGCCAGATATGGTGTACGAAGCTATGGAAAAGGTCAAGGTTATTCAGGAGAGAATGAAAATAGCACAGAGTCGTCAAAAATCCTATGCGGACGTTCGCCGAAGGGATTTGGAGTTTCAAGTTGATGATTGGGTGTTCTTGAGGGTATCTCCTATGAAGGGAGTCATACGATTCGGAAAGAAAGGGAAATTGAGTCCTAGGTATGTCGGGCCATATCGGATCGTTCAAAGGATTGGTCAAGTTGCTTATAGGCTAGAGTTGCCTCCTGAGATGTCATCAGTGCACCCGGTATTCCATGTGTCCATGTTGAAGAAAGTGATTGGAGATCCATCCACCATCATGCCAGTCGAGGCTATAGAGGTTAATGAAGATTTGTCATATGAAGAAGTTCCAGTTGCCATTCTTGATAGGCAAGTCTGTAAGTTGAGAAATAAGGAAGTTGCCTCTGTTAAAGTATTATGGCGGAGTCAACAAATTGAGGAGGCCACATGGGAAGCAGAAAAAGAGATGAAGGAAAAGTACCCCCATTTGTTTGATCAAGCCTAGAAGAAATTAGGTGACCCTTCTACTCCTAGTAACTGTCAATCTTGTCCAAGTTATTTCACTCTTAGTTTTAGTAAAGTCTCCTTCATTTTGTAATGAGATAAATGTGTCGTTACCTTGGGTCACTTGAACCTTTCTTGATAAATGAAAGCCTTATAAAAGATTCATGTGTTAAATAAACAACTAATAGTAAGTGTAGATTGGTAAAGGTTTGTTTGTGTGTACATAGTGTATTAAGATAATTAAATAAGGTAAGAACTCATTAAAGTGACTAGTTTATGTGCAATTGTAACAATGTGATAGAATATGTGCATTCGTTGAGGTAAGAAAGTGTATACCAGTTGTGGAAAGTGTTGTAATTGTGTATTGTTGTTTGGTAAAGTGTTTCGGGGGCCCTCTGACAGGTGGATATGTCCATAATACAAAGGAAACTCTAGCGAAATGTTTCTAAAATATAAGAGTTAGTTAAAATTTTGATAGTTTGCATATCATGTCTTTCAAAACCAACTCATTTTCAAAATCCTCACTCGAGGACGAATGATCTTAAGGGGGGGGGGAGGCTTCTTTGTAAGGCCCCGTAAAATGTTTGTGCATGAAACCTTGTAGCTGTGGTGCCATGGTCCGAATAATATGTTAGGAATGCGTAAAGAGTCAATTTTACAGAAAAGTGTCAATTCTGCGGTCAGGAGTGCGACCGCAGATCTGCTATACGGACTGCATTTCTACCGCATAGCTTAACAGTAGGATTGCAAAAATTGGTGTTAAGAATGCGATCGATATGCGATCACAGATCTACCGCATAAATTCTCGAAGGTTTTTGATCGTCAAATCTGCGGTGCACTATGCGACCGCAGATCAAGAATGCGGACCGCATTTTGGTCGCATTCCGTAACAGAACTTATGTAAATTTTGAGGCAATTCCGCGGTCACTATGCGGATCGCATGTTGATTCTGCGATCGCAGATGCGACCGCAGAATTGACCCGGCCTAGGAATTTTATAAATTTCAACCCAACCTCTTCTTTAAAATAACGCCTTTCTCTTTCATTTTATCATATCACCTTACTAAAATTAGAGAGAGATGAGAGGGATTTTAGAGAGAGAAGTCTTTCATCCACAAAGATTGCTCCAACTACTTAGTTCAAGGGATTCTAGGGCAAAGATCCAACTTCCCCCAAATCAATTGAAGGTAAAAACCCTAACTATTTTTCCATAATTTTCAGTTTTAAAATGGGTAAGGAGAGGGTTGCATATAATATCTTTTGAAAATGAGATTTTTCACTCATGCATGTTTATTGAACTTGTTTTCTTAGTAAAGAGGAAATGAATAGGCGTAAGAGTCTACAAAACAAGGTCGGCAAAGATAGGATAGCTTGGGTAAGCATAAAGTAGAAAGTTAACAGAAGGAAACTCGATACCAGGTATGTATGGCTAATTTTGATTCTTGTGAAATCGCCTATGTGTGTGAAATTGTTGGGTTCATGTTAATTTGACAAATTGTGTGAAATTCTTGATGTTGTTGTTGGATATTCAAAGTTGTTGTTGAACTATGAGTGATGTAATATGAGATATGAGCCGAAAGATAAATGAGAGTTTAATTTGGTAAAGAATTGTGAAAAATTGCTATGATGGCATGTATGGTACCTTGTGGAAAAGAAACGAAACACTTGAGGTGTGGTAAGTTGTTGAACATAACAGTATGAACATTCTCGATTTTGGAACACTTGTAACTTGATTGTGATATTGGATTGAGAATTAATTGAGAATATGAACCAATGTGTAAGTTGCTTTTTTGAACTTGTTGTAATTGTGTGTAGTACCTTATCTGCTGTTTGTGATTATTGTGTTTGAAAACTGTACGGTGGGATCGGGTTGCGCGCCGCAACATGAAGAAATAAGGTGTGGGTTGGGGTGATAAGGGTGTTCGAGGTAATAAGGGTGGACGAGGTAATAAGGATGGAAAGCGATCGAAATCACAAATGAAATTGATGCAAAATCATTAATATGAAATTGTGAAAGAAGACAACAGAAGAGTTTGCAACCTGTGGGGCACTAATTGCCCCTATGTTTGACTACTTGCAATTTATGTGGTTGATTGGTTATTGTTCTATTTGTTGACCTTAAACGTGCTTGTGTTGAGGCTTATCCGAAATGAGTAAAAGGTGGGAAACATGGTTAGTTAGCTTAATTGATTTCTTGATGTAATCTATTGGCTGTCTTGTCGTCGTGATTCTTGTTTAACGGCTTGAGTTTACTTGGGGCAAAGTTTGTCCATACATACCAGTACAATTCAAGTGTACTGACGTCCCTTTTGCCGGGGACGCTACATTCGTGTTATGATTGTAGGTAGATCAGTAGCAGGCACTTCAGCTTATCGGCAGTAGTATCCCTCACCTTCCACTGCCCGTTTTGGTGAGCCCCTTTTTTTCCTCGGGGCCCTATGTGGTTCACTCCACTTTTGTTTAGATTCCATTTTGGTTTTGTAAGGTATAGCCAGAGCCTTGTTACCGGCAAGTATTGTATTCCCTTTTGTATCCTAGAGGCTCTGTAGACATGTAAACTGTGGGATTCCAGTCTTATGTATATATTATGTTATGTCGGGCGTTGTAAAAACTGCAAACTTGATAATGAATCACTCGTATGGTTTTGTTTGTTTATTGTGAAATCATTCACATTTAGTAAAATATTTGGTTAATGAGAAACAATCAACACATGGGTAATGCGTGAGAATGAAAGGCACCCAGGTCTGCTTGACTGGGGCTACCCGGTCAGGCGCCGGTCATGTCCCTCGATTTGGGGCGTGACATTCTTGTACTCTCCTTTTTGCACTAACTCGATCATATGGGTCTTAGGATAGATTGTTAATGGTTTTTAGGTGATGTCAGGCGTCTCCGGAGCCTGCACTTCAATTCGGCGGGTATCAATGAGCTCTTGGATGGCCGATTTCAAATGCCAGCATTTTTTTGTGTCATTTCCCGGAGCATCTGAGCAATATTCACAGTTCACCGAGTGGTACAAGTCCTTAGGGGAGGATTTGGCAGTTTGGGTTCAATTGGATTTAACATGCCCAGCTATCTCAATCTGTGGTATAGGCTTGTATAAGATTCTCCCAATGGAATGAAAGTCTTCTTCTTCTGCAACCTATTAGTCTTGGAAGCATGGTTGGGTGGAAAACCAATTCCAGTAGGGTTTCTCTAGGCTCTCGAAGGTGGGTATGTGTTTTGAGTATGGTAGGTATTTGTGAGGTAGGTGCACGCCAGGGCGCCTAAGGTTGAGGGTATGTTTGGGCATGGTGAACAGAGAAATTGTGATGACCCAAAAGGTTATCACCTATTTTCCTCATCTATTCCACGCTTCTGAGGCCTTGAAAACCTTATTTTATATTACCTCGATTTACGTGCATATTCCGGGCATGTAGCCGGAAAATTTTTGTGTTAGAATATGTAAATTCTATGGAAAATTTGAAGAAATTTGATATTAATATTGATATAGTTGACTTCGGTCAATATTATCGGTAAACGGACCCGGACCAGAGATGGGATGGTCCCGGAAGGACCGTAGAAAAATATGGGACTCGAGTATGCGTCCGGATTCGAATTTTAAGGTCTAGAGCCCAAGATACAAATTTTTCTATTAAATTATTTTTCTAAAATTATTAAGGAAAATGGAAATGAAAATTGATTAAAAGACCATGGCATCGGGCTCGTATTTTGGTTCCGACGCCCGATACAAGTCTTACATATTTTTTAAGTACTTCCGGCAAAGTTTGACGGAAATTGAATGTCATTTGATGTGTTTTGAACCATGAGTTCCAAATTTGAAAGTTTATGAAGTTTAAAAGAAGAAATCATGAATTTGAGGTGTAATTCTTTGAAAACGATGTTATATTGGCGACTTGATTCCGCGAGCAAGTTTGTGGTATGTTTTTGAGGTTGTGTGAATGTTTCGGTTGGAGACCGAGGGCTTGGGTGAAGATTCGATAGGCCGTTAGAGCAAATTTTGAAAAAAGAACACAACTAGTATTTTTCCACCAGCTGATATCTTCAATCACTCGCAATAGCGAGAAGTCCCAAAATAGCCTTTCTTCGCAAATGCGAAGTGGACCTGAAATCCCCTTGGTTTGCAAATGCGAACGAAACTTCGCAAATGCAAAGTGGCCCAGAAATCCCGTTGGTTCGCAAATGCGAAGTGGCCCAGATTTGTACTAAGTTCTCAAATGTGAACCTATTCTTCGCAAATGCGAATTTCGTAGCCCAGGACCTCTTATGTTCGCAATTGCGAACATATGTTCGCAATTCCCATATCCGCAGCTGTGCAATATTCTACTTAAACAATTTTAAACCCTTTTTTCATCATTCTTTCGAAACCCAAAACCCCATAAGCGATTTTTCAAGAGCTACATAACTCCAAATCACTTGTAAGTCGATTTTCACTCAACGTATTCAATTCCTAACATCATTAAACACGTTTTCCATGAGAAATCAAAGGTTTTATGGTTGAAATTGTTGTTTTTGGGTAGAACCTAGGTTTTCCATAAATTGGGGAGTTGGACCACGATTTGAGGTCCGATTTCGAAACAAATCATATAATAGAACTCGTGAGGGAATGGTTAAACGGATTTTGGTCCGAACCCCGAGTTTCGACCACGTGGGCGCGGGGGCATTTTGAGAAATTTTGAGTAAAACTTTGAGAAAGCCATTTTTATGCATTCAAACCAATTTATATAGTATCTATTAAAGTAATTGAACCAATTGTGATTAGATTCGAGCGAGTTGAAGGTTGAATTATGAGGTAAAGCGATAGTTGAAGGTTAATTGGACTTCAAGGCTTTGAGGTAAGTGTTTGATCTATCCTAGCTTGAGGGAATAGGATTGAGTGTAATAATTTGCTAATTGCTATGTGATCGAGTGCGGTGTATAGGCGTGGTGACGAGCATCGATACACCGGAGTCTAGCATGACCGTGAGTCATTTGTTGATACATGTTGTGAGCTAATGTGGAATATTCCTTAGTCATATTCTTGAGCCCTTGCCGGGTTGTGAAGGTTGATAATTATTTCCCTTGCTGGGACTTTATTATGCGGTTGATGTTGTTCCCTTGCCGGGATATTATTATGACTATTGTTACTCCCTTACCGGGATGGTACATGTTACTTGTTTCATTCTTTTGCCCGTTGATTATGATTGTTATTTGGGTGAGGAAGAGTGATAATTCACGAAGGGTGATGCCGTGCCATTTTTAGTTATGTTCGCACGAAGGATCATTATGTGCGATGTTTAACATTTAATCACGAAGTAACATTCCGTGCCATTGTTACTTAAATTATGCATGAAGGATCATTCCGTGCCATGTTTATAATTTATACACGAAGGAACATTCCGTGCTGTTGTTGCTTAAACCATGCACTAAGGATCATGCCGTGCCATGGATGTGAGAATGAGAGTAAAAGCACGAAGGGTGATGCCGTGCACTTTTATCTGCTTATTTGGTGAGGTTGAGAGTAAAAGCACGACGGGTGATGCCGTGCAACCATTTCAATTTCTTGCTTTGCAATAACTGTTTTTCCTACACTCTATTTTTACCTTACTGATTTATTATGTGTTTCCGGTTGTGCTCCCCCAGCATGTTCCCTCCTTTGTTAGTTTTGTGCTCAATATCTCTACTATTATGTGGTACATACATATATAGAACTGCATAGGTTTATGTGAGTGTCTGGTCCTAGGCTCTTCCCTACTTTGCCGGGATAGGCCAGGCACTTACCAGCACATGGGGTCAGATTGTGCTGATCCTACACTTCTGTGCGTTTTTGCACAGGTCCAGGTTTTAAGCAGGAGCAGCAGCAGTAGTACACTAGCGACATTACCATACTTCCGAGACCGAGGTAGCTTGCAGGCGTCCACTGGCCCGCATCTCCTCTATTTGCTTTTATTATTACTATTGTCTCATTGTTCCGAGATAGACGGTTATTATTTATTTCTTTCAGACCATTATGTGTAGTTATTCTTTAGTAGTTCGTGAGTTTTGCGACTCCACATCTTGGGTAGAGGATTTATGTCAATTATTTTACACTATTATTCATCTTATTTGAAAGACTTCCGCATTTAAAGATATGAGTATTATTCTTGCTATTAAATATGAGAACAAAAAGGGTTGTATAAACATGAAGATGGTGAGTGAATTGGCTTGCCTAGCTACCACCAGTAGGCGCCATCACGATCCCAATGGTGGGGGAATCCAGGTCGTGACAAGTTGGTATCAAAGCCAGGTTATATAGGTATCACAACTCACGAACAAGCTTAATAGAGTCTGTGGGGTAGGTATGGAGACGTCTGTACTTATCCTCAAGAGTATATTGAGTTAGGAAAACTCTCTCATTTGTTCCTTCTTGCGTGCGATTTGTTTCTCAAATAATGATTGAATTTCTACTTTGTCCTTTTGCAGATGGTGAGGACATGTTCTTCTTTATCCGCTGATCTGCAGCCTGAGCTCCAGGCAGCTCCCGCGAGGGGTAGGGGTCGAGGCTGTGTCGAAGGCCGTGGTAGGGGCAGAGCTCAGCCCCAGGCAGCGGTTCCAGAGGTGGAGCCTCATGTTGAAATTGGTGAGGAGGTTCTAGTCCCAGCAACTCCAGTGGGCCCAGCTCAGATCCCAGGAGAGGTCTTACTTACCCCGGATCTTCAGGAGGCTCTGGTCGAATAGCAGGTTTTATGGACTATGTCGCCAGAGCAGGCTTACTACCGGTTGCACCAGCCACTTCTCAGGCTGGAGAAGGGGTCCAGTCTCCTGTTGCACATACTTCGGAGCCAGTAGCTCCCCAGGCTCAGGCACCAGTAGTTCAGCCAGCAGTGGCCACTCAGACAAGCACTATAACTCAGGTCGGAGATGGAGCGACCATGACTTCTGATGCTCTATGGAGACTTGATCGGTTCTCCAAGCTTTTTACCACTACTTTCAGCGGTACCCCCTCAGAGGATCCCCAGGACTTCTTATTCAGTTGCCATGAGATTCTCAAGACTATAGGAATAGTGGAATCCAACGGGGTTGATTTTTGCACATTCAGGCTTGTAAGATCCGCCAAGACTTGGTGGAGGGATTTATGTTTGACTCGACCAGAAGGGTCCCAGGCTTTAACATGGGACTAGTTCACGGAGTTATTTTTGGAGAAGTTTTTCCCTGTTACCCAGCGGGAGGCACTTCGGAGGCAGTTTGAGCGCCTCCAATAGGGTTCTATGACTGTTACCTAGTATGAGATGAGGTTTATTGATCTGGCATGTCATGCGGTTCTGATACTCCTCTTAGATCAAGAGAGGGTCCGTATGTTTATAGATGGGCTAAATCAACCGATTTGACTTCAAATGGCTATGTGAGTTGGGAGTGACATAGATTTTCAGGAGGTGACTAATACAGCTCGTAGGGTTGAGATGGCTCTTGCTCGGGGAGGTAGTTATGCTTCAGATAAGAGGCCTCGTCATTCTGGCAGATTTAGTGGTGTCTCATCTGGAGGCAGGGATTCTTACGATAGGGGCCAGTCTTCCAGGCCTTTTCAGTCAGCTCTCCAGGTTTCGGAGGGTGGTTCAAATGATCGTGTGTTTCATGAGAAGTATTCAGATCAACCTCCCATCAGTGCCTAGCTTCTTCAGAGTGTTCGTGGGGGCCATTCGGGTCGTTAGATCAGCAGTCCTAACATCCAAAGTGTTGTTACGATTATGGTGACCCTAGTCATCTCATTAGGTTTTGCCCTCGAGCAGCGGGCAATACTCAGCAGCGGGGTCCTCGCCCCATTATTCATGCCCCAGCTGACCCATAGCCTGCCCAGCCAGCCAGGGGCGGGGGTAGGGACCGTAGAGGTAGAGTTCGAGACCGTAGAGGTTGAGACCGTCCCGCCAGAGGTAGAGGTCAGCCAGTGGATGACCGTCCCAGAGACATAGCTCAGAAGGGTGGTGCCGATCCCCGATTTTATGCTTTACCAGCTAGACTAGAGGCAGATGCGTCACATGTTGTGATTACAGGTACCATTCTGGTTTGTGATAGAGGTGCTTCGGTATTATTTGACCCTGGGTCTACATATTCATATGTGTCTTCCTACTTTGCACCATGCCTAGCCGTGCCTAGCTATGCCCTCGACATTCCAGTCTATGTGTCTACACTAGTGGGTGACTCTATAGTAGTCGACCGAGTGCATCGTTCGTGCGTGGTTATATTCGAGGGTCTTGAGACCCATGTCGATTTATTGCTATTAGACATGGTGGACTTCGATGTCATATTGGGGAAGAATTGGTTGTCCCCGTATCATGCTATCCTGGATTGTCATGCCAAGACAATGACCTTGGCCTTGCCAGAATCACCCCGACTAGAGTGGAGAGGGACCCTAGGCCACTCCATCCGCAACGTTATTTCATATGTTAAGGCTCGACGCATGGTCGAGAAAGGGTTTCTAGCTTATTTGGCATATGTTCATGACTCCAGCGCGGAGATTCCTTCTATTGATTCAGTTCCTATTGTATGGGATTATCCCGAGGTCTTCCCTTCAGACCTGCCGGGTACGCCACCCGACAGGGATATTGGTTTCTGTATTGATCTGGCACTGGGCAATCAGCCCATCTCTATTCCATTGTATCGCATGGCCCCGCCAAAGTTAAAGGAGTTAAAAGATCAGTTGCAAGACCTTTTAGAAAAGGGCTTTATGAGGCCCAGTGTTTCTCCCTGGGGTGCACCGATGTTATTTATGAAGAAAAAGGATGGCTCGATGCGGATGTGTATTGATTATCAACAATTAAATAAAGTGATGATAAAGAATAAGTATCCACTACCGAGGATTGATGATTTGTTTGACCAGCTCCAAGGAGCGAGGGTGTTCTTGATTCACGTCCAACCAACGGTCGTAGTCAATATAACTTGGTTTAATAAGTCCAAGATCGATCCCACAGAGAATTAACCTACCAATTGCAACTATCACAACCCCAAAAGTACTTCCGAATCAAGTTCCCAAACTTTGAATATATATTTGTGTGATTTTCTAATATCTATTTTGCAATAATTAAGAATGCTTAAAAGAAAGAATTGAATGTTGAATAAAATAATATAGAGAAGGACTAAGGTATTGATTTCCCCTATTGATGGAATCCCTTATCGTTATGCTCATACAAATTGTTAATATATTCTATCAATCATGAACGCTATGTGTATCATAACCCTCTCCCGAGCAATTACAATAATTTACTAGTGCACTCTCCCTATCTACCCTAGCTAGCTTTAATTTGAATAGTTCACTTAAGATTGCACCCAAGACTTTGTTATTCCTAACCCCGTCTTTACGCCTAAAGTTATAGATTCCTCCAATAACCTAGGTGTGATGTTGTTCAACAATATACCTAAATATGCACTCTTTTCCAAGTTATGCACACTAAATAGGCACCGCTAATTGGGAGCTCTACCAATTAACTACAATAAGAATGAAGTTGAACAAATAGAAATCTAAGTCACAATTTGTAATCACATAAACGATAAGTTCATCACTCAATAGGTTCCATCAAAACCTTAGAAAAGAATTTAGCTACTCATGCTTGAAGAAACAAGAATAATAATTGAAATCATAAATAAATAATTGATATAAAATAAAAGAAAGAGTTTGAGAGGAATCTCTCTTACTAAAAACCTTGCAAAAGTATTGAAAATAAAGATTACATGCCTCTTTGGGGCAAACTAGGAGTTTATATAGAGGTTTTAGGGCTAAAAAACTAAGTTTGAGTCCATTTGGGATTGCTGCCGCGGAGCCTTCCGCGGTTTGTTCGTGGCCACGAGCAGACCGCGAACAGTCAAACTGCAGAGGCCTTCTTTTTTTGCGGTTCATCCGCGGCCGCGAGTGAGCCGCGGATGAACAGGACTTCTGATTCTTCACTGCTGCTTCCAGACCTCTTCACTTTAGCTCTTCTTTTGGCCTTTTCATCAACCTAGGACTCCAAAATAGCTCTTTATGGCATCCAATGTGTCACATGTACCTATAAAACACAATCGAACACTAATCAAAGCATTTTGTCCTCATAAACAACATCAATTCCATAGCAAAGTGATTATTTAGGGTACAATTATAGTCAAATTCACCTATTATCAATACCCCACACTTAAACCTTTGCTCGTTCTCGAGCAATCTTTAATCACACTTTAGGCCAATTAACAAAAAATTGTCTCCCCCAAATTATGTCACAAAAGCTTTTATACATGAACAACCTAAGATATGCATGATCTTTACTTAACCGTAAATTCTCATGCCAGTACATTATTACTTACTCTACTTATTACCAAAAACTTGCAAATTTACCTTTGTCCTATTGAATTACATGCCCTCGCCAAATTTATTGAGAGAAGTTCCCACACATTAACAATTCAAAAACATGGAACTTATAAATATCGAAAAAATTCACTCACTCTCAACAAAGAACATTCATATGCATACAGACACACCATAGGCTTACCCCTAGTGTAATACTCCACTAACCGAGTTATTCAATCATAGATCAAGAGGTATTTAAGGGTTGTAATGATGGCCACGGGACGAGTAGGATACTTTTGGTTATAGTGACTAACCTCCCTAAGCACTTTTCTTTTCTTTTTCACAACTCCCCTTTTTGTTTACTTCCTTATGTCTCCCACAAACATACATTCACCTTCCTTCACTTTTACCCCCACTTTTTCTTTTATTGATGTGAGTGGCTTTTCTAAGATTTTATTCAATATAGCTCATCTTTTCATTGCTTTGCAATACATTTACATTATTTTGGCCAGCTCACTCTTTTTTTTTAATTTTTTTTTACATTCATTCTTGATTTTTCCCTTTTCAATTTCCCTTCACCCCACACTTAATCTTTTGCATATTCGTTACAATACAAGTGCTTCTAGGAGGTAAAGTAGAACAATAATTTGAAGAACATTCAAGGGTTATCAAAGAACAGGCTTTAAGCTCAAAGGGGTTAACTAAGATATAATGTATGGGTGAATTCATGTTTATTGGCATATGGGTTTACACAAAGAAATGCCTCTATCCTTTCTACAACCAAACAACTTCTATTTCGCTTTGCAAACACACAGGGCAAGTTCTAGGCATCATGTACAACATACAATGTAAGTAAAACCTCACACACACATGGCATGCAACTCATTTGGAATCCAGTTTATCTACAAAGTCCTATCGATGTTCAAGCAAGCATTATTGTGCAATTTTAAGGCATATTGAGATTCTACAATCAAGCTTAGAAGATACATTCTCAAGTTCAATTTATGCTTTTGCTAATGTGCATATTCGGGGTTACATGTTGCCCTTTTACCTCTAATCCTAAGAAAAAAAAGGAAGAAAGAGAAAAAAAAAATCTACCTAACCCGGTTCAAATAAAAACCCTTGGAAAAGAACAGTGGTCAAAAGAAAAACCAAGGGGGAGATGATACACTACCTAAAAAAAATAAACGAAAGAAAAATTCCTACGTGGACTTCTTCCCTCAAGAGTATTTGTCCTAAATAGTCCGTCATCAGGAAGAGTCCTCTACTCATATTTTTGGATTTTTAAAATTTTCTGATTTTTTTGTATTTTTATTATTTTATATTACTTACTACACTAATATATACATTATGTACAAGATAAGTTTCCCACCCCACACTTAAAAATATGTCATGTCCTCATGGCATAAATAGAAATGAAAGTACAAGAGGAGCAAGAAAACTTACCTGTGACTCACTCAGAGTCGGAGACGGTGGATGGGTCGACATGGCATGGTCTCCCAAGTGCTCTGAACCATGCCATAAACCTGTTCTCTGACCGGGCTTGCCTAGTGGACATGGCATCTAGCCGTATGTGTAGGCCATCTACGGAAGTGCGTAGAGCAGCAACCTCCTCTTCCATTGACCTTAACATAGGTCGTGTGGACTCAGATCTTCACATGCTTACTCCATAAGGAGCAGGCCTGGAAGGTCCGGCTAAATCTGTGCAGTGTCTGGACCGGGCATCCAGTATATGATCGTCCTCCTCATCTAAGTCAATAGGGTTTGTGTCTCGTCCAACCCGGATAGTAGCAGCTCTAAATGGAGCTTTCGGTAGTAGCTCACCGTCAGCATCAGTAACTGGGGTGTAGTTGAGGAGACACAATGTAGTGACAAGAGATGGGTAATAAAAACCCTTGGCAGTGAGGGATCCCCTCAATACCATCTCGTCACTAATCACTCGGGCAATATCAACATCCCGATGTGTTACAAAACACCAAGTCAAAACAACCCTATTAAAGTTAACATCTGTGGTGTTACTTGAGGGCAAAATACGGTTGCAAATTATGGAGAACCAACATTTGGTAGTGTGTGTGAAACAGTTAGAGTGCAGAGTTTGATTTCTAATCCATACTAGAACGCCATCTACACATAAGGCCTCTATTAGCATGTCCCATGTGACACCGGGCCTATTATGGTAGTAATCAACATCACTAGTGTGCAATGGCAGGCGAAGTACCTGCCGAATAGTAGGAATATGAGCATTAACGCGCTTACCTCTGACGAAAACTGCTCTGACTGAGGCATAAGTGTCATTGGCATAGAATTCTCGGACAAGCATCTTGTTTACCTTAGGAGGTGATTCAAAGAGGAACTCCATCTCTCGCCAACGAATCTCATCATAAATTTCCGGCTTCTCCGAGCGGATAGCTATCCTGTCAACTTCTACCTCTTGGAGCCACTTCTTGTTTGCTTTAATGTGAAATGCATTTTCGGCTCCTTCATCAGCAAACCTAGACTCGTCATAAGTCGGTTGCCTGGATGAGCTAGCACCATGTCGTGCTCTCTTTGGGGCCACGATCCTGTACAATTAAGATAGCCAAAAAGTTTGTAAACCGTTAGTCATTGGAAGGCTACTCAGACTTCGCCATCCTTGAAAACTCACAATTGACCATTATTTTTGTGCAATTCCCTCATACTCCTATATTAGGATTCTTTATCTAACTATTGTACACATGCCTATTTGAGCACCCCACACTTAGTTCTTTGAACACTTCTAATATTACCCCATTGACATAATCCATCCCCAATAAAATACTCAATAACCAATTCATGAGTTGGGCATTATGTCTCCTAAACTTCATTAATCCATTACGATCAAGGATAATGTGCCCAACTTGGCTAACCAACCCACATATATGGTTAAAATACTATTCGGTCTCTAAATCATAAAATTAACATCATAAACACAATTGAAGACCCAACAACCCATTTTTTGCAAAACATCAATCATATAACAAGGTTCCTTAGAATAATTTCATGGAAAAATTAAATGTACAACAAGAAACCAAGTAATATTCATGAATGTACCCTAAACTAACATTAACTAATTACTTAGACAAAATAAACAATCAAAAACTAAAAATAGAAACAAAATAAAAGAGAAATGTAGAAAAAACTTACAAGTTATAGCAATGGAGAAGTAGGGTGGAAGAAGGGGATGATTTGGAGAAGAAGGGGTTGGGGATTTGTAGAGAGAAGGGAGAGGATTTGAAGTTAGAGAGAGAGAGTTTTGAGAGGGGAGGGGCAGATGAATGGGGTTGTGGGAAAGAGGGGGAGTGCTTTTAGGGTTTTAAAGGGGGGAGGGAAAAGAAAAATAAAAAAAACTGTACTTTTGCGCCAACCGCGGAACTGACCGCGACTGTTCGCGGTTCGTTCGCGGCCGCGGATGGACCGCGAACAGTCGAGATTCAGAGAGGTCATTTTTTCGCGGTTGGTTCGCGGCCACGAATGGACCGTGAACAGAGAAAGTTCAGAGAGAGCATTTTTCCGCGGTTCATCCGCGGTCGCGGATGGACCACGGACAGTGCTCCTCTCTGAAAAAGTTTTTGACTGTTCCGCAAAAATTTGTGTTTTTCTTATATTCCTTTATTACTTACTACTAAGATAAAATTACTTACAACATGTTCGTGGGTTGCATCCCACGTAGCGCCTGATTTAACGTCGCGGCACGACTCAACTTAGCGCATTTTACTGCTCGCTAGACCTTTGAAGTTCATCCAACCGCAATTCTATCGTGTCCTCCATGTCATCCAGGCCTATGTATTGTTTCAACCGATGTCCGTTTACCTTGAATGTACGTGTTCCATCCATAGTTTGAATTTCCACAGCTCCTGACTCACATGCCTCAATTACCTTGAATGGTCCTGACTACCTTGATTTCAATTTACCTAGGAACAGTCGTAATCTTGAATTGTATAGTAGTACTTTGTCCCCGTTTTTGAAGGTACACTAAACGATGTTTTGATCATGGATCCGCTTCATCCTCTCTTTATACAATCTTGTATTTTCAAATGCTAGGTACCGAAATTCGTCTAACTCATGCAACCCAGTCAACCTTGCTTTACCTGCTTCATCCAAGTTGAGATTCAATTGTTTCAGTGCCCACCACGCTTTATGCTCTAGTTCAACCGGTAAGTGACAAGATTTTCCAAACACCAATTTGTAAGGAGACATGCCAATGGGTGTTTTGAATGCTGTTCTATATGCCCATAGTGCATCATCAAACTTCCTGGACTAGTCGGTTCTTGTGGCGTTCACTATTTTAGTCAGTACACTTTTTATCTCCCTGTTGGAGACCTCAACTTGTCCACTAGTTTGCGGGTGATATGGAGTGGCCACACGGTGTTTAACATCATACTTGGCCAATAATTTCTCAAAATCTCGGTTGCAAAAGTGTGTGCCCTCGTCACTAATGATAGCCCTTGGAGTCCCAAACCGGGTGAAAATATTCTTCTTCAAAAATCCCACTACCACCTTAGCATCATTGGTGGGTAGTGCTACAGCTTCCACCCATTTGGACACGTAGTCAACTGCCACAAGTATGTACTTATTGCCGTATGAGCTAATAAAGGGCCCCATGAAATCTATTCCCCAGACATCGAACACTTCCACTTGCTGGATTGGATTTATTGGCATCTCATGGCGCCGGGAGATGTTCCCGGTGCGTTGACATTCGTTGCAACCTTTCACCCACAAGTGTGCATATTTAAACACCGTCGGCCAATAGAAACCGGCCTCGAGTATTTTGGCAAATGTACGTATTCCTCCAAAGTGACCACCATATGCTGAAGCATGACATGCCTGCAAAACAGAAGATTGTTCTATCTCGGGGACGCATCTCCGGATCATGTTATCAAGACATATCCTAAACAAATATGGTTCATCCCAATAATAATACCGACTTTCACGAAAAAATCTTTTCCTCTGGACCGATGATAGGTCATAGGGAACAATGCCACTGGCTAGATAATTGGCATAGTCAGCATACCATGGAGCTTCCAGGAGAGTGGTGGTGAGCAATTGCTCATCTGGAAAGGTTTCCAGAATTTCCCTATTCTCTTTGACAAGTTCGGCTCCTTCAAGTCTTGACAAATGGTCAGCTACTTGATTTTCAGTACCTTTTCTATCTCCGATTTCGAGGTCGAACTCTTGGAGAAGCAACACCCAATGAATCAGGCGTGGCTTAGAGTCCTTTTTATAAATTAAATACCTTAAAGCTGCATGGTCTGTCTATACGATTACCTTTGATCCTATGAGATAGGACCGGAATTTGTCGAATGCAAACACGACCGCCAACATCTCCTTTTTCGTCACTGTGTAGTTTAGCTGTGCTCCACTCAGAGTTCTACTTGCATAGTATATTGGATGCATCAGCTTATCTTTCCCCTGGCCCAGCACTGCCCCCACTGCATAATCACTTGCATCGCACATTAACTCAAACAGTTGCTCCCAGTTTGGAGCAATGATGATGGGTGCTGTTGTCACGACCCAAACTGAAGGACCATGACTAGCACCCGACCATACTTGCTGAGCACCAACGTACATTTTATCTAACCTTCTTTATTATCTTTTAGGCCGGCGAGACCAATATAAATGGTAGACATGGATCATGAACAACCAACAATAAAATATGATTGCATGAACCTACATAATATGGGATGACCAGACAATCAAGAAACTATATACATATGGTACAAGCTACCACGCTAAAATGAAAGACTATACAACAAAAACCAGCCGATAAGGCATACCAAACTATACATGAGTCGACACTTGTCTATGAGCCTCTAAAGGAACATAAGTGCTGCAACATAGCTGGAACAGGGCCCCGACATACCCATAATGTCTATAACAAAAATGCATACCAAGACCAAGGCAAGTCCGGAGAAGGGATCTCGCCAATCACCGCTAAACTGGACAACCTACTGTGATGGGGGAGCTACACCTGCCTGTCTATCAGGACCTGCAGCACGACATGCAACGTCCACAAATAAAAGGACGTCGGTACGAATAAAGTACTGAGTACGTAAGGCAGAGAACCATAAATATGAACAGCAATGTGAGCAGGGATAGAGAATATACAACCTGTAACATCTGAGTACCTCTGAGGGCTACTGACAAGAAATATATGATACATATGTATAAATACATAATCTTTTAAAACATACGCCTCTGCGGGCATCATCATCATCATATCGTACCCGGCCGTAATAGGCTCGGTAAAAACATACCCGGCCATTATAAGGCTCGGTAGAATCGTACCCGGCCACATGGAGCTCGGTAAAACCCAACTGACCAGTGGTTGCACAATAGGTGCCATACCCGGCCGACTATAGCGCGGCTCGGTAGAGTAAAATAGATACATATATATAATGCATGCTCGACTCATGGAAACACCTTGTAGACCTTTCGGAGTGACGTAAGGTCGGTATCCTATGTACACCTTATTAGGACTAACTCTTCACTATGAACCTTATAGGAATCAGGAAGTACCAACAAGATTGATAACATAAGAATAAGAGAAGCAACATCAACATCAATTGTTCCATAAGAGGGGAAACAATGTAAGTGCCTGCTTAGCTTCTAAGAATAGAGTATCTTTGGAAGCTCGTTCATTACATTATGTACAATCGGAGTCGTGCAAAATAAGGAAAGGGACAGCCACACATACCTTGTATATACTGCCACAACCTCAAGCTATGCAAACGTCACGACTCCTTAGTCTACAATAGGAGAAATGACACTATCGTTAACGTTTAAGCGTCGCAACTATTATGTACCAACCACAATCTATTTTGTTATGAAACGGACAGCACCTCCCCTATATATAGGACTTCACACCATTCAAAACAATCACCAAACAGCCTAAACAACATCAATAATAAACATATTGAGCCTTCCAAAACAGTCCACACACAACCTAATCACATCATACATATGACAGCCACTATAGTCGTATCAAACGACCCAAAAATATTACCAAGAACTAGCAAACCACAACCCAACATATATATGGTGTTTCTCCACACCCTGCCTCCTCCAAAACTCCACAAAACAGTAATAAAAACGCAGCCCAACAGCAACACAAAACAGTCCACAAAACAGTCCACAAAACAGTCCACAAAACAATCCGCTACAAGTGAATAACTTGAACTCACGGCTTCCGATCACCGTCCCGTGAGTTCTTACATGTATATAACGAATTACCATGAATTTACAGCAGAATAAATGTATGAAATATAGCAGTAAACTCACCTTTGTTGTTGGATAACTCAGCCTTTAACTTGGTTCTTCAAACTCTAGTGTTTACCCCCAATTAGGGTTTGTGGATAATTTTTGGGAGGAACTTTGCAGGGTCTTAGGTCTGGTTATTTGTGAAATATAAAGAGGTATATATTGCAGAAGATAAGCCTTTTAATGGGCTGCTTATCTGACCCGAAATCCCCTCTTTTGGGCCGACATTAAACCAAGTAGGTGACTCACCTACTTGCACCTAGCAGCTTGTGCGGTCTCACGAAAATGTCTATATCTCTCTATTCCAATGTCGTATTGCTAAACCGTTTAATGCGTTGGAAACTAGACTCATAGATCTTCAATTTTGTGGGTAGATCACCCCGTAATTCCAAGTATATTGGGAGAAATACTTAATAACATTTGACCTAAAGTTTAGGTAAAACTATGAACCTAAGTTGCAACAACTTTTGTCGACTTTTGTTTCATAACTCGTTTGACTTCAAGAATTATGATACGGATATTATATGATTCAAATACCTTAAATCATGACATCCTAAGTATACTAAGCATCTATAGGTTTACCCAAAAGTACAAGTTACAACATCCTTGATTCGTTTAACGTCTAATACTTGTTAATCACCCTTATGCACCCTTGTATCACTTAAGATTAATCGGATTAACTTCTTATCATCTCAAGGATAATTCCTTCTTGGATTTGTGTTATCTAACTTATGGAATGAACTAACGTGTGTGGATATGGGTTATAACACCCTCCCCCTTAGGAACATTCGTCCTCGAATGTAAGGGTTTATGGGGAGTCCAAATCATCGTGGATTCTAGCGGAAATTTTTGGTCAATTTTCCCCTATAAAATGGTCACTAGCAAAATTTGCAAGCAGTGAATCTCAAAGTATGACCACACAAGGCTACACAAAGCATTATGGACATGGACATTATTTACATATCACCACTTTGTATTAAGGAAGAGAGTTCTCAAGTTATTGCTTACCTCATAAAGCCATTTCACCTTTATAATGTATGTTGCGTTCCACCAACATCCTTGTTATCATCATTCTGGAATAGGTAAGCGTATTTAGACTTCATCTCTTCTTCCGCTTCCCATGTCATTTCTTTCACATTCTTGTTCCTCCACAATACTTTGACGGAAGCTACATCTTTTGTTCTCAGCTTGCGGACTTGTCGATCTAATATGGCCACTGGCACTTCTTCATATGATAGATCCTCCGTAACTTGAAAATCTTTGATAGGGACAACTCGAGAAGGGTCTCCAATACATTTCCTCAACATAGATACATGGAATACCGGGTGGACAAATTCTAATTCGGATGGCAATTCTAACTCATAAGCAACTTGTCCAATTCGTTGAAGAATTTTATACGGACCGATATACCTTGGACTCAACTTACCTTTCTTCCCAAAACGCATAACACCCTTCATTGGTGAAATCCTCAGGAAAACCCAATCACCAACCTCAAATTCTAGATCACGACGTCGGACATCGGAATAAGACTTTTGCCTGCTTTGTGCCGTCCTCAATCGTTCCTGTATCACTTTCACCTTCTCAATGGCTTGGTGAATCAAATCTGGCCCATATAATTCTGTTTCACCGACTTCAAACCATCCAACCGGTGATCTACATCTCCTCCCATATAGTGCCTCATATGGGGCCATTTTAATACTGGAATGGTAGCTATTATTGTAGGCAAATTCTATGAGTGGAAGATGGTCATCCCAATTTCCCTTAAAATCTAGAACACATGCTCGTAGCATATCTTCCAATGTCTGAATGGTACGTTCAGCCTGTCCGTCAGTCTGCGGATGAAATGCAGTGCTGAGATTCACCCGTGTGCCTAAACCTTTCTGAAAAGACCTCCAAAAGTTAGCCGTAAATTGAGCTCCTCGATCTGATATAATAGATACCGGCACACCATGAAGCCTAACAATCTCCTTGATATACAACTTCGCATAATCTTCAGCCGAGTAAGTTGTCTTAACCAGCAGAAAATGAGCACATTTTGTAAGTCGATCAACTATCACCCAGATAGAGTCAAACTTATGATAAGATCGAGGTAATCCAATAACGAAGTCCATATTAATCACCTCCCATTTCCAGGTCGGAATTTCAATATTCTGAAGCAATCCACCGGGTTTCTGATGTTCTATCTTTACTTGTTGACAATTGGGACACTGGGCTACAAATTCTGCAATAGACTTTTTCATGTTATCCCACCAATACCGCTCCTTGACATCATGATACATCTTTGTTGAGCCAGGATGGATGGAATATCGGGATTGATGAATTTCATTCATAATCTTTTCTCGCAACCCTGCTACATTCGGCACACATAATCGGCCCCGGTATCTCAGTGCCCCATCTCCTCCGATCTCAAAAGCCGTAATTTTACACTGCTGAATGTTCTCTCTCAATCGTAGTAAGATAGGATCTTCATATTGCCGTGCTTTTACCTCTGCTACCAAAGATGATTCCGATGTATTCTGTACAGTAACACTTCCGTCATCAGAGTCTAACAATCTGATTCTCATATTGGCTAGCTGATGAAGCTCTTTAGTCAACCCCCATCTACCTGCATCAATATGTACTAAGCTTCCCATTGACTTACGGCTGAGAGCATCTGCCACAACATTGGCTTTACCGGGATGATACAATATCTCGACGTCGTAGTCCTTCAGTAATTCAAGCCACCTACACTGCCCCAAATTCAACTCTTTCTGCTTGAAGATGTATTGTAGACTCTTGTGATCCGTGTAGATGTCAACATGGACGCCGTATAAGTAGTGCCGCCATATCTTCAAAGCATATATTACTGCAGCCAATTCCAAATCATGGGTTGGATAATTCTTTTCATGCTTCTTCAATTGTCTTGATGCATATGAAATCACCTTCCCATGCTGCATCAACACGCACCCCAAACCTATACCCGAGGCATCACAATATACCACATATCCTTCTGTTCCTTCAGGGAGAGTGAGCACCGGTGCGGATGTCAATCGATCCTTCAGCTCCTGAAAACTACGTTCACAAGTGTTAGACCACTGGAACTTGGTAGCTTTCTGTGTTAACTTAGTCAATGGTGCTGATATAGAGAAAAACCCTTCTACAAACCGCCTATAATATCCTGCTAGCCCCAGGAAGCTACGAACTTCTGATGGTGTTGTAGGTCTCGGCCAATTCTTTATTGCATCAATCTTCTGAGTGTCGACACTAATACCCTCGTCAGATATCACATGGCCAAGGAATGCTACTGAGTTCAGCCAGAATTCACATTTGGCGAGCTTAGCATATAACTTACGATCCTGAAGCATCCGTAATACTATCCGCAAGTGGCTCGCATGTTCCTCCTCCGAACGAGAATACACCAGAATGTCATCAATGAATACAATCACGAACACATCAAGATAGGGCCTGAATACAGTATTCATGAGATCCATAAAAGCTGCTGGGGCATTTGTTAGCCCGAACGACATCACCAAGAACTCAAAGTGCCCATATCTTGTCCGAAAGGCCGTCTTTGGAATATCTTTCTCCTTAACCCTCACCTGATGATACCCTAAACGTAAGTCAATCTTGGAGAAATACTTGGCACCCCGGAGTTGGTCAAATAGGTCGTCAATTCTTGGAAGTGGATACTTGTTCTTTATAGTAAACTTATTCAACTGTCGATAGTCGATACACATCCGTAATGACCTATCTTTCTTACGCACGAATAGGACTGGCGCACCCCAAGGTGAAGTGCTCGGTCTAATGAAGCCCTTATCGAGCAAGTCCTTTAACCGCGCCTTCAACTCTCGCAGCTCTGCCGGGGCCATTCTATATGGAGGGATAGAGATCGGTTGAGTGTCAGGCAACACATCAATGCTAAACTCAATCTCCCTTTCTGGAGGAAGGCCTGGGAGTTCATTTGGGAAAACATCTGGAAATTCATTGACCACGGGGATAGATTGTAGAGTAGGCAGCTTCGCCTCAGCATCCCTAACGCGAACAAGATGATAAATGTAACCTTTTGTGATCATTTTCCTTGCCTTAAGATAGGAAATAAACCTACCTTTCGATGTAGCAATGTTCCCCTTCCATTCAATGACGGGTTCACCAGGAAATTGAAACTTAACCATCTTCATACGACGGTCAACATTTTCATAGCGTGAGGCCAACCAGTCCATTCCCAGTATCACATCAAAATCAACCATTTCTAACTCAAATAAATCTGCCGAGGTTTGACGACTACAAATCATCACGGTGCAACCTCTATATACCCTTCTAGCAATCACAGAATCTCCTATTGGAGTAGATACCGCAAGGGGTTTACTTATCAATTGAGGTTCAATGCCAAACTTATTAGCCACAAAGGGTGTAACATATGATAATGTAGATCCCGGATCAATCAACGCATATACATCATAAGAAAACACAGATAATATACCTGTAACAACATCTGGAGATGACTCGAGATCCTGTCGACCTACTAGAGCATATGTTCGATTTTGAGCACCACTCGAACTCGGCCCTGCACCTCTACCTCTACCACGACCTGTCGACTGCTGAAAACCCCGTGCTGGAGGTCGAACTGATGAGGAAGAACCAGACACGGATCTAGTCGGCTGAGCCATACCATCACCTCCCCTATTAGGACAATCCCTCATCATATGGCCAGGCTGTCCGCAAGAATAACACGCATCAGAACCTCGACGGCACAGTCCAAAGTGGGCCTTGCCGCACTGATCACAACGTGGTGTTGGGGGTTTCGTCTGACTAGTATCCCTGTGATGTTGCGATCCAGATGCCTGCGAACTCTGACCTGGACCAGAATAGGATTGATCATATCGAGGCCTCTGAAACTGTGGAGGAGCACTAGCTACAGATGGCGCCGAACTCCTCGAAGACTGGGGCCTGGCGCTGCCTCTTAAGTCATCAAAATACCTTGCAAATCTCGCCCTCTTATGCTGGCCCCTATCCTGCTCCCTATCTGCCCTCCGCTGGCGCTTACGATCCTCTAGGGTCTGAGCATAAGCTTGAATACGGGAAATATCTATGCCTTCTACCAAGGAGGCTGTCATACACTCATTTATCAGATGGGGTCCCAACCCGTTCACGAACAAATGCACCCTATCACTCATCTCGGCCACCATATGGGGAGCATACCTTGCTAAAGAATCAAACCGCATACTATACTCTCGCACACTCAAATTACCTTGTCTAAGGTTCAAGAACTTATCACCTCTAGCTCGTCGTATCTCAACTGGCAAATAGTGACGAAGAAAGGCCTCAGAAAAATCCTTCCACACAGCTGGAGGAGCGTTCGGACCCCTGGATCTCTCCCAACTATCATACCAAAGAACCGCTAAATCCCGTAGCCGATAAGAAGCCAACTCTACTGCCTCTGTATCACTAACATGCATAACCCGTAGTGTACGATGAACCCGGTCAATAAAAGTCTGCGGATCCTCCTTGGGGTCTGATCCGGTAAACACTGGAGGGTCTAAATTAATAAAATCACGAACTCTTGTACTAACTGGTTTATCAGCAGCACCTGTATTCTGCCTCTGAGCCTGAGCAGCTACCAAGCTAGTCAATAACTGCAAAGCACTCCGCATATCCTGGTCTGTAGTGCCAGATGGAGGAGCTGGAGGTGCTGGGTGCCACCTAATATCCTCTGGAGGAGACGGAGTAGATGAGGTATGAGACGGCATCTCACTCCGAGCCTCACTTTGGCCTGCTCTGGCTTGGGGCACCTGACAGGTACCCTCTCCCGCAGCTCTATCAAGCCGTCTACTAATTGCTTGTTTCCTAGTCGAAGGCATCGTTGAAAGAAAACAAGGTGAATATTAGAGACGAACACTTACGACTCAACTCTATGCACGATCTAGATTCGGGAAGAAGGTAACAACCCTAGATGTCATGTAGCCTCCCGATTATAAATGTGGCGCGCTACACATCCATAATCAAGACTCTACTAGACACGGCTCATAGACAATCCCTATGACAGACTTGCTCTGATACCAAGTTTGTCACAACCCAAACTGGAGGACCATGACTAGCACCCGACCATACTTGCCGAGCACCAACGTACATTTAATCTAACCTTCTTTTATTATCTTTTAGGCTGGCGAGACCAATATAAATGGTAGACATGGATCATGAACAACCAACAATAAAATATGATTGCATGAACCTACATAACATGGGATGACCAGACAATCAAGAAACTATATACATATGGTACAAGCTACCATGTTAAAATGAAAGACTATACAACAAAAACCAGCCGACAAGGCATACCAAACTATACATGAGTCGACACTTGTCTATGAGCCTCTAAAGGAACATAAGTGCTGCAACATAGCCGGAACAGGGCCCCGACATACCCATAATGTCTATAACAAAAATGCATACCAAGACCAAGGCAAGTCCGGAGAAGGGATCTCGCCAATCACCGCTGAACTGGACAACCTACTGTGATGGGGGAGCTACACCTGCCTGTCTATCAGGACCTGCAGCACGACATGCAGCGTCCACAAATAAAAGGACGTCAGTACGAATAAAGTACTGAGTATGTAAGGCAGAGAACCATAAATATGAACAACAATGTGAGCAGGGATAGAGAATATACAACCTGTAACATCCGAGTACCTCTGAGGGCTACTGACATGAAATACATGATACATATGTATAAATACATAATCTTTTAAAACATACGCCTCTGTGGGCATCATCATTATCATATCGTACCCGGCCGTAATAGGCTCGGTAAAAACATACCCGGCCATTATAAGGCTCGGTAGAATCGTACCCGGCCACATGGAGCTCGGTAAAACCCAACTGATCAGTGGTTGCACAATAGGTGCCGTACCCGGCCGACTATAGCGCGGCTCGGTAGAGTAAAATAGATACATATATATAATGCATGCTCGACTCATGGAAACACCTTGTAGACCTTTCGGAGTGACGTAAGGTCGGTATCCTATGTACACCTTATTAGGACTAACTCTTCACTATGAACCTTATAGGAATCAGGAAGTACCAACAAGATTGATAACATAAGAATAAGAGAAGCAACATCAACATCAATTGTTCCATAAGAGGGGAAACAATGTAAGTATCTGCTTAGCTTCTAAGAATAGAGTATCTTTGGAAGCTCGTTCATTACATTATGTACAATCGGAGTCGTGCAAAAGAAGGAAAGGGACAGCCACACATACCTTGTATATACTGCCACAACCTCAAGCTATGCAAACGTCACGACTCCTTAGTCTACAATAGGAGAAATGACACTATCGTTAACGTTTAAGCGTCGCAACTATTATGTACCAACCACAATCTATTTTGTTATGAAACGGACAGCACCTCCCCTATATATAGGACTTCACATCATTCAAAACAATCACCAAACAGCCTAAACAACATCAATAATAAACATATTGAGCCTTCCAAAACAGTCCACACACAACCTAATCACATCATACATATGACGGCCACTATAGTCGTATCAAACGACCCAAAAATATTACCAAGAACTAGCAAACCACAACCCAACATATATATGGTGTTTCTCCACACCCTGCCTCCTCCAAAACTCCACAAAACAGTAATAAAAACGCAGCCCAACAGCAACACAAAACAGTCCACAAAACAGTCCACAAAACAGTCCGCTACAAGTGAATAACTTGAACTCACGGCTTCCGATCACCGTCCCGTGAGTTCTTACATGTATATAACGAATTACCATGAATTTACAGCAGAATAAATGTATGAAATATAGCAGTAAACTCACCTTTGTTGTTGGATAACTCAGCCTTTAACTTGGTTCTTCAAACTCTAGTGTTTACCCCCAATTTGAACTTGAAAGAGAGGGAAAATCAATTAGGGTTTGTGGATAATTTTTGGGAGGAACTTTGCAGGGTCTTAGGTCTGGTTATTTGTGAAATATAAAGAGGTATATATTGCAGAAGATAAGCCTTTTAATGGGCTGCTTATCTGACCCGAAATCCCCTCTTTTGGGCCGACATTAAACCAAGTAGGTGACTCACCTACTTGCACCTAGCAGCTTGTGCAGTCTCACGAAAATGTCTATATCTCTCTATTCCAATGTCGTATTGCTAAACCGTTTAATGCGTTGGAAACTAGACTCATAGATCTTCAATTTGGTGGGTAGATCACCCCGTAATTCCAAGTATATTGGGAGAAATACTTAACAACATTTGACCTAAAGTTTAGGTAAAACTATGAACCTAAGTTGCAACAACTTTTGTCGACTTTTGTTTCATAACTCGTTTGACTTCAAGAATTATGATACGGATATTATATGATTCAAATACCTTAAATCATGACATCCTAAGTATACTAAGCATCTATAGGTTTACCCAAAAGTACGAGTTACAACATCCTTGATTCGTTTAACGTCTAATACTTGTTAATCACCCTTATGCACCCTTGTATCACTTAAGATTAATCGGATTAACTTCTTATCATCTCAAGGATAATTCCTTCTTGGATTTGTGTTATCTAACTTATGGAATGAACTAACGTGTGTGGATATGGGTTATAACAGTTGTGACCAGCCTCTTTTTCAGTTCCTCAAAAGCAATCTTGCATTCGTCAGTAAAAACAAAAGGGTGATCTTTTTCAAGTAACTTACAGAGAGGGTTTGATATTTTGGAGAAGTCTTTAATGAACCTCCGGTAAAAGCCGGCGTGTCCAAGAAAGCTTCATATGGCCTTGACGGATGTTGGTGGAGGCAACTTTGCAATGACATCAACTTTAGCACGGTCTACCTCAATGCCTTTGCTTGAAACCCTATGCCCCAGTACTATACCTTCTTGTACCATAAAGTGGCACTTCTCCCAGTTTAGCACTAAATTTATTTCCATGCACCTTTGTAGTACTCTAGTCAGATTGGCAAGGCATTCATCGAATGAATTCCCTACCACTGAAAAATCATCCATGAACACTTCCATAATGTCTTCCACCATGTTGGTGAAAATAGCCATCATGCACCTTTGGAAAGTGGCAGGTGCATTGCATAGTCCGAATGGCATCCTCCTGAAGGCGAAGACACTATAAGGGCATGTGAAGGAGGTCTTCTCTCTATCTTTGGGGGCTATGGATATTTGATTGTACCCCGAGTATCCATCAAGAAAGCAAAAGTGGAACCTCCCTGCCAACCTGTCAAGCATTTGATCAATGAAGGGAAGTGGGAAGTGATCTTTGCGGGTGGCTAGATTCAACTTCCTATAGTCCATGCGTATTCTCTATCCGGTGACGGTTCTTGTTGAAATCAATTCATTGTTGTCGTTTTTCACTACCGTCATGCCTCCTTTCTTGGGCACACATTGGACTGGACTAACCCAGTTGCTGTCTGAGATTGGGAAGATGATTCCCGCTTCTAGCCACTTTATTACTTCCTTCTTCACCACTTCCTTCATGTTGGGGTTCAGCCTTCTTTGATGTTCCCTGGAAGGTTTGTGTCCATCTTCCGGGAGAATGTTATGCATACAATAGGCTGGGCTGATCCCCTTTATGTCTGCCATGGTCCACCCGATGGCAGTCTTGCATTCCTTGAGTACCTGTATAAGCTTTTGGGCCTGCACATCTAACAAACTAGATGAGATAATAACAGGTAACATGGAGTTAGGACCTAGATACTCATACCTGAGATGTGATGGTAGTGGTTTAAGTTCAAGGTTCGGTGGCTCTTCTATGGATGGCTTTGCTGGTGGGCTCTCTCTTTTCTCTAAGTGTAGGAGTTCGAATTCGATCTCTCGCTTCCATAATCCCTTGCCTTCCAGAGATAATACCCATTCGGCCAAACTTTCACCGTTTACCTCTTCCATGTTCATCAGGCATGCTTGAAGTGGATCTTCGATGGTCAATTCTGCATCGTCGGTCTCCACTATCATATCAACCGCATCAATTAGAGAGAAATTTGCGAACTCACTAGGATGCCTCATGGATTTTTGCACATTGAAGATGATCTCCTCATCATTCAATCTCATCTTGAGTTCCCCAGTTTCACAATCAATTATGGCCCTCCCAGTGGCTAGGAATGGTCTTCCCAGGATTATGGGAATTTCTTCGTCGACCTTGCAATCAAGAATAATAAAATCGGCGGGAAACACGAACTTCCCAACCTGGATTAGCACATCATCTATAATACCAAATGGACGTTTAACCGTCCTGTCAGCAAGCTATAAAAGCATAGAGGTGGGTTTTGTTCTCCCAATACCTAACCTCTTGTAGACAACTAAGGGCATGAGATTAATGCTTGCCCCCAAATAACATAAGGCCTTAGTAAAGGCATAATTCCCTATAGTGCATGGGATGGTGAAACTACCTAGATCAGATAGCTTCTCAGCAATGGGTCTAGAGACCACTGCACTATAAGTCTGTGTAAGTGTAACTGTGGCCAATTCTTGGAAATCAAATTTCCGCGACATCAAATCCTTCATCATCTTAGCATAACCAGGCATTTCTTTTATAGCTTCAATTAATGGAATGTTTACCTGGATTTGCTTGAGCATGTCGAAGAACGTTTTGTATTGTTCCTCTTTTTGGTGTTTGGACAACCTTTGGGGGAATGGTGGTGGAGGCCTCTTCTTCCCGGTGACTTGGGATTTATTTTTGTCTATCCCTTTCTCATCAATCTGCTGCTCTACCTTTTCAGCTACTTTCTCTGTTCCCTGTTGTGCTTCCTTATTTTCAGCAACTGGCTGGACTGTGACTTTTGTCAACCCTGTGGATTCATCCAGTTCAATGGGCAATGGAGTAGGTGTCTCAGCCTATCTGTCAATTTTCTCACTTTCATTCTCAGCATCAAGATCTCTACCGCTTCTCAGAGTCACTGCCATCATTTGCTTTGGGATTTGGTCCTTTGGGTTTGTTTGTGTATCTGCAGGCAATGTCCCTTGAGGACGATTGTTAAGTGACATAGCAATCCGACCCATCTGCACTTCCATATTTTTGATCGCTGCATCATGTGCATCTATTCTTTCATTGGTTTTGGTATTTGACCCAATTACCTGCTGTATCATAGCTTCCATCCTTGCAAACCCATAATCTTGTCTACCCCTATGTGCTGGTGGAGGTGGATGGTATCCCTGCTGCTGATTTCCAAAATTCTGAGGTCTAGGATATGGAGCCATGTTGTGTGGTAGCCTCATACTTGCTGTATTAAATTGTGGCTGTGGAGGTCTATACTCCATTGGAGCCTGTTGGCCCCAGTTTTGATTGCCTTGTCACTGTCCTCCATAGTTAGCCACATAGTTCATATCCTCATGCTGATGATGATGTTCTTAGTTTGCAGCCCATGGATTACCTATGGGTTGGCTAATGCAAGATGTGCGTAAACCACCATTGGTAGTATCTACAATGTGAACTTGCTGCTTAACCCCTGATTCTTCATCTTCTTTGTCAGGATACTCATTTGTGTCAATAAAGTTGCCATGTTCTCCTCTAGAGTGTTGGATGGATCCAGAGGTATAGAGTGTACTACTGGTGTGATAGGAGCATTCCTGGACGTCCACCCGGAATTTTGAGCCATCTTGTCTAGCAAATTTTGGCCCTCTCTCCAAGTCTTGCTCAGAAAATCCCCACCTGCTGAAGCATCTACAATATTCTTCATACTGTCTGAAAGTCCCATGTAGAACCTTTGACCCAACATCTGTTCAGGGATCCCATGATGAGGACACATAACAAGCATACCTTTGAATCTGCCCCAAGTTTCATGTAGTGTTTCCAGTGGTTTATGCTTGAAGCTCACGATCTCATCAATTTGTTGAGTTGTTTTGTTGGGTGGATGAAACTTGTTGTGGAATTGTTTGACTAACTCATCCCAAGTTGCAATGGAGTTTATTGGGAGTGAGTTTAGCCATATTTGTGCTACTCCTGTAACTGAGAATGGAAAAAGTAGTAATCTGATAGCTTCCGGAGTTACATTCGGTTGCCTTTGTGTTTTGCATATTGATAGAAAGTTCTTGAGGTGTTGCTGTGGATCTTCAACCTGAGACCCAGAGAATAATCCCTTGTTTTGCAACAAGTGAAGCATGTTGTTAGTAATCTGGAAAGACTCAGCTTGAATTGTTGGCACAATGATGGCCGTTGCCAAATTATCCGTTGTAGATTGTGCCCAGTTGAACAATGCACCTTCATGTGCCTCCTGTGCCTCTTGCATATTTAGCCCGGCTTGCTGGTTTTGAGCGTTTATGTCAGCCATGTCGAAGTCTAGTTTGATTGGTTGTTGAGATTGTTGAATTTGTTTGATGGCTTTGTTACGTGCCCGGAAGGTTTGCTCGGGGCCTGAGAGTCCTTCAATTAGTTCTCCAGTCCTTGCAGATTTTCTAGGCATGCACCTGAATACCCAAATCAACAAACGTCAAAATATTCAATGTAGAGTGTAGAAAGAACCTGAATACACAAGAATCTTGAAGTTATGGCAATGGCAATTGATAATTCCGTTAATTCCCCGGCAACGGCGCCAAAATTGATTCACGTCCAAGCAACGGTCGTAGTTAATATAACTTGGTTTAATAAGTCCAAGATCGATCCCACAGAGAATTATCCTACCAATTGCAACTATCACAACCCCAAAAGTACTTTCGAATCAAGTTCCCAAACTTTGAATATATATTTGTGTGATATTCTAATATCTACTTTGCAATAATTAAGAATGCTTAAAAGAAAGAATTGAATGTTGAATAAAATAATATAGAGAAGGACTAAGGTATTGATTTCCCTATTGATGGAATCCCTTATCGTTATGCTCATACAAATTGTTAATATATTCTATCAATCATGAACGCTATGTGTATCATAACCCTCTCCCGAGCAATTACAATAATTTACTAGTACACTCTCCCGAGCTACCCTAGCTGGCTTTAATTTGAATAGTTCACTTAAGATTGCACCCAAGACTTCGTTATTCCTAACCCCGTCTTTACGCCTATAGTTATAGATTCCTCCAATAACCTAGGTGTGATGTTGTTCAACAATATACCTAAATATTCACTCTTTTCCAAGTTATGCACACTAAATAGGCACCGCTAATTGGGAGCTCTACCAATTAACTACAATAAGAATGAAGTTGAACAAATAGAAATCTAAGTCACAATTTGTAATCACATAAACGATAAGTTCATCACTCAATAGGTTCCATCAAAACCTTAGAAAAGAATTTAGCTACTCATGCTTGAAGAAACAAGAATAATAATTGAAATCATAAAGAAATAATTGATATAAAATAAAAGAAAGAGTTTGAGAGGAATCTCTCTTACTAAAAACCTTGCAAAAGTATTGAAAATAAAGATTACATGCCTCTGTGGGGCAAACTAGGAGTTTATATAGAGGTTTTAGGGCTAAAAAACTATGTTTGAGTCCAATTGGGATTGCTGCCGCGGAGCCTACCGCGGTTCGTTCGTGGCCGCGAGCAGACCGCGAACAATCAAACTTCAGAGGCCTTCTTTTTTAGCGGTTCATCCGCGGCCGCGAGTGAACCGCGGATGAACAGGACTTCTGATTCTTCACTGCTGCTTCCAGACCTCTTCACTTTAGCTCTTCTTTTGGCCTTTTCATCAACCTAGGACTCCAAAATAGCTCTTTATGGCATACAATGTGTCACATGTACCTATAAAACACAATCGAACACTAATCAAAGCATTTTGTCCTCATAAACAACATTAATTCCATAGCAAAGTGTGATTATTTAGGGTACAATTATAGTCAAATTCACCTATTATCAATAACATCTCAGGCTACCATTAGCTGAAGATCAGGGCGGCTGACATTCCTAAGACAGCTTTTCGCACTCGGTATGGGCACTATGATTTCTTGGTCATGTCATTCCGGTTGACCAATGCTCCAGCAACATTTATGGATTTGATGAATCGGGTGTTCAGGCCTTATCTGGATATGTTCGTGATAGTCTTTATAGATGATATCCTGGTATACTCCCGCAGCCAGGAAGAGCATGAGCAGCACCTCAGAGTGGTTCTTCAGACTCTGAAAGATAATCAACTATATGCCAAGTTTTCAAAATGCGAGTTCTGGTTAAGTTTGGTTGCATTCCTGGGTCATAACGTGTCAGTAGAGGGTATTCAGATGGACCTACAGAAAATTGAGGCAGTCAAGAATTGGCCTCGACCAGCTTCAGTGATCGAGATTCAGAGCTTTTTGGGGTTAGCAGGATATTTCCATCAATTTGTAGAGGGGTTCTCTTCTATTGCAGCCTCGATGACCAGGTTGGCCCAGAAGGGTGCCCAGTTCAAGTGGTCAGATGAGTGTGAGGCGAGCTTCAGAAGCTGAGGACAGCTTTGACTACTGCACCAGTGTTGATTCTACCCACGAGTTTAGGGCCTTACATAGTTTACTGTGATACATCTCGTACTAGGCTTGGAGCGGTATTGATGCAGGATGGCAAGGTTATTGCTTATGCTTCGAGACAGTTGAAAATCCATGAGAAGATGTATCCGGTTTATGACCTTGAGCTTGCAGCAGTTGTTCTTGCCTTATAAATTTGGAGGCATTATCTATATGGTGTGACATGTGAGGTATACACGGATCACAAAAGTCTTCAGTATTTATTCAAGCAAAAAGAGTTAAATGTGCGACAAAGGAGATGGTTAGAATTGCTCGGGTGAAGATTTGATAGGCTCTTAGAGCAAATTGTGAAAAAAGAACAAAGCTGCTATTTTTCCCCCAGCTGATATCTTCGCAGTTGCGAAGAATCACTCGCAATTGCGAGAAGTCCCAAAATAGCCTTGGTTCGCAAATGCGAACAAACCTTCGCAAATGTGAAGTGGCCCGGAAATCCCCTTGGTTCGCAAATGTGAACGAAACTTTCCAAATGCGAAGTGGCCCAGAAATCTCGTTGGTTCGCAAATGCGTAGTGGCCCAGATTTGGCCTAAGTTCGCAAATGCGAATTCCGCAGCCCAGGACCTGTTATGTTCGCAATTGAGAACATATGTTTTCAATTCCCATATCCGCAGCTGTGCAATTTTATACTTAAACGATTTTAAACCCCTTTTTCACCATTCTTTCAAAACCCAAAACCCCATAGGCGATTTTTCAAGAGCAATATCACTCCAAATCACTTGTAAGTCGATTTTCACTCAACTCTTTCAATTCCTAACATCATTAAACATGTTTTCATGAGAAATCAAAGGTTTTTATGGTTGAAATTGTTATTTTTGGGTAGAACCTAGGTTTTTCATAAATTGGGGAGTTGTACCTCGATTTGAGGTTCGATTTTGAATCAAATCATATAATTGAACTCGTGAGGGAATGAGTAACTGGATTTTGGTCCGAACCCCGAGTTTCGATCACGTGGGCCCGTGGGCGTTTTGAGAAATTTTGAGTAAAACTTTGAGAATGCCATTTTATGCATTCAAACCAATTTATATTGTATTTATTAAAGTAATTGAACCAATTGTGATTACATTCGAGCGAGTTGAAGGTTGAATTACGAGGTAAAGCGATAGTTGAAGGTTAATTGGACTTCAAGGCTTTGAGGTAAGTGTTTGATCTATCCTAGCTTAAGCGAATGGGATTGAGTGTAATAATTTTCTAATTGCTATTTGATCGAGTGCAGTGTATAGGCATGGTGACGAGCATCTATACACCGGAGTCTAGCATGACCGTGAGTCATTTGTTGATATATGTTGTGAGCTAATGTGGAATATTTCTAAGTCATATTCTTGAGCCCTTGCTGGATTGTGAAGGTTAATTATTATTTCCCTTGCCGGGACTTTGTTATGTGGTTGCTGTTGTTCACTTGCCGGGATATTGTTATGACCGTTGTTACTCCCTTGCAGGGATGGTAGAGGTTACTTGTTTCATTCTTTTGCCCATTGACGGTGATTGTTATTTGGGTGAGGAAGAGCGATAATGTGTGAAGGGTGATTCCATGCCATTTTTACTTATGTGCGCATGAAGGATCATTTCGTGCCATGTTTACTATTTAAGCACGAAGGAACATTCTGTGCCGTTGTTACTTAAATTATGCACGAAGGATCATTCCGTGCCATGTTTATTATTTATGTACGAAGGAACATTCCGTGCCGTTGTTGCTTAAACCATGCACAAAGGATCAAGCCGTGCCATGGATGTGAGGTTGAGAGTAAAAGCACGATGGGTGATGCTGTGCAACCATTTCAATTTCTTGCTTTGCAATAACTGTTTTTGCTACACTCTGTTTTACCTTACTGATTTATTATGTGTTTCCAATTGTGCTCCCCCATCATGTTCCCTCCTTTGTTAAGTGTGCTCAATATCTCTGCTATTCTGTGGTACATACATATATAGAACTACATAGGTTTGTGTGAGTGTCTGGTCCTAGGCTTGTCACTACTTCGCCTGGATAGGCTAGACACTTACCAGCACATGGGGTCGGATTGTGCTGATACTACACTTCTGTGCGTTTTTGCATAGGTCAGGTTTTGAGCAGGAGTAGCAGCAGTAGTACACTAGCGGGATTACTGTACTTCCGAGACTGAGGTAGCTTACACGCATCCGCAGGCCCGGTGTCTCCTCTATTTGCTTTTATTATTGTTGTGGTCTCATTGTTCCGAGACAGGTGGTTATTACTTATTTCTTTCAGATCATTATGTGTAGTTATTCTTTAGTACTTCGTGAGTTTTGTGACTCCACATCTTGGGTAGAGGATTTATGTCAATTATTTTACACTATTATTTGTCTTATTCGTAAGACTTCCGCATTTAAAGATATGAGTATTATTCTTGCTATTAAATATGATAACAAAAAGGGTTGTATAAACATGAAGATGGAGAGTCAATTGGCTTGCCTAGCTACCACGAGTAGGCGCCATCACAATCCCGATAGTAGGGGAATCCGGGTCGTGATAGAAATGGGAAACGGGTGGTGGATAGTAGTGTTGTGGTGGGCCATATGGTGTGTGTGGGTAGGTTTGGAGGTGAGGTCGAGGTTGATAATATTATCGTGATGGACCCCTAGACCATGCTCTCGATTCTACTACTATAACATCTTCCTTTTTGTTCTTTTCCAATACCCCTCAAGTGCCATTCTGGATGGCCTGGGTAGTTTCTTTTATTGCCGAATAGCTCAAAAGTTTGTTGGACTTGGGACCTTTTTCCACCATTCTTCCTATTTTCACTACCTCATTAAAAGTTTTTCCAATTGCCGACACCAGATGACCATAGTAGGTAGGCTCCAAAGCTTGCAGGAAATAATCCTCTATTTCACCTTCCTTCATTAGAGGATCGACCCTTGCAGCTAGTTCCCTCCACCGAAATCCGTACTCTCTGAATCTTTCTCCGGGCTTTTTCTCAATTTTGGTCAGTGAGAGATGATTGGGGACAATCTCAGGATTGTATTGAAATTGTCCTGTAAATGCTTGAGCCAAATCATCCCATGTGTACCATCGGGCATGATCTTGCCCCATGTACCATTTCATAGTAGCACCACTGGGACTTTGACTAAAGTACGCCATTAATAACTCATCCCTTCCTCCGGCTCCTCTCATATTACTGCAAAATTCCCTCAGATGGGCTACAGGGTCACCATATATATCATACAGATCAAAATTTGGTAACTTGAATCCTATAGGCAACTGGACGTCAGGAAACAAGCACAAGTCTTTGTAAGTGACACTCACATGTCCTCCTAGACCCTGCATGTTTCGAAATGATTGTTCCAAGCTTTTCACCTTGCGTATCATCTCCTCCTGCTCAGGGTTTTTGGGAGGCTTTTCTTCTTCAGCTGAGATATCAAGATGGGGAGTATAAGATTATGGTTCGGGAGGTTTGAAAGTGGGCACGGGTGGGTAATAGTGGTTTTCCTGAGTTTGGAACAAGGGATCTCTAGAAGACCTGTGTAACACGGCGGGTGGAGGAGCCACGAACCCATGAGCATTAGTGGTGGAGGGCATGGAATCTGTTTGGGTGGTGGAGGTGGTGGTGTTTGAGAGGTAGTTGCATAGTATTGTTGGTAGGTAGGGTAGGCCGGAGAGGAAATCGATGTGGGGGGGGGGGGTCTTGTTGTTGAGCTAATGGCGGGATCTAAGTAGGGTTGGCAGGATAGGTTGGCAGTGGTTGTCCTTTTGCCTAGGCCTGCTACATTTCGGCCATATGTTGTTTCAACTTATACATATCCTCTTTCATGGCATTCATATCTACCACATTTTCTTCCCTAGACGGGTCGACAGCGCTTGCTTCTAGCTATTGGTTGACCATTTTTGATGTATCCATGGAGTGGGTGTTATATGGGTGGGTTGCTAGAATGCCAGCCAACTAAACCACCTGTCTGAACTCGTCATCAACAACAACGGTTTTAGCGGTTAGGGCATTAACAAGTAGATAACCGCACATTTGGGGCATGAAGGCACCTAGGAAATTAATGGTTTCTAGAATGCATTTGCTCGATCGCTTGCATCATCTCGGCTTTATTTATTCCCAACTGTGACTTCTTTCTTTTATTCTTGCCTTTGTTTATTTTTGCTTTGCCATTATTTCTTTGTTGCGGATTTTTCCCTTTCTGTTGTTTCTTTTTTTCTCTCCCATTTTTTTTATTTTTCCGCTCTTCTTTTCTTTTGGCTTTTTCATTCTTACTGTATTTTTCTTTTAATATGTCTATGGTCGGGTCCTATGGATATTGCCTATGTATCGTGACCATGGCTGAATCAGATCAAATGCAATAAATGCAATATAGAAACAAAAATATTTTTGGAATTTTCATTTTTACTAATAGCAAGCATTTCAATTACAAGGACTCAAGACTGATGCATTAAGACAACTAACAGACTCTAAATGACAAGATATGTTACAAACTCCATCAACAATTATTCCAATTTAAAATGAAAGTGTAGAGTGACTCAAAAAGAAAATACAGACTCAGATAACTAACAAACTCTAGTGAAAGAATATATAGACTCTAATGAAAATCATGAATACATTAAAGCTCCCGGTGCCCGCAGGACATCGTTCGGTTTCGCCGCGGGCCTATATGCAAGTTCCCCTTGGAGTCTGTCCAGGTCGCTCATTATCTGTTTCACAAATATCATCACTGAGGCAAAGAAGGTAGTCTGAGTCATGTTCTCGCACATTTGGAATTTCCTAGTGATGTAATGAGCAATATCTAGGATTCTTTCTCTGATTATGCCATTTTCCTGAAGTAGCCGCCCTATCTGTTCTGCACTGGCCTCCAAAGTCTACAGATTTCACTCCTGGAGTTGTTGTAGGTCCATTTTTAATTGTGCTAATGTTATATAGCAGTGCTCCCTTTCAACCTTGAACTCTTTTACTTGTTTGATCATTTTTTTTTTGTGGTAATGACCTTTTTCCTCAATCTTGTGACCTCATTATCATGTTCTTCTCTCAACTTCTTGACCATGCGGGCTCGTTCTTCTTTATTTTTAGCCAACTATTTCTGAACCCCGGCTAGTTCCCTTTCTGCTTGTTGAGGTTGAAACTGTAGTCATTTTACTTTTTTCCTTAAATTGTCTATAAGCTTTGCATCATTGGCACTCCTAACATAATTTCAGCTGCTATCTTCATTTTGTGGATTTGGGCTCGTAAGGCTTCATTTTCTTTGGCCAATTTCTTTCTCTCACCCTCGTCAGCTGCGGCTTGCATGTTGTTTTAAAACCTGATGACTTGGACCTCGTTTTCCAAATCACCTATTTTTCCCTGTACTCATTTTCTATGGCTAACCAAGCACACTACTCTTGCGACGATTCAGCAAACTCTTGGAGGTGAGGCCTTTTGGTCGGCCTCCCGAATGCAACGACCCTTCTATATCAAGCTTGATAATCAGGTGACACTTCTCCTTTAGCTCGATCCCAAAACACAAGTATTCGCCGTTTAATATTGACATTCGCTCTAGACCCGGTGAACTTTTGCTTCAGGAAACTGGCCGTCGGGGCCAATATAAACCACTTACAAACTAAGATCAACATCATTAGGCACTATCTGGCATCTGTCGAGTTTTCTTAGCACCCGGTACAGGGTGTAAGGTTGAATACTTCGAAGACCTATCAAGATGAAATACAGCCTTACTTCTGGCATATATATAATTTCATCAACGGGCAACCATCCAAATGTCCACTCTATTTGACTAGCAGTGAGGGACCGGAAGTATGTTGTCCAACCCGTGAATCCTTCCAGAAAATTGACCCTTTTAATCCTCGTGTAAAACTCTTCTATGCATGTTTTCTCTAGAGACTCATAGCTCAAGAAGTGAGGACGATGGCGCAGATGCTCGGTCATCCAGAGACTCATATCTCAAGAACTGAGGATGATGGCACTGATGCTCGGTCATCCACATTTGTAACAATAGACTATACCCCTCGAAGAAGTCTTTCCCGACCTTGCAGGCGGTAAGAGAACGGAAGATGTCAGCTAATATCGTAGGTGCAATAATACTTTTGGCTTGCGTAATTAGAGTGTTGACAACCCTGGCTATTTTTATGTCAATGTTCCCATCTTTCCTTGGAAATACCAAAATCTCTAGAAAAACCACCATAAAAGCAAAACGTCTATGCTCCTCCCACTTTTGGCGGTTTCCTTAGCTACATATCTTGTTTTCTAGTTTGTTGAACACTCCCCCCCCCATCCCCCGATGTGGCCATATCTGTGATATATGAAGTTTGGAGCACAAAAGCCATTTGATAGATCTTGTTGTGGATGGTCCTAATTATCTTTAGAGAATCTAGAAATCTATGCATGGCTAAAGTTCTCGGGGCAACCAGGTACTTATGCCTTAAAGGAACCTTATCTTTTCCGATGTAGCTAGCTATTTCCTCTAATGTCGGGCTAAGCTCAAAGTCTGTAAATTGGAACATGTTATGTGTCAGGTCCCATCATGTAACAAGTGCTCTGATATATCTCCCCGTGGCACAATCTCCAGCAAACCGGTAAGCCCTTTCAAATATTTCTTGACTTTATCTTACCCTTTGCCTCCTAAATCGTTCCACCATAGACGTAACTCCAAAAGGATTTTATGCATGCTTGTGAAAGTTTCATTTTGAGTCGTGCTCATCCTGCACATTTATTATGGCGATTAAATCACTTATTTTGACCTAAAAGTAAACAATGACACTACTCTTTTCATTCAAATTTCTAATTTCAAAAACAAACACGGTCTTGCTAATACAGCCCTGCAACACTTCGGGGAAAACTTTTAAGGTTGTGTTTGCTAACCATTGGAAAATGAATCAAAGTGGCCGTTTTTGCAATAATAGCCTTCCGGTGCCATTTTAGAGACATTCGTCTTGTTTTAGACAAGAATAGCCTGTCTCGACTTATTTATGGCAAAATAAAAAACTTGACACTATTTGGCTATTTTTGAAAAAGGATGGTTGGGCCTGTTGAGGGTTGCCTGCGTATCTCACACCCGGTGAAAATCAAACCAATGTAGTTCGGGCAGATTGGATATGGGCAAAAATTAAAAACAACTAAACATATGTTTTTGTCTTTTCTTGACAATAATAAAAAATGCAAAATCTATTTGAATTTTCTTTTCTCCCCTTTTTTGGTTTTCGAAAAATGATCTAATGCAAAATCTTTTATGGACTTTTCATGTTTTTCTTTTCCTATACAAAATGTAAAAAACTATCAATGGGCCCCACTCACTTAATTTTCACACCTCACCCTCTTTATTTTTTCATTTTCATTATTGTTTCGTTCTTTTTTCTCCTTTTCCTCAAAAATTCGGCAGAGCTTCGGTGCTACTTGGAAATTGGTAAATCATGTAACTAACTCTCTACACTATTATTTATTTTTTCTTTTCCCAAATATTTAAGCCAGTTAGCATGCGAGTCCGAGACAAATAAATGCAACACGTAAAATGCATCATGGTGGTTGTTTCATATCCGGTTACGTGTCCTAGACGGACTCAACCCCTATGTTGAGTCCCCTAAGTCATTTGCATGTATTGTAAATAAGCGCTCCTACTAGGGATCCGGCATGGAGTCAAGTTATTCTAGGTTCAAAACCTGGGTATATGTTCAAGACTGTGTACTCGACCGGACAATTTGAGTCGAGGATGGGGCTACGTACTGGGAACCAAAAGGCCATCTGGCTTAGTAACTTGTCCGGCCTCTTTCTTAATTCAATGTATTGCACTAACATAATAGGGAGTCTCAACCATTAAGCACATCCTCAGAGGTGAAGAAAGAATGGTTTTGACGTAGTTTATATATACAGTTCAATTAATATCGAAGCGGTAAAGCATTTAGCACATAAGCCATGAAACATGTAAGCAAATCAGATAAAGCCAAACATAACAATTTATTCTATGGTCGAATTCTTAAACCTAAACCGATGTTCTGGGTTTGTCATCCCTAGCAGAGTCGCCAGAGTTGTCACACCTCCTTTTTCATACTACACCCCTAAGGATATAAATGAGTTTTTCTACTTAAAGGACAATCGAAATGTGATTTGTTTAATAAAAATTAGAGTCGCCACTTAGGAGATTTATAGTGTCCCAAGTCACTGGTTGAATTCTGAATCGAGGAAATTATTGACTCTGTTTAACAGTCTGCGATCCAGAAATCCGAGTAAGGAATTCTGTTAACCTAGGAGAAGATGTTAGGCATTCCCGAATTCCGTGGTTCTAGCACGGCCGCTCAACTGTCATATTTGGATTATTTATTTGATTTTAATACATATTTTAATCTATATGCTTTTAACTTTGAACCACTTTTATTATTATTATTTTAAGAGAATTGCAACATCATGAAAATATGTCTCGAATCACGTCACATAAATGCACCCGCATTTTTTGACACATTTCATCTTCGTTGAGATTTGGATTTTGGTCACATAAATATGCACCCGTATTTAAGAAGGTAAGATCATTAAAAGCGCATCAAAAGTGGCTAACGCGTTTTAATCTTTAGAGAAGGCCGTGAAATTCGCTAAACGGCCTCTCTCGGATTTTAAGTACTTTATTATAACTATTTATTGAGTGCCTCGCAATTTTTATGTTTCGTTTGGCGAGGCTCATCTCATAATTTTATTTAAAAGCCAACCTTGAAGTAAACTATGATTTCTATTGTCATTTTGTCTCTATTGATGGAAAAGAAAAATACTACTTAACCACCATTGGTCCTTAAATTCAGGCCTAGTAATTTGGTTTAAAACACATAAAAGATCCAACATTTTGGGCCTTCAATTAGAGAAAAGGGCCCAGGCGACATTATCAATATTGAATTGCAGTAGGACACACGGCGCAAAGGTCGAGCCTGGGCATTAGCATAATGTCACACATAATTTGCAAATTCAAACGGCCCAGCTACTTTCCTTATAAATTCTTTACTATTTTTTTTTCTTACTATTATTCTACTGAAGAATTATCAAATTTCACCAAAAATGATAATCATCTATTTACGGTTAACTCAGAGAAAGGTCTAAATGATTCTAGCAAAACGTAATGCTAACAAGTCAACCAAAATGTTTAATTACTTCTAATTCCTGTTCGATCCAAAACACGTACTAATTTCCTGCCTAGATCTCCATTATGTAGCATGACTAGATGTCAGATTTCAAACTATTTTTTAGTTCCAGCTGCGTTACATTCGAAATTATACTAACTTAGACTATAAACAAGATTTAACCAAACTAATTAAATAGTTTCTAGTATTGTCATTCCACTACACTAGTGTTCACAAGTAATAAGAATAAAACAACAAAATATCCAAATCACTTTAAACAGTCCTAATTACAGTCCAGTCATGATTTAGAATTTCACTAAAAAATCAAAAGTTATACACACGAATTAACATTCAATTATACTAAAAAACATGTCATCTAGCATTTACTCAGCTACTAGCATGTAACATTCAGCGAGCAAATCTCAGGATCAACAAAAATGAGCACTTTTATTCTATTTTGGAGTTTGAAATTTACAGCAGAATTTCGAACGTGTAATTGGATTTCAAACAAATCAATGAGCAAGAAGAAGTCAGTAGCAGGTAGTTATTGGTACTTAACAGTTCACACACAGCAACAGTGGACAATAATCAACCTGTCACGACCCAAGTTCACCAATTGCGAACACGTGATGACGGCACCTAGTCTTCGCGACCAGGTAAGCCTAACACCTTGCAGAATTTACAATCAAAACTAAATAACAGGAATAATGTATATAATTACATCCTGGCACATACACTTTAACACTTAGCATTCTGAAACTATCCCAAAGACCCAGAAACCCACGGGCAACACAGGCTAAGAGAATCATAAGATGCAACTCTAATATCCGGAAATGTCTTCAACAACCGAATACATGAAATGGAACTGCTAAATATACGATATAGTAGAAGGAGGCTCTTCAGTCTGCGGACGTGGAAGATATACCTCAAGTTTCCAAATATAACACCTAGATCACTGATGATGCGCTTGACCAGAAGTACCTGGATCTGCACATGAAAAACATGCACAGGAAGGGCATGAGTACACCACAGTGGTACTCAGTAAGTGGCAAGCCTAACCTCGGTTGGATAGTGACGAGGAAGGTCAAGGCCCTGCTGAGGTAAACATAATAATCAATATGATAATGAGGGGACAATATGTGTATAATCACAGCAGATATCCGGCAAGAAAAATAAGTAAAATAGTAACAGTGGAAAAACACTATTTAATAATAGAGGTACAAACCACAATCGGATATTTATCATCGGGGATCTCCTGGTATCCCGAGGATCTCTTGGTATCCTCAATAAATCGTTCGGAGATCTCTTGGTATCCCGAGAATCTCCTGGTATCCTCAATAATATTCTAGGATCTCTTGGTATCCTCAATAATAATTTGGGGATCTCTTAGTATCCCGAGGATCTCCTAGTATCCTCAATAATATTCTAGGATCTCTTGGTATCCTCAATAATAATTCGGGGATCTCTTAGTATCCCGAGGATCTCCTAGTATCCACAATAATAATTTCTGGGATCTCCTAGTATCCCGAGGATCTCCTGGTATCCTCTATATACACTCTTTCCTATGCCAGGGATCTCTTAGTATCCCACACTCTCAATCATAGTATATAACATGTGCAGGGAAAACTCCTGGGATGCCGTCCCGTAGTCCCAAATTTAAATCAACCAACAACATCTCAAAATATTAAATAACTACAAAACTCATAGCAAATAATAGCATATTCTGGCCGAATATGTTTCAAAGAATGCAAACAAGGCAATTTAAGAAAATATCCAAATAAGTCCACTAAACAGGCTTCTCTAAGCTAGCACAAGCTAAAATAACAATTAGGAATTGTGACGACCCAAAGGGTCATCACTTATTTTATTAATAATTTCGAGCTTCTGAGGCCTTGAAAACCTCATTCTATGTTGCCTCGATTTACGTGCACGATCCAAGCATGTAGCCGGAAAGATTTTGTGATAGAAAATATGAATTCTATGAGAAATTTGGATAAAAATGATATTAATATTGATATGGTTGACTTCGGTCAACATTTTTGGTAAACGGATCCGGACCCGAGATTGGATGGTCCCGAGAGGTCCGTAGGAAAATATGGGACTTGGACATGTGTCCGGAGTCGAATTTCTGAGGCCTAGAGCCCAAGTTATGAATTTTTATGTGAAATTGTTTTTGATGCAATTATTAAAGGAAATAAATTAATAGACCTTGGTATCGGGCTCGTATTTTGGTTCCGACGCCCGGTACAAGTCTTAAATATTATATATGTGATTTCCGTAAAGTTTGGTGACATTTGGATGTCGTTTGAGATGTTTTGGACCTTGAGTTCCAAGTTAAGAAGTTTTGAAAATCAAAAGTATGAAAATCATGAGTTTGAGGCTCGATTTGATTAAAACGAGGTGTTATTGGCGATATGATCGCACGAACAAGTCCATAATGTGTTTTTGAGGTTGTGTACATGTTTGGTTTGGAGCCCGGGGGCTCGGGTAAAGATTTGATAGGCCGTTGGATGAAACTCCGAATTTTTGAACTGCTGGTTTTTCACCCAGCTGTTGGCTTCGCAATTGCGAAGTTTTCTCGCAATTGCGAAGGGGGACAGGCTCGCAAATGCGAACATTCATCGCAAATGCGAAGCCCCCTTTGGCTCAGCCTTGTTCGCAAATGCGAACAATTGTTCGCATTTGCGAAGGTCCCCAGTGCCAGCCTATGTTCGCAAATGCGAACAAAAGTTCGCAAATGCGAACGTCCCAGTGACTGCCTTGGTTCGCAAATGCGAACCATTGTTCGCAAATGCGAACAATGCCTTGTACAGCATGTGTTCGCAAATGCGAACATTAGTTCGCAAATGCGAACGGTTCGCAAATGCGAACAAATGTTCGCAAATGCGAACTTCCCACCCTTAGCTTATTTTTCAAACTCCAGAAATTGGTCGGGGTTCGCAATTGCGAACCCATGTTCGCAAATGCGAACACAGAGACCTGAAAAACACGAATTTCAGTCATTTCTTCACATTTTTACAAAAACCAAAACACCCATTTGCGATTCTTCAAGGATTTCTTCTTCATCAAATCGATTGTAAGTCACTTTTTACTTAATTCTTTCAATTCCTAACATCATTAAACATGTTTTTCATTAGAAATCAAATGTTTTCATGGTAAAATTCTTGTTTTTGTTAGAAAATAGGGTTTTTCATAAATTGGGGAATTGGACCTCGAATTGAGGTCCGATTTTGAAACAAATCATATACATGAACTCGTGGGGGATGGGTAACCGGATTTTAGTCATAACCCCGAATTCCGACCATGTGGGCCCGGGGTTGAAATTCACTATTCCGGGCAGAATGTTGAAAAAGTGTTATTTGGTGTTAAGAATTAGTTGTTGAGTAGAATTGATGATATTAAATCAATTGTGTATAGATACGGTTGGATTGGAGCCAAATTGAAAGAAAAGACATTTCCACGGATTGGATTGTTCATAAGCATTCGAGGTAAGTGTTTGTTCTATCCTAGCTTGAGGGAATAGGATTATGTGTTATGTGTTATGTGATCGAGTGCGGTGTATGGGTTGTGGTGACGAGCATCCATACACTGGCGTCTAGTATGACCGTGAGTCGTTGGAAAATGATATTTTGAGATATATTACAGGTGAATTGTTATTGTTCTCCCTTGTTGGGATTTGTTGTGAAGATAATTATTGATTGCCCTTGATGGGACGATTTATGAATTGTTGTTTCTTTCTCTGCCCTTAACCGTGATTGTTATTTGGGTGAGGAAGAGTGATAATGCACGAAGGGTGATGCCGTGCCATGTTTATTTATTTATGCACGAAGGTTAATGCCGTGCCATGTTTATTTATTGATTATGCACGAAGGATCATGCCGTGCCCTGTTATTGAACCATGTACGAAGGATCATGCCGTACTATGGATGTGAGGATGAGAGTAAAAGCACGAAGGGTGATGCCGTGTACTTTATTTGTTTATTTGGTGAGGATGAGAGTAAAAGCACGAAGGGTGATGCCGTGCAATTGTTTGCTATTTCTTGACTTGATATTACTTGTTTTTTTTCATTATATTTTATTTGGGTGATGCCGTGCAATTGTTTGCCATTTCTTGACTTGATATTACTTGTGTTTCCATTATACCTTGTTTTCCTTGTGAACTTATTTGATTGTTATTTGGGTGAGGAAGAGTGATAATGCACGAAGGGTGATGCCGTGCCATGTTTATTTATTTATTTATGCACGAAGGATCATGCCGTGCCCTATTATTGAACCATGTACGAAGGATCATGCCGTACCATGGATGTGAGGATGAGAGTAAAAGCACGAAGGGTGATGCCGTGTACTTTATTTGCTTATTTGGTGAGGATGAGAGTAAAAGCACGAAGGGTGATGCCGTGCAACCGTCTGCTATTTCTTCAATTGATATTACTTGTGTTTACATTACACTTTGTTTTTCCTTGTGAAATTATTAACCGTGGTTAATTGTTGAATTCTTTAAGATATTCCTTATTGTGTTAATACTTGATTATTTCTTGTTATTTTGTGGTACACATATATATATATTGAATTGTACAGGTTATGTGGGTGTCTGGTCCTAGGCTTGTCACTACTTCGCCGGGATAGGCCAGGCACTTACCAGCACATGGGGTCGGTTGTGCTGATGCTACACTTCTGTGCGTTTTTGCACAGGTCCAGGTTACGATCAGGAGCAGCAGCAGCAGTGAATAGATTGCGTGGGAGTTGATCACATTTGAGACCGAGGTAGCTTGCAGACGTCCGCAGGCCCGGCGTCTCTTTCTTTATTTATGTTAATAGCTGTAGTCTCATTGTTCCGAGACAAACGGAATTATGTTATATTTCCTTCAGACTTTTATGTGTAGTATTCCATAGTAGTTTGTGAGTTGGTGACTCCAAGTCTTGGGTAGAGGATTTCAGTATAATTTTCACTTTGTGATTTGTTATATCCATTTCGATAAAGTATTCCGCATTTATTTAATTAAAATTGTGTTAAAAACAGGATAGTATGAATATAGTGGCTTGCCTAGCTACCACGAGTAGGCGCCATCACGATCCCGATGTTGGGGGAAAATCCGGGTCGTGACAAGTTGGTATCGGAGCTCTAGGTTACATACGTCTCACCACTCACGAACAAGCTTAGTAGAGTTTGAGGGGTAGGCACGGAGACGTCTGTACTTGTCCTCCACAGTCTATTGAGTTAGGAAAAAGTCTCTCATTTGTTCTTTCTTGTCGTGCGACTTGTTCCTCAATTATTGATTGAATTTCTATTCTGTCCTTTCGCGGATGGTAAGGACACGCACTTCTTCGTCCGCTGACCAGCAGCCTGAGCCCCAGACAGCTCCTGTGAGGGGCCGGGGCCGAGGCCGTACTAGAGGCCGTGGTAGGGGTAGAGCTCAGCCCCAGGCAGCTACCCCGGAGGTGGAGCCTCATATTGAGATTGATGAGGAGGTTCCGGTTCCAGCAGCTCCAGTGGGCCCAGCTCAGGTCCCAGGAGAGGCTTTGATTACCCCGGATCTCCGGGATGCTTTGGTCGGAATAGCGGGATTTATGGATAGCATTGCCAGAGCGGGTCTATTATCAGTTGCCCCACCTACTTCTCAGGCTGGAGGAGGGACCCAGACTCCTATTGCTCATACTCCGGAGCCAGTAGCTCCTCAGCCTCAGGCACCAGTAATTCAGCCAGCTGTGGCCACTCAGTCCGGTACCACACCTCATGCCGGCGATGGAGCGGCCATGACTTCGATGCGTTATGGAGGCTAGATCGGTTCTCCAAGCTATTTACCACTACATTCGGTGGAGCCGCATCAGAGGATCCTCAGGACTTTTATTCAGCTGCCATGAGATTCTCAAGACTATGGGGATCGTGGAGACAAACGGAGTTGATTTCGGTACCTTCAGACTTGCAGGATCCGCCAAGACTCGGTGGAGAGATTATTGCCTGACTCGACGAGCAGGGTCCCCAGCTCTATCACGGGACCGCTTGCGGAACTATTTATGGAGAATTTTCTCCTTGCTACTCGGCGGGATTTACTTCGGAGGCGGCTTGAGCGCCTCCATCGTGGCACTCATGACAGCTACACAGCATGAGACGAGATTTATTGACTTGGCTCGTCATGCAGTCGTGATACTTCCCACGGAGCGGGAGAGGGTCCGCGATTTATAGATGGGCTTAATCAGCCGATTAGACTCCGGATGGCTATGGGCGTGGGGAGTGACATATCATTTCAGGAGGCGGCCAATGCAGCACGCAGAGTTGAGATGGCTCTTGCTAGGGGAGGCGGTTATTCTTCGGATAAGAGGCCTCGTCATACAGGTAGATTTGGTGGTTCTTCCTCTGGTAGCGGAGAATCCTTTGATAGAGGCCGGTCTTCCGGGCCTTTTCATTCCGCCCTTCGAGCTTCACGGGGTGGATCGGGTGATCGTGGTTCTCGGGGTATTATTCGGACCGGCCTCCTATTAGTGCTCGGCCTCTTCGCAGCGTTCGTGGAGGCCATTCAGGTCGTCGGGGCCGGCAGCCCCTATCAGTCTAAGAGTTGCAACGGTTGTGGCGACCCGAGTCATTTTATCGGAATTGCCCTATAGCAGCGGGCAACTCTCGGCAGCCGAGGTCCTCGTCCCATGATTCGGGCCCCAGCTGACCCTCGGCCGCCCAGCCCGACCCGCAGGCGGGGGTAGGGATTATAGAGGTGGAGGTCGAGACCGTAGAGGTGGAGACCGTCCAGCGAGAGGTAGAGGTCAGCCGGTTGATGGTCGTCCTAGAGACGCAGCTCAGAAGGGAGGTGCAGATCCCCGATTCTATGCCTTACCAGCCAGGCCAGAGGCAGAGGTATCAGATGCCATGATTACAGGTACTATTCTTGTGTGTGACAGAGGTGCTTCAGTATTATTTGACCCTGGATCTACCTATTCCTATGTGTCTTCCTACTTCGCACCGTATTTAGCCGTGCCCAGCTATGCTCTGGATATTCCAGTTTATGTGGCTACGCCAGTGGGTGACTCTATTGTAGTCGATCGGGTGCATCGTTCGTGCGTAGTTATATTTGGGGGTCTTGAGACCCGTGTTGATCTGTTGCTCTTGGATATGGTAGATTTTGATGTCATATTGGGGATGGACCGGTTGTCCCCATACCATGCTATTCTTGATTGTCATGCTAAGACTGTCACCTTAGCCTTGCCAGAATCACCCCGATTAGAGTGGAAGGGTACCTCAAGCCACTCTGTTCGCACTGTTATTTCTTATGTTAAGGCTCGACGTATGGTCGAGAAGGGGTGTTTAGCTTATTTGGCTTATGTTCGTGATTCCAGTGCAGAAGTTCCTTCCATTGATTCAGTCCCTATTGCACGGGAGTTTCCTGAGGTTTTTCCTTCAGACCTGCCGGGCATGCCACCCGACAGGGATATTGACTTCTGTATTGATTTGGCACCGGGCACTCAGCCCATCTCTATTCCACCCTATCGTATGGCCCCGCCGGAGTTAAAGGAGTTGAAGGATCAGTTGCAGGACCTTCTTGAGAAGGGTTTTATCAGGCCCAGTGTTTCCCCCTGGGGGGCACCCTGTATTATTTGTAAAGAAGAAGGATGGCTCGATGCGGATGTGTATTGATTACCGGCAGTTAAACAAGGTGACTATCAAAAATAAATATCCACCGCCGAGGATTGATGATTTGTTTGACCAGCTCCAGGGAGCGAGGGTATTCTCTAAGATAGACTTGAGGTCAGGCTACCATCAGCTGAAGATCAGGGCGGCCGACATTCCTAAGACAGCCTTTCGCTCTAGATATGGGCATTATGAGTTCTTGGTCATGTCCTTCGGGTTGACCAATGCCCCAGCAGCATTCATGGAGTTGATGAATCGGGTATTCAGGCCTTACTTAGATCTGTTCGTGATAGTCTTCATAGATGACATCCTGGTATACTCCCGCAGCCAGGAAGAGCACGAGCAGCACCTCAGAGTGGTTCTTCAGACTCTGAAGGATAATCGGCTATATGCCAAATTTTCAAAATGTGAGTTCTGGCTGAGTTCGGTAGCATTTCTGGGTCACATTGTATCTGTGGAGGGTATTCAGGTAGACCCAAAGAAGATTGAGGCAGTCCAGAATTGGCCTCGACCAGCTTCAGTGACTGAGATACGGAGTTTCTTGGGATTAGCAGGTTACTACCGTCGTTTTGTAGAGGGGTTTTCTTCTATTGCAGCCCCGATGACCAGGTTGACCCAGAAGGGTGTCCAGTTTCAGTGGTCAGAGGAGTGTGAGGCGAGCTTTCAGAAGCTCAAGACGGCCTTGACCACCGCACCAGTGTTGGTACTACCTACAGGTACAGGGCCTTATACAGTTTATTGTGACGCATCTCGTACAGGGCTTGGAGCGGTATTGATGCAGGATGGTAAGGTTATCGCTTATGCTTCGAGGCAATTAAAAATACATGAGAAGAATTATCCAGTTCATGATCTTGAATTAGCAGCAGTGGTTCATGCCTTAAAGATCTGGAGGCATTATCTATATGGTGTGACATGTGAGGTGTACACTGATCACAAAAGCCTACAATACTTGTTCAAACAGAAGGAGTTGAATCTGCGACAGCGGAGATGGTTAGAGTTGCTAAAAGACTATGATGTTACTATATTATATCACCCGGGTAAGGCCAATGTGGTGGCCGATGCATTGAGTAGAAAGTATGCCAGCATGGGTAGTCTTGCATATATTCCGGTCAATCAGAGACCATTAGCTCTAGATGTCCAGGCCTTAGCCAACCGGTTCGTGAGATTAGACATTTCTGAGCCTAGCAGAGTGTTAGCCCGCACGGTCGCTCGTTCTTCTTTATTAGAGCGTATCCGTGAGAGGCAATTTGATGATCCTCATTTGCGTGAGTTGAGAGATACAGGACAGCGGGGAGGTGCCACTCAGGTAAATCTAGATGATGATGGGGTATTGAAATTGCAGGGTCGAGTTTGTGTGCCCAATGTCGAAGGAATTCGAGAGTTGATCTTAGCAGAGGCCCACGGTTCGCGGTATTCTATTCACCCGGGCGCCGCGAAGATGTACCAGGACTTACGGCAACACTATTGGTGGCGCGGAATGAAGAAAGATATCGTTGCGTATGTCGCTCGGTGTCTAAATTGTCGGCAGGTGAAATATGAGCACCAGAGACCCGGTGGTGTATTCCAAAGGATTGAAATTCCCGAGTGGAAATGGGAGCGAATCACTATGGACTTCGTTACCTGGACTTCCTTTGACTCGGAGGAAATTTGATGCTATTTGGGTCATTGTTGATAGACCGACCAAATCAGCACACTTTATTCCAGGTATCCGTCTCCTACTCGTCGGAGAGGTTAGCGGAGGTTTACATTAGGGAGATTGTTCGTCTCCATGGGGTGCCGGTATCTATTATCTCTGGATCGGGGTACGCAGTTTACCTCGCGGTTCCGGAGAGCGGTTCAGCAGGAGTTAGGCACCCAGGTTCAGTTGAGTACAGCATTTCATCCTCAGACGGATGGCCAGTCAGAGAGGACTATTCAGATTCTTGAAGACATGCTTCGAGCCTGTGTTATTGATTTCGGAGGCTCGTGGGACCGGTTTCTGCCATTAGCAGAGTTCGCCTACAATAACAGTTACCAATCTAGCATCCAGATGGCCCCGTATGAGGCGTTGTATGGTAGGCGATGTCAATCACCAGTTGGATGGTTTGAACCGGGAGAGGCTCGGTTGTTAGGTACAGACTTAGTTCAGGAGGCCTTGAATAAGGTCAAGACTATTCAGGAGAGATTGCGTTCAGCTCGGTCTAGGCAAAAGACTTATGCGGATCGTAAGGTTCGAGATGTAGATTTCATGGTTGGTGAACGAGTATTGCTCCGGGTGTCGCCTATGAAGGGCGTGATGAGGTTTGGGAAGAAGGGCAAGCTCAGCCCTAGGTATATTGGCCCATTTGAGATTCTAGACGGAGTGGGAGGGGTGGCTTACAGATTAGCTTTGCCGCCTAGCTTATCAGCCGTACATCCAGTTTTTTCACGTATCTATGCTTCGGAGATACCACGGCGATCCCACACATGTGTTAGACTTCAGTACTGTCCAATTGGACAATGATCTATCTTACGAGGAGGAGCCGGTGGCTATTCTAGACCGGCGGGTTCGACAGCTGAGGTCGAAGAGTTATCCTTCTGTGCGTGTTCAGTGGAGAGGTCAGCCTCCTGAGGCATCGACCTGGGAGTCCGAGTCTGATATGCGGAGCCGTTACCCACACTTGTTTCCTGACTCGGTACTTCTTTCTTTTGTCCGTTCGAGGACGAACGGTTGTTTTAGAGGTGGAGATTGTGACGACCCAAAGGGTCATCACTTATTTTATTAATAATTTCGAGCTTCTGAGGCCTTGAAAACCTCATTCTATGTTGCCTCGATTTACGTGCACGATCCAAGCATGTAGCCGGAAAGATTTTGTGATAGAAAATATGAATTCTATGAGAAATTTGGATAAAAATGATATTAATATTGATATTGTTGACTTCGGTCAACATTTTTGGTAAACGGATCCGGACCCGAGATTGGATGGTCCCGAGAGGTCCGTAGGAAAATATGGGACTTGGACATGTGTCCGGAGTCGAATTCCTGAGGCCTAGAGCCCAAGTTATGAATTTTTATGTGAAATTGTTTTTGATGCAATTATTAAAGGAAATAAATTAATAGACCTTGGTATCGGGCTCGTATTTTGGTTCCGACGCCCGGTACAAGTCTTAAATATTATATATGTGATTTCTGTAAAGTTTGGTGACATTTGGATGTCGTTTGAGATGTTTTGGACCTCGAGTTCCAAGTTAAGAAGTTTTGAAAATCAAAAGTATGAAAATCATGAGTTTGAGGCTCGATTTGATTAAAACGAAGGTGATATTGGCGATATGATCGCACGAACAAGTCCATAATGTGTTTTTGAGGTTGTGTACATGTTTGGTTTGGAGCCCGGGGGCTCGGGTAAAGATTTGATAGGCCGTTGGATGAAACTCTGAATTTTTGAACTGCTGGTTTTTCACCCAGCTGTTGGCTTCGCAATTGCGAAGTATTTCTCGCAATTGCGAAGGGGACAGGCTCGCAAATGCGAGCATTCATCGCAAATGCGAAGCCCCCTTTGGCCCAGCCTTGTTCGCAAATGCGAACAATTGTTCGCATTTGCGAAGGTCCCCAGTGCCAGCCTATGTTCGCAAATGCGAACAAAAGTTCGCAAATGCGAACATTCCCCAACACTGCCTTGGTTCGCAAATGCGAACCATTGTTCGCAAATGCGAACACTGCCTATACAGCATGTGTTCGCAAATGCGAACATTAGTTCGCAAATGCGAATTGTTCGCAAATGCGAACAAATGTTCGCAAATGCGAACTTCCCACCCTTAGCTTATTTTTCAAACTCCAGAAATTGGTCGGGGTTCGCAATTGCGAACCCATGTTCGCAAATGCGAACACAGAGACCTGAAAAACACGAATTTCAGTCATTTCTTCACATTTTTACAAAAACCAAAACACCCATTTGCGATTCTTCAAGGATTTCTTCTTCATCAAATCGATTGTAAGTCACTTTTTACTTAATTCTTTCAATTCCTAACATCATTAAACATGTTTTTCATTAGAAATCAAATGTTTTCATGGTAAAATTCTTGTTTTTGTTAGAAAATAGGGTTTTTCATAAATTGGGGAATTGGACCTCGAATTGAGGTCCGATTTTGAAACAAATCATATACATGAACTCGTGGGGGATGGGTAACCGGATTTTAGTCATAACCCCGAATTCCGACCATGTGGGCCCGGGGTTGAAATTCACTATTCCGGGCAGAATGTTGAAAAAGTGTTATTTGGTGTTAAGAATTAGTTGTTGAGTAGAATTGATGATATTAAATCAATTGTGTATAGATACGGTTGGATTGGAGCCAAATTGAAAGAAAAGACATTTCCACGGATTGGATTGTTCATAAGCATTCGAGGTAAGTGTTTGTTCTATCCTAGCTTGAGGGAATAGGATTATGTGTTATGTGTTATGTGATCGAGTGCGGTGTATGGGTTGTGGTGACGAGCATCCATACACTGGCGTCTAGTATGACCGTGAGTCGTTGGAAAATGATATTTTGAGATATATTACAGGTGAATTGTTATTGTTCTCCCTTGTTGGGATTTGTTGTGAAGATAATTATTGATTGCCCTTGATGGGACGATTTATGAATTGTTGTTTCTTTCTCTGCCCTTAACCGTGATTGTTATTTGGGTGAGGAAGAGTGATAATGCACGAAGGGTGATGCCGTGCCATGTTTATTTATTTATGCACGAAGGTTAATGCCGTGCCATGTTTATTTATTGATTATGCACGAAGGATCATGCCGTGCCCTGTTATTGAACCATGTACGAAGGATCATGCCGTACTATGGATGTGAGGATGAGAGTAAAAGCACGAAGGGTGATGCCGTGTACTTTATTTGTTTATTTGGTGAGGATGAGAGTAAAAGCACGAAGGGTGATGCCGTGCAATTGTTTGCTATTTCTTGACTTGATATTACTTGTTTTTTTTCATTATATTTTATTTGGGTGATGCCGTGCAATTGTTTGCCATTTCTTGACTTGATATTACTTGTGTTTCCATTATACCTTGTTTTCCTTGTGAACTTATTTGATTGTTATTTGGGTGAGGAAGAGTGATAATGCACGAAGGGTGATGCCGTGCCATGTTTATTTATTTATTTATGCACGAAGGATCATGCCGTGCCCTATTATTGAACCATGTACGAAGGATCATGCCGTACCATGGATGTGAGGATGAGAGTAAAAGCACGAAGGGTGATGCCGTGTACTTTATTTGCTTATTTGGTGAGGATGAGAGTAAAAGCACGAAGGGTGATGCCGTGCAACTGTCTCTGCTATTTCTTCAATTGATATTACTTGTGTTTACATTACACTTTGTTTTTCCTTGTGAAATTATTAACCGTGGTTAATTGTTGAATTCTTTAAGATATTCCTTATTGTGTTAATACTTGATTATTTCTTGTTATTTTGTGGTACACATATATATATATTGAATTGTACAGGTTATGTGGGTGTCTGGTCCTAGGCTTGTCACTACTTCGCCGGGATAGGCCAGGCACTTACCAGCACATGGGGTCGGTTGTGCTGATGCTACACTTCTGTGCGTTTTTGCACAGGTCCAGGTTACGATCGGGAGCAGCAGCAGCAGTAAATAGATTGCGTGGGAGTTGATCACATTTGAGACCGAGGTAGCTTGCAGACGTCCGCAGGCCCGGCGTCTCTTTCTTTATTTATGTTAATAGCTGTAGTCTCATTGTTCCGAGACTAACAGAATTATGTTATATTTCCTTCGGACTTTTATGTGTAGTATTCCATAGTAGTTTGTGAGTTGGTGACTCCACGTCTTGGGTAGAGGATTTCAGTATAATTTTCACTTTGTGATTTGTTATATCCATTTCGATAAAGTATTCCGCATTTATTTAATTAAAATTGTGTTAAAACAGGATAGTATGAATATAGTGGCTTGCCTAGCTACCACGAGTAGGCGCCATCACGATCCCGATGTTGGGGGAAAATCCGGGTCGTGATAGGAATACGCAAATACGAAAGAGAACTCAACTCAAGCATCTTTTACTTTAAGTAAAAATTTGTGTTTTCAATAATTAGCTCAAGTACGCGCTCGTCACCTCACCCACAAGGCATTCAATTAACAATTTCTTATCTTAAGGGACAAAGTCCCCCACACAAGGTTAGACAAGCCACTTACCTCAAAGAAGTGCAAGTAAACCTGAAATCACACCCTTGCCATGAGTATTCAACTTTAAGTGGCTCAACTCTGGATTTTCCCCCGTTAATGATATTAGAATGTTCAAATACACTTAAATAACTTCAATCTCTTGTAGACAAAATTTCGAAAGAAAACTTTGGGGTGTTTTTGAGGTTTTGAAGAAATCGTATGAAATCCAACCAAAATCATGTTGTAACTTGAATTTGAGAAGTGAAATCTCCATCATAATACACTTAAAAACTTACCTTAGGAGTGCAATTGGGTACCTTGGTCAAATTGGGCGTGTTGGGGAAGCCCTAGGCTTGAGAAATGACTCAAAGTCCGTCATTTCCCGTCCTTAGGTGTATTTAGAGGCCTGACACTAGCGCGCCCATGCTAATCCGGTGCTAGAGAGGCAGAATATAACTCAATTAGCGTGGGTTACTAGCGCTCCCACACTAAGGTCGTGCTACTGACACATTCCCAGTAAAATGGTTATAACATTCTGTATACAACTCCAAATGACAAACGGTTTATTGTGTTGAAAACTAGACTCAAAGGGATTTAATTTGATAGGTTATGTTCACACAATTCCTTATGTAGCAGTATATATGATCGTTTAAAGTAAGGTCTTGTACACACTCATTTACGATTTCGTCTATTATGAAATTTTCCAACTTCAAAAGTTCCCGTTAGCCATCCGAAATCACCCGAGGTCCCCGGGACCTCAACCAAAAGTGATAAACCATCGTAAAACATCATATGAACTGGTTCCAATCATATAATACATCCAACAATACAAAAATGACCAATTCCCAATGGATTCAAGCCTAAGAACTTTGAAACTTCTAACTTCCACATCTGATGCCAAAATATGTCAAAACTAGTTCGAATGGCCTTAAATTTTACAGACAAGTCTATAATGACATAACAAAGCTACAACAACTCCCAGAACTCCATTCCGACCCTCAAATTAAAGTTTCACCTATCAATCGGAAATCGTCAAAATACTAACTTCGTCAATTCAAGCTTAATTCTACACCGGTCATCACAAAAATATTCCGGACACATTCCTAAGTCCCAAATCATCTCCCGGAGCTAACCGAACCCTCAGAATTCATGTCCTATCCCTCTAACTCATAAGTCAATGCTCGATTGACTTTTCCAACTTAAGCCTTCTTAAAAGAGGCTAAGTGTCTCATTTCTTATCAAAATCACTCCAATTAAATTCTAAAGCACCCAATACCGTAAAAAAACATAAGGAAAGCAGTTAAAGGGAAACATGGTGTAAATTCTAAAAATTACCGATCGAGTCGTTACACAACCACATCCCACATGTAATTAATCAACCCAGGAATAGCTTGAAACCAAGTAGAAAAACTAGAAATCTCCCCCACACACAGATCCAACACCAATTTAACTCAAAATCCAATCCATAATACACACATCAATCAGAAATAAACACCAATGGAACAGTTTCTGAATTTCAAGTAACAAACCATGAACTAAGAGAAGCCTGACTAGTAATTAAACTTAAAATTGAAATTCAAAAACCAATGGAACCGTGCAGGCTAACAATTTTAAGTTTAATTACTAGTCAGGCTTCTCTTAGTTCATGGTTTGTTACTTGAAATTCAGAAACTGTTCCATTGGTGTTTATTTCTGATTGATGTGTGTATTATGGATTGGATTTTGAGTTAAATTGGTGTTGGATCTGTGTGTGGGGGAGATTTCTAGTTTTTCTACTTGGTTTCAAGCTATTCCTGGGTTGATTAATTACATGTGGGATGTGGTTGTGTAACGACTCGATCGGTAATTTTTAGAATTTACACCATGTTTCCCTTTAACTGCTTTCCTTATGTTTTTTTACGGTATTGGGTGCTTTAGAATTTAATTGGAGTGATTTTGATAAGAAATGAGACACTTAGCCTCTTTTAAGAAGGCTTAAGTTGGAAAAGTCAATCGAGCATTGACTTATGAGTTAGAGGGATAGGACATGAATTCTGAGGGTTCGGTTAGCTCCGGGAGATGATTTGGGACTTAGGAATGTGTCCGGAATATTTTTGTGATGACCGGTGTAGAATTAAGCTTGAATTGACGAAGTTAGTATTTTGACGATTTCCGATTGATAGGTGAAACTTTAATTTGAGGGTCGGAATGGAGTTCTGGGAGTTGTTGTAGCTTTGTTATGTCATTATAGACTTGTCTGTAAAATTTAAGGCCATTCGAACTAGTTTTGACATATTTTGGCATCAGATGTGGAAGTTAGAAGTTTCAAAGTTCTTAGGCTTGAATCCATTGGGAATTGGTCATTTTTGTATTGTTGGATGTATTATATGATTGGAACCAGTTCATATGATGTTTTACGATGGTTTATCACTTTTGGTTGAGGTCCCGGGGACCTCGGGGTGATTTCGGATGGCTAACGGGAACTTTTGAAGTTGGAAAATTTCATAATAGACGAAATCGTAAATGAGTGTGTACAAGACCTTACTTTAAACGATCATATATACTGCTACATAAGGAATTGTGTGAACATAACCTATCAAATTAAATCCCTTTGAGTCTAGTTTTCAACACAATAAACCGTTTGTCATTTGGAGTTGTATACAGAATGTTATAACCATTTTACTGGGAATGTGTCAGTAGCACGACCTTAGTGTGGGAGCGCTAGTGCACGACTTAAAATTGTTAGCCTACAAGAGGTGTGAAGCAGGGAGATCCTCTATCTCCAGCTTTGTTTATTCTGGCAGCAGAAGTGCTATCTCGATCCTTGAATAAATTGTTCGAAGACAGGCAGTTTAGGGGGTTTGGAATGCCAAAGTGGTCGGATCCTCTGAACCACCTTGCTTATGCAGATGACACCATAATATTTGCATCAACTGACTCATACTCCTTGCAGAAAATTATGGAAACCTTGTCCTCGTATGAGAAAGAGTCAGGCCAGCTGATTAACAAAGAAAAGAGCTTTTATTATGTTCATTCAAAGATTGCTGCAGAACTGAAGGCTACAGTAGCTAATATCACTGGTTTTTCTAAAGGAAACTTTCCCTTCACATACCTAGGTTGTCCAATTTTCCACACTAGAAGGAGGAAGAATTATTATAATGACTTGATTCAGAAGGTTAAGGCAAAATTGCATTCGTGGAAAGGGAAGCTATTATCATATGGAGGAAAGGCCACATTGATATCAAGTGTATTACAAAGCATGCCGACTCACATATTATCAGTACTTGCTCCACCAAACAATGTCATTGAGCATCTTCATAAGACTTTTGCAAGATTTTTCTGGAGTAACAAAGAAGAAGGGAGAAGTAGACATTGGACAAAGTGGCAGAATCTCTGTCTGCCAAAGGAAGAGGGGGGCATTGGCTTTAGATCTCTATTTGATGTGTCCAAATCTATGTTTGCTAAGCTGTGGTGGAGATTCAGGACATCAAAATCACTATGGACCAATTACATGTGGAACAAATATTGCAAGAAAGAATCTCCAACATTGGTTCAATTCAGAAATGGATCACATGTCTGGAGGAAATTGTTGGAGGCTAGAGATCAAATGGAGCATGAAATATTATGGGAGATGAATAGGGGATCGACTAGTATATGGCATGAGAACTGGACAGGACTTGGAGCTTTATATCATGTAGTTCCTCCAGATTTTCACATAAATGAGGAACTTCAACAAGTGGCAGAATTACGAGTGGAAGGACAATGGAACGATGAACTCTTATATCAAACTTTCCCATTGGAGATTGGGAATCACATTAAGGAAGAAGTGACATTTACAACTACTGAGGGATATTGGGACACTCCCAGGTGGATGCCTACATCTTCAGGCAAGTTTTCTGTGAGTAGTGCATGGAAGATCTTGAGGCATCGAGAATCTGCTTCTATAGATTATGCTATGCTATGGACAAAAGGTCTCCCTTTCAAAATCTCTTTCTTCCTATGGAGAGTTTGGAAAATAAAGATACCTACAGATGATATATGGAGGAATGGAGGATATATGGTGGTATCTAAATGCTGGTGCTGCCTATCACCTAAAGAAGACTCATTTCAGCACTTGTTCTTACATAGTGATACTGCAAAGAAAGTGTGGAGCTCATTTAGCAAAGCTGCAGGCTTGGTGATCAACATGGTACAGGTACATCAAGTTATAAGGGAATGGTGGAATGCAAAATGTTGTCCCAAATTGAAACCTCTGTTTCAAGCAGCTCCGGCAGTCATCCTTTGGGAAATATGGAAGAGAAGGAACACAATGAAACATGGAGGATTTGTGTCGTGCAGCAGGGTTATTCATGAAGTAAATAGGACACTGTACCTCTTGGCAAAGGTGAGATATCCATGGCTCTCTGGAATCCCAATGTTATGGCCTGAAATGATCAAATTCTTTGAGACCTATAAACCAGCTATAGTGACTAGAAGAGTTACATGGCAGCTTCCATATGATGGTTGGTTTAAATGCAACACAGATGGTGCATCGAGAGGGAATCCTGGTCCTAGCTCGTATGGTTTTTGTGTGAGAGATTATCAAGGTGATCTAATAGCTGCCAATGCAAAATTAATAGGTGAAACAACAAATATAGTGGCAGAAGCAAAGGCAATATTGTATGGACTGTCGTATTGTGTGGAAAAGCAACTTCATCCTCTGATTTTAGAAACTGATTCGTTGGTGATGAAGAAGGTGATTGAAGACGAATGGGATGTTCCATGGAGCATAGGGACAGAAGTGAGAAAGATCAAGCACATCAAGAGAACATATAATGTCATATTTCAGCATGTGTTCAGGGAAGGCAACACTGTAGCGGATTATTTAGCTAACCTTGCTTTTTCTTTTGCAGGTAATATTAACTTTCAATCATTTCAAGAACTACCAGCTGAAGGAAAAACATTAATCAACATGGACAAATCTCAAATTCCTAATCTGAGAGTTAGGATTGTCAAAAGAAAAGCACCGGATTAATGAAGAGAAAAGCTTATACTATGCAAATGCTATACTCAGTCACATACTGGATATTATTGAATCATTACTCAGTGGTATTAGCATGCTCTCATGCTCAACCTGAGATTGATTTGGTAATTGACAGGAAGGGAGTGTGTATAGCAAAAGCACGACCATATGTGCAGAATACATACAGAACTATCAGGGGCATCATTTGCGGGATCACTTATCTTGGCATGGGAATGAAGACATTTATGCACACTACACTGCTTCATCGAAATGGTGTAAGTCTGCAGTTCTTGCAACACACCAGGAAAGTCATAATAACTCTTTGGAACGTACCATCATTCACAGACTTGAGATGGTTTTTGAACAGTCTTGGTCATTTGGACATGATTTACATTGGAAGATCAACTGTGATATTGATAGATATGGTAGACATTCGAACATCAATGTCACATCGAACAAGGATAGATATGAAAAGGGAAGTTGCGATAGCCATTATGAATACAACAGCACCTTCTGTTAAGATATGGCTGTGTTATATGTTTGGAATATATTGTATACTGTTGTGTCATTTTCCAGTGGTATTAGTATGTTTTCATACTCAATCTGGAGATGACATAGTAGTGGACAATATATATGTGCTATGTTTCATTGAGGTTCATCGAATTGTAACCACCAGGGCATGCAACAGGGAAACTACAATTAATAAGTGCAGCTTACGATCGACTAATTGGCTAAGTTTCTGTGATTGGAATATGCTGTATACTATTATGTCATTTTCAGTGGTATTAGTGTGGTTTCACACTCATTCTGGAGGTGACATAGTAGTATACAATGTACAAGGGCAACATATATTATCAGACGGCATGTCAATGTTTTGGTCCTACACTGTGGGCATCATTGGCAGGGAGTTTTGCATTACAATGGCAAAGTTGTTACTGTTAGATATCCCAATGGACATGTTCATCTGGCTTGAGTTAATCACATTAGCAAAAGTCATGCAACCAGTACAGCACGACATAGTTTTTACAAAAGATACTTGGAACTTACGATCGTGTAGAGTCAAGACATGGTTTAGATATGCATATGGTTTGGAAATCTGTTTTCATGCTCATTCTCGAGATGATACATTAGTAAAAAATGGATATGTGCTATATTCATCACAGGAACAGGGCGCAAGAATTGTAATTGTACATTGCAGTGATTTATCTACTTGGAAGCTATGTTTTGCTTCTCTTTTGTGGCACGCTTGGATGGACTTTATTATTGCCCATACCCTTCATACCTTGGCACCTGGTGAGAGCTTGATTGGTGCTACATGGTACTTGAAATGGGCAGAAGAGGCCGATCATAGCCACAAGACATCGAGGCATGGATTTGGACAACATGTTATATATAAGAATAGACATGTCTCTAGTTTTCTATTTTGTTTTCATAGATTCTCATCTTTTAATGCTAAGGTAGAACTAGTAGGACAAATTGTACTCTTTTGGACCCGGATTGGGATGTTGTACTTCTTTATTTATCAATATATTAAACCCTAGGTACCATGCCTAGTGG
>JASVEL010008270.1:0-195065 GCA_032618575.1 Nicotiana noctiflora
ATGCATGAAAATAAAAAATGCAGAATATATTCCCTTGTTTTACAGGTGGGCGCCTGAACAGAAATTAAAAATGCAGAAATGTATTCTCTTATTTTCCAGGTGGGCGCCTGATGCATGAAAAATGAAAAATGCAAAAAATATTCCCCTGTTTTACAGGTGGGCGCCTACACAGAAATTAAAAATTGCACAAATATTCCCTTATTTTCCAGGTGGGCGCCTGAACAGAAATTAAAAATGCAGAAAACTATTCCCTTATTTTCCAGGTGGGCGCCTGAACAAAAATTAAAAACTTTTGTGTTACCTTGTGACTGAAGGTTATCTTAGGTGAAAAATTCATCAGACTAAGACCTTTAATCTTAGGAGAAAGTTTCAACAGACTAAGATTTTGATTCTCATTGGACTATGTCCATTTCAATGTAATCTCAGGAGGAATATCCATCGGACTGAGTTTATGACTCCAGGAGATAATTCTTCGGACTGGGTCCATTTTCTATGTGGTCTCGGGAGGAAGATCCATCGGACTGAGATTATGACTCCAGGAGATAATTCATCAGACTGGGTCCATTTCAATTCAAACTTTCTTAAACTTTTCAAATTCAACAATCTTTTCTTTCTTTTTCGACTTTTACCTTTCTTTCTTTTCCAACTTCTGATTTTTCCTTTCAAATTATTCCTTTCCTTTTCTTTTCAAATTACGCCTTCGTTTTCTTTTCCAAATTTCAATTTCAAATTGACTTCTGCCTTTCCTTTGTTTTCAACTTACATTATCCCTTTATCTTAGGTGAAAAATTCATCAGACTAAGATTTCATCTTAGGAGAAAGTTTCAACGGACTAAGATTCTTTCCTTTCATCTTAGGTGAAAAATTCATCAAACCAAGACTTTTATCTTGGGAGAAAGATTCAACAGACTAAGATTTTATCCATTTATCTTAGGTGAAAAATTCATCAGACTAAGACTTTTGTCTTAGGAGAAAGTTTCAACAGACTAAGATTTTATCATTCTCCGATACTTGTTTCATTAACCTTTCAACTTACATTGTTTATCTTCAAAAACAATTGTATTCACCTTCATGCTCTTTGGATGACTATCCAATTTCAAGAAAAAATGACAGAAAAATTTTTTCCAGCCCAAGTTTGATAATTTCTTTTGCCCCTGTTCCAAAGCAAAGAAAAATCGGTCAGTTTAAAATGCGGTGGTTGGTTGTGGCCTTGAACTTTCCACTTGAATGCTTGGCTTGTTCACCGACTATCCATGTTCACTTCTTCTTTGTTCAAAACCGTCTTCCTTACGGCATGTATGTTACTCCTTTCTTGATGGGTCCCACAAAATCCGATCTTGAAGTCTATGATTCATTCAATGATTTCATTTGTCAACCTCGGATGTTTCTTGATTGACTCTTTCTTTGTCAGATTATATTCCTTCTCTCTGTCCGAGCCCCATATTTCCATTTGTTGTATTGTTTCCCAAACTGGCACTTTGCCGACCTTTGTGTCTTGCATGAACCCCAAACATTTTATTGTTACCCACTTCATTGCACATGTTGCTCTTTTGGCTTAAAGCTCTGGCCTTGTCCTTTCCTGACTTACGACAGTTGTCGCGTTGGCCAAATCCCATCTTGTGCAATTTGGAAAGCTTGGTGGAAAATTTTGAAATCATTTCTTTATTTGTTATGACCCGAAAGACTCAATAAGAGGGAGGGTAAAACAAGGTGTGAAGAATAGAGAGTGGAAAATACAATTCCTAACAAGAAACCTATAGAAGAATGACTTATCAGATGTGAATACCGACTCTAGCGACCTTGACATGCACTTTTAGCCTTCTCTGTATAGCAAAATTGATGTTCAACTCTTTGTTGCAAATTCTTCCGTGAAACTGGTCTTCAAGATTTCGTTTCCTTGATCTGATTCAACTCCTTAGTCGACTTGTAGTGCCCATAGGTTTTTCACCATCAAGCCTCTCTCATTTTTTTATTTTTCTTTCTCTCAACACACTGTCGCTTTACGGTGCCCGTGATGGTTTTCACCAATAAGACTCTCTCATTTTGATTTCTCTCATCTTTGAGTCCCGTGATGGTTCTCATCCTTTTTTGAATTCTTCATTCTCCTTTATTCGGACTGGAGTGTTGCCCTTGATGTGATTCACCTTTGTTCGTTTGTCTCGGCATTTCTTGAAGATTGATCGAAAGGTCTTCCTTTGGACCGTAATGCAGGCTTTTGGATTGGATTAAGAAAAAAGGATATAAAGGCTCAAAATATTTTAATGTGGGTTAAAGATTACAACTTTTGGAATCGTATTTCTTTAATAACCATAACTCATGCCCCAGTTTCCGTCTTGGGGGATTTTTTTGGATTTTTCCTTTATTGTGACTGAACCTCAGTGAGGCTGCCTACGTACCCTTTTGGGATCAAGTCAAACGTAGTTCGGATCATAAGATCGCTTCCTTGTTGCGATTTGACTTCTCCCGATTTCTTTTTTTCTTTGCATTCTTTTCTTTTTCTTTTCTTTTTCTTTTCTCTCTTTTTTTCTTTCTTTTTTTTTCTTTTTCTTTTCCTTTTCTCTTTTTTTTTCTTTTCTTTTTTTTCTTTTTTTTCTTTTCTCTTTTTTTTTTTGTTTCTCTATTTGATTTCCCCGCTCAATCCTCAATTTTTGTTGTTGATTCCGAAAGAGGGATATGAAAGAAAATATAATAAAGCTCAAAGGGATAACAATGGATAAAGTGTTTGGATAGCCGAATAAAATGCCTTCGTCATTGCAATCTTCAAAATCCACCAAGTACAAACTACGCAGTTAAACATCTTTCGATCAATTCACATATTTGCCTTTTATTTTTTGACGATTCTCAGTGCCATTGGGCAACAATTCTGTTACCACTAATGGTTCCTTTAGCCTTGGGGTACTTTCGCCTTTTGGCTTTAAACCGATGAAGCATGATGCATTTCCAAGGCATTTCTTTTCATTCTGCTTTCCCCCAGTATTCACTTGATTCAGTTTTCACAGTATTCCAACAAGTTTTGTTTCTTCCGAGTATCATTACATCTTCAACATTGTTTCATTGCTAAATTGACCTTTAAAATCAGGCCGAGAATTATGTGCATGTCATGTCACTAAAATCAAAAAGAATTGTAAAGTGATTAGAAATGGAATGACTAGAAATGACGGGAAACAAAGAGTTGTATTAAACCAATAGGTTGAAACAACAAGACGAACAACAAAATGAACAGACTAGACATGAATTACAAACCTAGAAGGCACTAAACAAATTTATTACTAAACAAAGCAAAGTGGAAAGATACAAGGGTTTTGACTCTCAAGACAACGTCCGGATTACCACCCTGAAATAACCCGGGCAACAGAGATGACACCAAAATAAACCACGTAGACTCCAAGAGATGGAGCGCCTTCCCAATTGACAAGCATGGCATCTTAGCCGTTGAATTCTGCATTAATGTTGCCAAGATCATTTTCTGTTTCAATATCTTCAATTTTATTTGACAATTTCCCAAGAAGATTCTCCTCCCCTATGTAACCGGGCATCATTCCCATAAAATGTGCTCCATCACGTGCAGGTAAAGGATTCTGCGCAATGTTCTGGATGCCACTGCCTTGGACCGCAATTATTCCTTTCTGAATCATTCTTTCTATCTCTCTTTTCAAATCCCGACAATTTTCAACATCGTGCCCCAGGGCATTGGAGTGGTATTCACACCTTTTGGATGAGTCAAAACTTCTCACACGTCGGTCCACCCGATTTGGAGGGATGGGTGCAATCATGCCATGTCGTTTTAACTTCTCAAACAAGCTTGCATAGGACTCTCTTATTGGTGTAAAATTATCTTTCAACTTCTGTTCCTTTCCATACCCCCGGCTTGAATATGGGTTATATGGTACTTGGACATTTTTGCGGAGGCTGGAAAATATTTTGTGAGGTTCGGGCTCGCTTCTTTGGGTGATTTAAGGGTTGAGCAACACACTGAATCGGATCAACAAAGTATAGAGGGTTCTGAGGCGGGTAATAATGCTTAATGGGATCATGGAAAACCTGATGAGGTTGCATATACCTTTGATATGTTCCCATAGGACCTCTTCTCGACCCTGATATCATCGTGATTTATTCATCCCTTCCGTTCACATCACTAAATTCACTTTGGACATCCTGAGCTGCATCTTTGAGAGCTGCTTGACTTATAATTTTGCCTGTCCTAAGACCATCCTGTACCATTTCTCCCATTTTGATTATTTCTACAAAGGATTGACCAACTGCAGATATCACGTTTTGAAAGTAATCCGGCTCTTGAGCCTGAAGGAAAATAGTGGCAAACTCGTGATCATCCATGGGTGGCTTAGCTCTCGCAGCATGCTCTCTCCATTTTATGGCATATTCCCTGAAACTTCCAGTTGGTTTCTTTTTCAGTTTAGAAAGGGAAATGCGGTTTGGGGTGACGTTGATATTGTATTAAAACTGCTTGACAAAGGCTCGTGCCATGTCATCCCAAACGTGCCAACCAGATGCGTCTTGATCCCAAAACCATTCAGATGCTACTCCCGAGAGACTTTCCCCAAAATAAGCCATAAGCAATTCTTCATTTCTTCCCACACCTCTCAATTGGTTGCAATACTTTTTCAGGTGGGCTATGGGGTTTCCACGTCCATTGTACTTTTCAAATTTGGGAATCTTGAAACCAGACGGCAAGTGAACATCGGGGAACATACATAGATCTCTGAAAGCAACACTATTTAGACATGCCATTTCTTGCGTGTTTTTCAGCTGTTGTTCTAATCATTTCAATCTTTGGGCCATTTCTTCCTGTACTTTCTTCCGGGTAGGCTTCTTAATATTTGTAGGAAGATCAAACAAGTATGAGTGGTACTCGGGAGAGTGGTACTGTTCTTGCTGTATAGCAAATTATGACTCATGAGAAGGCTGTCCTTGGCTATTAGCCCATGCTTGACGTATATTGGTCATTTGTCATTTCAGTGTTCTATTTTCCTCAACCACAGAAGACCCTTGTTGAACTCTCTGACCCTGAGTCTCTTGAGCACTCGTAACAGCTCCGATGTCGGTTATCATTTTCCTTGGATCTTGTTTTCCAATTTACCACAACCAACCACCTCAACTTTCTGGATTAACAAAACGAAACCACCATGTTAGCGTTAATGTATTCCGTTTATTGATTTCCTTTTTTTTCTGCTATTTTCTTTTCTTTTTGCCTTTTTATGGGTTTTTTTCTTTTTTTTTTAATTTTTTTCATTTTTTTTCTTTTTCATTTTGGATATGGTCAAATCCTATGTGGATTGCCTACGTATCATGACCCCGCATGAATCAGACCGAGCGTAGTTCTTGCAAATTAATGCAAGAAATAAAGAGATGTTTATTTGATTTATTTTTATTTTTATTTGTTCTTTTTGAAGAAAAATTCAGAAGCTGACTCCAACTACAAACTTTGATGAAAAACTTCACATCTTATGCCAGATATTTCTACAAGAATAAGAATATTTTTGGCGTTAATTATGAATATTTCTACAAAATTGGCCATGTAATGGCTTATTTGGCAAAGTGGCTATTTTAGCAAAATTTTATTTAATAAAATAAACTTGAAAATTTTCTCATCCTGGGGCTCATGGGGCATCGTTCGGCATCGCCATAGGACAACACAACATTGAGAAGTTTTTTATGTCAATTGTGACTATTTTTACAAAATTGGCCATGTAATGGCTTATTTGACAAAGTGGCTATTTTTTGCAAAATTTTATTTAAGAAACTAAAAATTCGATGATTAAAATCAAATCAAAATATCTCATCTTGGGGCCCATGGGGCATCATTCAGCATCGACACAGGCCAACACAAGACTGAAGAAGTTTAAATGCCAAATGTGGCTATTTCAGCAAAACCGGCCATGTAATGGCTTATTTGATAAAGTGGTTATATTTTTTTTTTTGTAAAGTTGAGTGATGACACAAACTTAATTTTGCGGATACGGCCTTTCAATATTTCCGCGAGGGATTTTTCAAGGCTATGCCCGCAAATTATTTTAAAATGACTCAAAGTGGTTATTCTTGAAAAAACAGCCTTCCGGTGTCCTTTTGAGGGACACTCAGCTTATTTTAAACAAGAATAGCATCACCCAAATTATTTATAACTAAATAAAAAATTTGACATTTTTTGGTTATTCTTGCAAAGATGTGTGAACCCGAACTTGATTTTGAGACTATGGCCTTTCAACATTTCCACAAGGAATATTTCAAGGCTATGCCCGCAAATTATTTAAAAATAACTCAAAGTGGCTATTTTTGCAAAACAGCCTTCCGGCGTCCTTTCGGAACATTCGGCTGTTTTTAAAAAAACAGCATCACTTCGATTTTATTGACAAAATAAAACACACACATTTTTGTTTTTTGATTTTTTTTAAAAAGGGTGGCCTTTCAACATTTCCACAAGGGTATTTCAAGGCTATTATTCAAAAACAAAAGAAAAGATTTCAAAGTGGCCATTTTTGCACAAACAGCCTTCCGGCGTCCTTTCGGAACATTCGGCCATTTTCAAAAACGGCATCACTTTGATTTTATTGACAAAATTAAACACACATTTTTTTTTTGATTTTTTAAAAGGGGTGGTTGGACCCAATGAGGGTTGCCTACGTATCTCACCAAGTGGTGAGAATCAAACCTGTGTAGTTCGGTTAGATTATTTTATGACCAATTATTTCAACAAAATATTCCATCTATTTTTCAAACTTTCTTTTCATATTTCCGATAGATCTCGTCAATATTTCGATATTTTCTATTCTAACATTTGTTTTCCAGGAATTTAGCCGGGTTCGCATAATAATTCAGGACAAATAAATGCAACATATAACATGCTCGGTCTTTAATTACCGGGTCACCTATCCTAGACGGACCCAACCCCTGTGTTGAGTCCCCTAAGTCAGATATGATGCAAATATACGTCCTAGACCTAGGCTCAATATCCTAATGTTTTCAATGGTACAAGATCGTGGATTGAGGAGGGGGCTACGTACCGGTGACCCGCGGAGTCAATCGGCTTTGTAACTTGTCCGGCCTCTTTTCTTATTTTTGGTATTGACACTAACAGAAAGGGGAGTCTCAACCAGTAAGCACATCTCCAGAGGTAAGATGAGAAGGGTTTTCGGCATAGTTTTATATATACAGTTCACGCAATATCAGAGCGGTAAACATGTAGCACATTAATTAAAATATATAATGAAATCAGATATAAGCAAAAACAGCAACTTCAACTAAGCTCGAATTCTTAAACCATGAACCGAAGTTCTGGGTTACTTATCGCCAGCAAAGTCGCCAGAGCTGTCACACCTCCTTTTTCACACACATACGTAAATGTGCCATTGTTTAATACTACACCCCGAGAAGGGATATAATAATAATCACGGAAGGAGTTTTTCCACTTAAAGGACAGTCGGAACAGGGATCAATTTATTTAATTTTTCAGAGTCGCCACTTGGGAAAATAATGGTGTCCCAAGTCACCGATTTTAATCCCGTACCGAGAAAATTAATGACTCTGTATTACAGTCTGCGAAACTAGAAACCTGGATAAGGAATTCTGTTAACCCGGGAGAAGGTGTTCGGCACTCCCAGATTCCGTGGTTTTAGCACGGTCGCTCAACTGCGATTTTTGTTTTTATCTGATTTCTTTATATATTTCAATTATGTGCTTTTATGTTTCGCTTTTTAATTTTAGAAGAATTGCGACGTCACAAAAACACATTTCGAGTCACACCGCAACCAGTACGCCTGTGACTTTAATACGTTTCAGTTTCGCCGAGAGTAAGATTTGGGTCACATAAATGCACACCCTTATTTAGGAAAGTAATTTTATTAAAGTCGTGCCTAAAGAGTTTATCGTGTTGTTAACTTCGGGAAAGACCGTGAAATTCACTAAACGGTCTTCCCGAGTCTAAGTTTTTTTTTATAACAATTTATTTGAGAGCCCCGCAATTGTGTATTTGATTTGGCGAGGGACATATAGCAGAACTTCTAATCAAATGTTAATATTTCAAAAAGGTACAACCTCAGAAAAGCTAGAATTAAACCTCTAATTATAACTGGACATAGTCCACATCGAGCCTTAACACTGATAAGAATCACATCCAGTAAACACAATAACATTTTGAACCAAACTTCCACAACTAATTAATTGTATCTAACAACCACTAATCTCATTTCAATTTAACAGGATACATGAAGACAAACTCGTTGATTCTGAAAAATATTACTCTGATTCACATGGATCAAACAAGCAAATAATGGAAAAACAAATATCCACGAGATTTAATTAATGCTCATGTGGAACAGTAATAAGGAAAGAGTGGTTGACCCTCAATAACGAATTTTCCTTTAAAAATTAAATTCAATGTAATCGATTCCCAAACAAATTTCCAATTAGCAACACGTTAACAACTAGAATTCCACAATTTACACTTAACCAACTCTATAACAACTCATTTGACATTTTGCTAAAATTGGTAAGAACGGATCCCAACAGTGAACGTTTTGAGCAATTCATGTAATAAAGAAACAATTTGCTCATTGATATACATAATCTGCAATATTCAAGCATGCAATAGAGAGGACCAATTCTGATAACTAGCTTCTTTAATTTACAGATTCCTCTGTTATTCTTATGTCTTTAGTTAATTCATTGTACTTCAAAGCTATGAATCTGTTAACACAAGTTCACAAACTCTATTTTGGACAATACACTTTTGGACATAGTGCATGTGGTAGCATATTGAACAAGAACAATGAATTAAATCATATTGCTATGCTAACACAGATGTTCAATAAACTGAAGCAGAAGTCAAGATTTCCATTCATATAGAGCACGCGTGTATGAAAATTGGAACTGACCTCTTCACACAAAGCCAAATAAGAGCAGAAAATGGACCTTTGGAACTGAGAAGTGCAGCAGTCAAATAAAAGTAGCACAAAATCAAGCAGATAAAATCTAAAGGAACTTGCAATGCACTCTAATATCTCTTCACAAACAACAGAGAGATAAGAATTCACTAAAACCAATTCAAATCAATTATATTCATTTTACAGCAGCAATTATATCCCAACAGCTTGACAATCGAATGCGATTAATACTTCGGTAATTACCAATTTATAATGTTGGAAAGTAACAAATCAAAGACACAGAACTCGCAAAATTCAGATGCAAATATATCAACGGCATTTCACACCATTTCAATCAGCCAAGCATCAAGGCATCCATTGAATCATACCAAAATATAGCAAGAAAAACAGAGGGACGAGACTGACCTAAAACAATTCTTCAAACAGAAAGTTTGGAATCGAAAATAAGTTCGCCTCAATTTGAAATGTGCTTTCGTTGAATGAGAATTCCAATAGTCACACCAACAGAATAAAGCTCGATTACAATCGGCTTCGAGACAGCAACAAAACTCAACCGGAAACACAGAACAACAATCTCAACTCGAACCTCGAACAAAAGCTGAGAACTCAACTCGGCAATGTGAACTACGAATCAAATGCGAACTCAAATTGAAATTTCACTTGAATTTCATTTTTACAACCAGAAATAGAATTTGAAAGAGGAGACGAGAATTTTTGTTCGAATATCCCCTTTTTTTGTTTGTGCTAAGACCAAAAATGAAGAAACACAATTGAAAAGAAGAAGAATATTTTTGAACCCTAGTTTTCCACTTATCAATTTTCTCTGAATTTTCTCTCTCGTTCTCCCAGTCTTCTGTCACGACCCGGATTTCCCACCACCGGGGTCATGATGGCGCCTACTAAATGGAAGCTAGGCAAGCCAAATATTAATTACATCTCTATTAATTACCAATTTCTTATTTAAAACATATAAATTACAGCGGAATAATCAAAATTAGCGGAAGACTTAGTCAAATATGATAAAGAAAACCCAAACATGATACACTACCCAAGGCTGGTGTCACAATACTCACGAACTTCTAAGAATAATACACATAATTGTCTGAAAGAAAATACAAGCTGTTTATCTCGATTACATGGATAACAGAATGAAAAACATAGACACTTAAACATGTACAGTTGCAATATAGACATATATATATACAATACATTTATAAGGAAATACTCTGCTCTGAAATAAAAGTCAATAACTCACGATATCCAGAATAATCTAATCAACATAATAAATCTTATTTTCATGTCTCAATTCTTCTCTCATTTCATATCTCGTGGTAGGCGTACCACCCGCTCCCAACTATCACAATAATTATATCTTGTGGTAGGCGTACCACCCGCTCCCAAATATATCAATAATTATATCTTGTGGTAGGCGTACCACCCGCTCCCAAATATATCAATAATTATATGTTGTGGTAGGCGTACCACCCGCTCCCAAATATATAAATAGGCTACCGGCAACTATGGCCAATGCCAAGATTTTTAAGTCACTTTGTGGTCGGCGTACCACACGATCCCAATTCATAAATATATATATATTACCGGCATTTAGCCAATAATCTCTATATCAACAATATTTATAATTACCGGTTTTAAACCAATAATTGATAATAATTTCAATAATTTATCTTCATTACCGGCATAACACCAATAACTCTTAATCAACAATTTATTCATAACTGAATTCCATTTCCTACAAACTAGGATAGAACAAACACTTACCTCGAAAATTCACGAACGATTCAATCCGTAGCAATGTCTTTTCCTTTCGAATTTGACTCCAATCCAACCGTATCTATACACAATGGATTTCATATCATCAATTCTACTTAACAAACTAGTTCATATTGCTAATTATGATTTTTACAACATTCTGCCCGGAATAGTAAAAATCGACCCCGAGCCCACATAATCGAAACTCAAGTTTCGAACCAAAATAAGTTCACCCAATCTTCCATGAGTTCAAATATACAATTTGTTCTTAAGTTCGACTCAAAACGAGGTCTAGATCGCAAATTCTTTGAAAACCCTTACTATACTCAATTCTCAATTTTTCTACCCATTTACCCCTAATTAGGCTTAGGAATTCAAATAATATTGATGGAAAATGAAGAAAACGAGTTAAGAATCACTTACCCAAGATGTTTGATGAAGAATCGCTCAAAAATCGTCCAAGGAGCTGTGGAGAAGAGAGTTGAACAGAAATGGGATTTTTATCCCGTTTCTGTTCTGTTTTGGGATTAAATTCACTGGGCAGCGAATTTGTTCTACGCGATCGCGTGAACTGGGTCGCGATCGCGGAAGGCAAATATTCAACACCACGCGATCGCGTGGACAATGATGCGATCGCGTAGAAGAATTTTGCTGGGGGGCTCATTTGTACTACGCGATCGCGTTGAAGGAGAACGGAAGGCTACGCGATCGCGTGCGCAGACGGCTGCGATCGCGTTGAAGAAGGACAGAAAACTTCGCGATCGCGTGCAGACGGCTGCGATCGCGTTGAGTAATTTGACAAGGCAGTGCGATCGCGTGTACAAGGCCGCGATCGCGTAGAGTAAAATGTTTGTGTAAAAATTGCAGAAAATCTGCCAGTTTTCTAAGTCCAAAAACACCCCGAACCACCTCCGAAACACTCCCGAGCCCTCGGGGCTCCAAACCAAATATGCACGCTAACTCAAAAACATCATACGAACTTGCTCGCGCGATCAAATCGCTAAAATAACATCAAAATCAATGAATTGAGCCTTAAAACTCAAGAATTCTTTAAAATTTCATAATTTCCAAACTTTCCAATTTAAGGTCGAAACACGTCAAACGACGTCCGTTTTCAACCAAACTTTACAGGAAGCGCTTAACCAATATATATGACCTGTACCGGGCATCGGAACCAAAATACGAGCCCGATACCAGTACTTTTTAATCAAAATTCAGTTTTATTTTCCTTAAACATTTTCAGAAAACAATTTAACAGAAAAATTCTTTTACTGGGGTTCTAGACCTCGGATTTCAATTCCGGGCATACGCCCAAGTTCCATATTTTTCTACGGATTTTCTGAAGCAGTCAAATCATGGATCCGGGTCCGTTTACCAAAAATGTTGACCAAAGTCAACCATATCAATATTAATATCAAAATTCTTCAACTTTTTCACATATTTCACATATTTCAACATAAAAATTTTCCAGCTTTGTGCCCGGACTGTGCACGCAAATCGAGGCAACTATAATTGAGGTTTTCAAGACCTCAAAAGCTCGGAATGATTAATAAAACAAGTGATGACCCTTTGGGTCGTCACAATCTCCACCTCTAAAACAACCGTTCGTCCTCGAACGGACAAAAGAAAAGTACCTAAGTCGGGAAACAAATGTGGGTAGCGGCTCCGCATATCGGACTCGGACTCCCGGGTCGATGCCTCGGGAGGCTGACCTCTCCACTGAACACGCACGAGAAGGATAACTCTTCGACCTTAAGTGTCGAACCTGCGGGTCTAGAATGGCTACCGGCTCCTCCTCGTAAGATAGATCATTGTCCAATTGGACGGTACTGAAGTCTAACACATGTGTGGGATCGCCGTGGTATCTCCGAAGCATAGATACATGAAAAACTGGATGCACGGCTGACAAGCTAGGCGGCAAAGCTAATCTGTAAGCCACCCCTCCCACTCTGTCTAGAATCTCAAATGGAACAATATACCTAGGGCTGAGCTTGCCCTTCTTCCCGAACCTCATCACGCCCTTCATAGGCGACACTCGAAGTAATACTCGTTCGCCAACCATGAAATCTACATCTCGAACATTACGATCCGCATAAGTCTTCTGCCTGGACTGAGCTGAACGCAATCTCTCCTGAATAGTCTTGACCTTATCCAGGGCCTCCTGAACTAAATATGTACCCAATAACCGAGCTTCTAACGGTTCAAACCATCCAACTGGTGATCGACATCGCCTACCATACAATGCCTCATACGGAGCCATCTGGATGCTAGACTGGTAACTGTTATTGTAGGCGAACTCTGCTAATGGCAGAAACTGGTCCCACGAGCCTCCGAAATCAATAACACGGGCTCGAAGCATGTCCTCTAGAATCTGAATAGTCCTCTCGGACTGGCCATCCGTCTGAGGATGAAATGTTGTACTCAACTGAACCTGAGTGCCTAACTCCTGCTGGACCGCTCTCCAGAACCGCGAGGTAAACTGCGTACCCCGATCAGAGATAATAGATACTGGCACTCCATGGAGACGAACAATCTCCCTAATGTAAACCTCCGCTAACCTCTTCGACGAGTAGGAGACAGATACTGGAATAAAGTGTGCTGACTTGGTCGGCCTATCAACAATGACCCAAATAGCATCAAATTTCCTCCGAGTCAAAGGAAGTCCAGTAACGAAGTCCATAGTGATCCGCTCCCATTTCCACTCGGGAATTTCAATCCTCTGGAATACACCACCAGGTCTCCGGTGCTCATATTTCACCTGCTGACAATTTAGACACCGAGCGACATACGCAACGATATCTTTCTTCATTCTGCGCCACCAATAGTGCTGCCATAAGTCCTGGTACATCTTCGCGGCGCCTGGGTGAATAGAATACCGCGAACTGTGGGCCTCCGCTAAGATTAACTCTCGAATCCCTTCGACATTGGGCACACAAACTCGACCCTGCAATTTCAATACCCCATCATCATCTAGATTTACCTGTGTAGCACCTCCCCGTTGTACTGTATCTCTCAACTCACGCAAATGAGGATCATCAAATTGCCTCTCACGGATACGCTCAAATAAGGAAGAACGAGCGACCGTGCAGGCTAACACTCTGCTAGGCTCAGAAATGTCTAATCTCACGAACCGGTTAGCTAATGCCTGGACGTCTAGAGCAAATGGTCTCTGACTGACCGGAATATATGCAAGACTACCCATGCTGGCAGACTTTCTACTCAATGCATCGGCCACCACATTGGCCTTACCTGGGTGATATAAAATAGTAACATTATAGTCTTTTAGCAACTCTAGCCACCTTCTCTGCCTCATATTCAACTCTTTCTGCTTAAACAAGTACTGAAGACTCTTATGATCGGTGTACACTTCACATGCTACACCATACAAATAATGCCTCCAGATCTTCAATGCGTGAATAATCGCCGCCAATTCTAGATCATGCACTGGATAGTTCTTCTCATGAATCTTCAGCTGCCTCGAAGCATAGGCAATAACCTTGCCATCCTGCATTAACACTGCACCAAGCCCAATACGGGAAGCATCACAATAAACGGTATAAGGTCCCGTACCTGTGGGTAAAACCAATACCGGTGTTGTGGTCAAGGTTGTCTTGAGCTTTTGAAAGCTCGCCTCACATTCATCGGACCATTCAAATTGAACACCCTTCTGGGTCAATCTGGTCAGTGGGGTTGCAATAGACGAAAATCCTTCTACGAATCGGCGATAATAACCCGCTAACCCCAAGAAACTCCGAATATCTGTGGCTGATGTCGGTCTAGGCCAGCTCTTGACTGCCTCAATTTTCTTCGGATCAACTTGAATACCTGCTGCCGTCACAATATGACCCAGGAATGCAACTGAACTTAGCCAAAATTCACACTTTGAAAATTTTGCATATAGCTGGCTATCTTCTCAGAGTCTGTAAGGCCACTCTGAGATGTTGCGCATGCTCCTCCTGACAGCGGGAATATATTAATATGTCATCAATGAAGACTATTACAAACAAGTCTAAATAAGGCCGGAACACCCGATTCATTAATTCCATAAAAGCTGCTGGAGCATTTGTCAACCCAAAAGACATGACCGGAAATTCATAATGTCCATACCGAGTGCGGAACGCTGTCTTAGGGACATCAGATGCCCTAATCTTCAGCTGATGATAGCCAGACCTCAAATCTATCTTTGAAAATACCTTGGCACCCTGAAGCTGGTCAAATAAGTCATCAATTCGCGGAAGTGGATATTCATTTTTGATAGTCACCTTGTTTAACTGTCGATAGTCAATGCACATTCTCATCGAACCATCTTTCTTCTTTACAAATAATACAGGTGCACCCCACGGCGAAATACTGGGCCTAATGAAACCCTTTTCAAGTAAATCCTGCAATTGTTCCTTCAATTCTTTTAATTCTGGCGGAGCCATACGGTATGGGGGAATGGAAATGGGCTGAGTGCCTGGAGCCAAATCAATGCAAAAATCAATGTCCCTATCGGGCGGCATACCTGGTAAGTCTGAAGGAAATACTTCAGAAATTCGCGAACCACAGGCACAGAGTCAATAGAAGGAACCTCAGCACTAGAATCACGGACATAGGCCAAATAAGCCAAGCATCCCTTTCCAACCATATGCTGAGCTTTAACATATGAAATAACATTACGGCTAGTATGACCTGAAATTCCTTTCCACTCTATACGAGGCGAATTCGGCAGAGCTAAAGTCACAGTCTTGGCATGGCAATCTAAAATAGCATGATATAGAGATAGCCGGTCCATGCCTAGTATAATATCAAAGTCCACCATATTTAGGAGTAATAAATCAGCACGGGTCTCGAGACCCTCAATTACTATAATACATGACCGATGAACTCGATCAACCACAATGGAATCGCCTACTGGTGTAGACACATGAACAGGAACACTTAGTGGATCACTGGGCTGAACCAAGCATGGTGCAAAATAGGAAGACACATACGAATATGTCGACCCAGGGTCAAATAATGCTGATGCCTTTCTATCACAAACCAAAATAATACCTGTAATGACGGCATCAGAAGACTCAGCCTCTGGTCTGGCGGGAAGTGCATAACATCGGGGCTGTGCCCCACCACCCTGAGCAGTATCTCTAGAACGATCAGCTGCTGGCTGGTCTCTACCTCTATCGGTCTGAGCTCCACCTCTATGACCTCTACCTCCACCTCTGTGTCCTCTACCTCCGCCTCTAGCCGGCTGGGCAGGCTGTGAGGGAACTGGGGCCTGAATCATGGCACGAGAACCCTGCTGGTGAGATCTGTCAGAAGCTCGAGGGCAATACCTTGCAATGTGCCTAAGATCACCGCACGTAAAACAAGCCCTCGGCCGCTGAAAATGGCGAAGTGGTGGTGCACTGATAGGCTGCTGATCAGAGTAGCATGGCTGAGAATTACGATCACCTGAAGCATCATGAGAAACCTGAAGAGCTGACTGATAAGGCTTAGGAGGATAGCCTCTATCATAAAAATCTCTATCTCCAGACGAGGTACCACTGAATCTACCCGAATTATGAGATCTCTTATCCGATCCATGTCTCGCTCCCCGTGACAGAGCCATCTCGATCCGGCGGGCTGTATTAGCCGCCTCCTGAAAAGTGATTTCAGTTTCTGCTCCCATAGCCATTTGTAGCCGAATTGGCTGATTCAAGCCATCAATAAACCTCCTCACTCTCTCCCGCCCTGTGGGAAGTATGATAATAGCATGACGAGCCAGGTCCACGAACCTAGTCTCGTACTGAGTGACAAACATAGAACCCTGATGAAGACGCTCAAATTGTCTGCGCATAACCTCCCGCTGAGTTGTTGGAAGGAACTTCTCCAAGAATAATTCTGCAAACTGCTCCCAAGTCAAAGATGACGATCCCGCTGGCCTGGTTAGACAATAATCTCTCCACCAAGTCTTGGCGGAACCGGATAACCGAAAAGTAGCAAAATCCACACCATTAGTCTCCACAATACCCATAGTACGGAGAACTTCGTGGCAGCTGTATAGGAAATCCTGTGGATCCTCTGAAGGAGTGCCACTGAATGTGGTAGTGAACAGTTTGGTAAACCTGTCCAATCTCCACAACGCATCAGCAGACATGGCTGCACCATCATTAGATGGAGTCGCAATAATAGGCCGAACTGCCTCAACTGGCTGAATCACAGGATCCTGAGCCTGGGGAATTACTGGCTCCGGAGTACGCGTAGCAGGAGTCTGATTACCTCCTCCAGCCTGAGAAGTGGCTGGTGCTACCGGTAATAAACCTGCTCTGGTGATATGATCCATAAAACCTGCTATCCGGACCAAAGCATCCTGAAGATCCGGTGAAAACAAAACTCCTCCTGGGACCTGAGCTGGGCCTACTGGAGCTGCTGGGGCTGGAACCTCCTCCTCGACATGAGTCTGAGGTTCTGTCACTTGGGCCGCTGCTCGGGGATGAGCTCTGCCCCTACCTTGTCCTCTAGGACGACCTCGACCTCGGCCTCTACCCCTAGCGAGAGCTGCCGCTGCTGGGACCTCGGGCTGCTGGTCAGTAGATGAGGATGCACGTGTCCTTACCATCTGTGGAAGAACAGAGTAGAAGTTCAATTAATATTTAAAGGATCAGGTCGCACGACTGGAAAGAATAAAGAGAATATTTTCCTAACTCTGTAGCCTCTGGAGGATAAATACAGACGTCTCCGTACCGATCCTTCAGACTCTACTAAGGTTGTTCGTGAGTTGTGAGACCTATGCAACCTAGTGCTCTGATACCAACTTGTCACGACCCGGATTTCCCACCATCGGGGTCGTGATGGCGCCTACTAAATGGAAGCTAGGCAAGCCAAATATTAATTACATCTCCATTAATTACTAATTTCTTATTAACAACATAAAAATTACAGCGGAAGACTTAGTCAAATGTGATAAAGAAAAGTCAAATATGATAAAGAAAACCCAAACATGATACACTACCCAAGACTGGTGTCACAATACTCACGAACTTCTAAGATTAATACACATAATTGTCTGAAAGAAAATACAAGCTGTTTATCTCTATTATATGAGATAATAGAATGAAAAACATAGATAGAAGAGACAACGGGTCCTGCGGACGCCTGCAAGGCTACCTCGTAGTCTCAGTAGTCGGAAAATCCACAAGTCGCTACTGCCGCTGCTGCTGTCCGTAACCTGTATCTGCGCAAAAAGAGCGCAGAGTGTAGTATCAGTACAACCGACCCCATGTGCTGGTAAGTGCCTGGCCTATCCCAGCGAACTAGTGACAAGGCTAAGGCCAGTCACCCACCTAAACCTGTACAGTTGCAATATAGACATATATATACAATACATTTATAAGGAAATACTCTGCTCTGAAATAACAGTCAATAACTCACGATATCCAGAATAATCTAATCAACATAATAAATCTTATTTTCAATGTCTCAATTCCTCTCTCATTTCATACCTCGTGGTAGGCGTACCACCCGCTCCCAACTATCACAGTAATTATATCTTGTGGTAGGCGTACCACCCGCTCCCAAATATATCAATAATGATATCTTGTGGTAGGCGTACCACCCGCTCCCAAATATATCAATAATTATATCTTGTGGTAGGCGTACCACCCGCTCCCAAATATATCAATAGGCTACCGGCAACTATGGCCAATGCCAAGATTTTTAAGTCACTTTGTGGTCGGCGTACCACACGATCCCAATTCATAAATATATATATATATATTACCGGCATTTAGCCAATAATCTCTATATCAACAATATTTATAATTACCGGTTTTAAACCAATAATTGATAATAATTTCAATAATTTATCTTCATTTCCGGCATAACACCAATAACTCTTAATCAACAATTTATTCATAACTGAATTCCATTTCCTACAAACTAGGATAGAACAAACACTTACCTCGAAAGTTCACGAACGATTCAATCCGTAGCAATGCCTTTTCCTTTCGAATTTCACTCCAATCCAACCGTATCTATACACAATGGATTTCATATCATCAATTCTACTTAACAAACTAGTTCATATTGCTAAATATGATTTTTACAACATTCTGCTCGGAATAGTAAAAATCGACCCCGGGCTCACATAATCGAAACTCAAGTTTCGAACCAAAATAAGTTCACCCAATCTTCCATGAGTTCAAATATACAATTTGTTCTTAAGTTCGACTCCAAAACGAGGTCTAGATCGCAAATTCTTTGAAAACCCTTACTATACTCAATTCTCAATTTTTCTACCCATTTACACCTAATTAGGCTTAGGAATTCAAATAATATTGATGGAAAATGAAGAAAACGAGTTAAGAATCACTTACCCAAGAAGTTTGATGAAGAATCGCACAAAAATCGTCCAAGGAGCTGTGGAAAAGAGAGTTGAACAGAAATGGGATTTTTATCCCGTTTCTGTTCTGTTTTGGGATTAAATTCACTGGGCAGCGAATTTGTTCTACGCGATCGCGTGAACTGGGTCGCGATCGCGGAAGGCAAATATTCAACACCACGCGATCGCGTGGACAATGATGCGATCGCGTAGAAGAATTTTGCTGGGGGGCTCATTTGTACTACGCGATCGCGTGAAAAGGTTCGCGATCGCGTTGAAGGAGGATAACGGAAGGCTACGTGATCGCGTGCGGACGACTGCGATCGCGTTGAAGAAGGACAGAAAACTTCGCGATCGCGTGCAGACAGCTGCGATCGCGTTGAGTAATTTGACAAGGCAGTGCGATCGCGTGTACAAGGCCGCGATCGCGTAGTGTAAAATGTCTGTGTAAAAATTGCAGAAAATCTGCCAGTTTTCTAAGTCCAAAAACACCCCGAACCACCTCCGAAACACTCCCGAGCCCTCGGGGCTCCAAACCAAATATGCACACTAACTCAAAAACATCATACGAACTTGCTCGCGTGATCAAATCGCTAAAATAACATCAAAATCAATGAATTGAGCCTTAAAACTCAAGAATTCTTTAAAATTTCATAATTTCCAAACTTTCCAATTTAAGGTCGAAACACGTCAAACGACGTCCGTTTTCAACCAAACTTTACAGGAAGCGCTTAAACAATATATATGACATGTACCGGGCGTCGGAACCAAAATACGAGCCCGATACCAGTACTTTTTAATCAAAATTCAGTTTCATTTTCAGAAAACAATTTAACAGAAAAATTCTTTTACTGGGGTTCTAGACCTCGGATTTCAATTCCGGGCATACGCCCAAGTTCCATATTTTACTACGGATTTTTTGAGACCGTCAAATAATGGATCCGGGTCCGTTTACCAAAAATGTTGACCAAAGTCAACCATATCAATATTAATATCAAAATTCTTCAACTTTTTCACATATTTCACATATTTCAACATAATAATTTTCCAGCTTTGTGCCCGGACTGTGCACACAAATCGAGGCAACTATAATTGAGGTTTTCAAGACCTCAAAAGCTCGGAATGATTAATAAAACAAGTGATGACCCTTTGGGTCGTCACATCTTCCTCCCTAAAATCTCTTCAATTTCTGCCTGAAATCCCCCCAATCTCCTGCTCTGAAATAGCCTTCAAATTTTGCTGAATCTCTAGAGATAGAGACATGCTATTTGTGTGTCCCTATTGTATGAAGGCTCTAAGGATTTTAAAACGAAAATGGGTCGGGTCGGGTATATGTGTGGGTTGGGGTATGTGTTTGGGTAAATTTGGGCCACGTTTTTAGGGAAAAATGGCCCAATTCGGGTCTCTTACTAAGACAGCCCACTTATTTTATTTATTTTGTAATTGTTCTTAGTTATTTTTGTTTTTATTTTGTATTTTTATATTTTCTAATTTTATTAAAATGCTTAAATAAAATACATTGACACTAAAATCTAATTTCCTATCCATTAGTAAAGATGCAAACTAAAACATATTAAAACTAAAAATGCAAGATGGACCATTTTTGTTATTTTCTTTACATTTTGTTCTAAAACAAATTGATACTAATTAGTACTAAAAATGTGAAATTAAATGCCTAAATGCAAATGCATATTTTTTTATTTTTTTATTTGATTTAACATGCGCAAATAACGCTCAAAATTCACACATATTTTAAAAATAAAGAAAAATTATCTAATTTGAATTTTATGGGAATAACTCATATATAGGGTAAAAAGCATGTGCTCACAATATACATTATTCATACTTGAGTATTTGATTTAGATATTGTTATCCGATCCTGTTTAGAGGCTCTAGACTCGTGACCCTAAATCTTTGGGTGATTATTCAGTTTAGCTTTATTGTTGATAATAATATCCAGGTAATTGATTTGAGCTTCATGCTAGGGATGAAAGGGTAAATGGTCGGGCTTGCCTAGCAGTAGTGTTGGGCACCATCACGACCGGGATTGGGGTCGTGACAAGTTGGTATCAGAGCCTAAGTTACTAGGCTCCATGAGTCTTGAGCCGGTTGGTAGAGTCTCGTGGATCGGTACGGGGACGCCTGTATTTATCCTCGGGAGGCTGCAAACATTCAGGAAATACTTCACATTTCTTGGAATTTTTATCGTGCGTACTTGATTCATCTTGAGATATAATCTTTGAAATTCCTTCCACAAGCCTGTGTACGCATCGAGCGCTCAGTAATATGATTGCCTTGATGGCTTGTGATTTCCTGATTGAGGACGAGATATAATCTTCGTGAGTTCATGGTTTGCTAGTCGGGTGGACTTGAGGCTAGATCTTTGTCTATGACATGAGCAGCAAAGTGTTGATTTTACAAACTGGTATTATGAAATTTCGTGAAATCGGTATTGTTCCTAACTGTGGAAATGGCAGCTTAATAATGTACGAGCTGTCAGGTGTTAGGTCCTTATTGTAATCTGTTGTTTAGCCCCGAGCTAAGGGCGTGGTGAATATTTATCATATCTCTTAGTTGGAAGGTGTTGTACTGAAATACTAGATTGAGGCAAAATAGGTGGGTAGATTCTTATGTGTAATTTAAGGGTATTTGATATATGTTATGATTCGAGCAGGTGTAACGCATGTCCAGGTGTCAATTCTGATAATATGACTCGTGTAGTATTGAGATTAATGTCGTTGATATACATCATGATGGCTTGTTGAGTTGTGGATGTATTGTTAGGATGGTTTAGTGATTCTCTGGCAGGTGGATATGCCAAATTACAAAGGAAACTCTGTCGAAATATTTGAAAATAATTTGGGGCTTAGAAAAGATTTCTGTCACCTAAAGAGAGTAGGCTTAACTATAGTGTGTGTATAAATGCAAGAGTTGCAGAAGAGTTAAGGTCTCTGATAATTCGACTATCTGTCAAGGCTCGCCAAGCATAAAACAATCCCTACCTATACATTCCATGGCAACAGACAGAAGGCAGTTTTGTCGTTGTTCTTAACCCCAGGCACATTTTCGTTCCCAATAATCTCCATGAAAAGACTACCATGGTTTCCGAACGAACCGAGGGAGTAAATGACTTGAGATTAATCTCACTATAACATTGTGGCATCATTTGAGTAAGAATGTTATAAGTGGCTAAAGGTGCTTTGATGAATGGCTCCGAGCCAAGTTGGGGAGGTTGTTATTGATTAACTGATTGCACTATTGTGTGCTATGTTGGTTCTGTCTCTAAGTATGTTGGGAAAATTCTGATAAAGGTTATGGTGCTTCTTAGATGTGAAAAACAAAATCCTAGGATGATTTGAATGATGTTGGTAAGGAATGTTCGGTGTATAGAAAAGAAAGATAGCGAAGTGCATCTGTATGTAATCATGTTCTGCTGGTGTCAGAGTTCTAACAAGGCACGAGTGGTTCTGTTCAATAATACAGTTGAATGATAATTGAATAAGGGTGAATGATGCCCGAGAATAGTCCTGCGGTGTTCAAGATTTTGCTTGTAACGGTAAGGTTTCTTAAGATTGTGCTCATCGTGGCTTAGGTCGGTGTTGAGGTATCATATCACCAGTACGGTGTGTTATAATCAAAATGATCGTTGGAGCCATTAATGAGTGCGGGCATATGTGATTTCAGTTGGTTAGAAATGTAATATCGAGGTTTGGCTCCGAAATCTATTATGGTATCAGTTAAAAGGGAAATGGAATCATGCATGGATGACCTGAGAAATGGATTCGATATATCGCGTGTTTCAGCTACCGTGGGCAGTATATGAAGATATTGGAACAAGACTTTAGCTAATGAAAAAGGTTTTTCAGTAATATTTGGTTATCGTAGGAAATTGTTGCGATTAGAGGCCACCGTCTCGAGTGATTGGGTTGTTTGGTACACCATAAGATCTCACCTGGAGTGGCGAGTATAGGCTAGTTGGTTCGGGTGTATTCTGATTATAGACGTGTGAGTCGGATTTGGTATATGATTTCGGAAAGTACAATGTGGTCTATGGTTCAGATGGACTGCGGAAGTTCAGCTATAATGTGTTATCGGACTTATGATAGATAGGGTGACGTGGAACCACCCCGAATATATGCTTGACAAGGTCATTAAGCTAATGGGTTGCTTCTAGTACAACTCTTGGTATGCTCGAGGATGAGCGTTTGTTTAAGTTGGGGAGAATGTAACGACCCGACCCGTCGTTACGGGAGTTATCGCCCCGTTTTCTTCATTTAACACTTCAATATGCTAATTTATATGTGTTCGGAAAGTTAGGAGCAAATCGGAAGAAATTTAGATAAAAATGAGGCCATAAACCTCTTTATGAGAAGAATAGGTTAGAAAAGTCAACTGAATGTTGAACGATGAGTTAAACAGCTCGGAATTAAATTCTGATGATTCGACTAGTTTTGGGGGATCATGTATCACTTAGGAGAGCAATCGGAATTGAATTCGGAGGTCCGGTGTAGTTTTAGGCTTGAATTGGCTAAGGTTGAATTTTGGCGAATTCTAGATGGTAGGTGAGATTTTCATCCGAGTGTCAAAATAGAATTTTGAGAGATTCAGTAGCTCCATTAGGTGATTTTGGATATGCGTGCAAAGTTTCAACTCATTCGGAGGTGTTTAGGTCGGGTTTTAGATCAAATGCAAGTTTCGGAAGTTTTAGAAGAACTTCGGCTTGAATCCGATGTAAATTTGGTGTTTTGATGTTAGTTTTGGTGTTTTGAGAGTGAAACTAAGTTTTCATGATCATATGTGGCATGTTAGTATGTTCGTATGCAGTCCCGAGGAGCTCAGGTGAGTTTCAGATAGGTTTAGGTTGAGTTATGCTCGTGTTTCTTATGCTTCGACATCATTTCTTCAAGCATAAATGATATCATATTGAACACATGAGCTCCGATTACTATTTTGAATGAAGCATTATATCCGTATCGTAATTACGGACCCGTAGCAAAAAGAATCATCGAATTTGGACATCGTATGAGGATGTTATGGCCATTTTACTAAAGTTGCCCAGATTTTCAGGTTAATGACGAAACTGCCCCTGACGGCGTATTAAAAACCTGAACTATTTGCAAATCTTAAAACCTACATATCTCCTTCATTATAAGGTCAAATTGAGTGATTAAAAAGCCTAAATTCATTAGAATTTCACAAGGAATCCATTGGGAGCAGAAAAACATGTGAACAGTATACATATAATGAGCAGACCGGGTTTTCTTCCAATTTTGGAACGGGAAGAAGCTTCTGAGGTGATTTTTAAGAGAGAAATCAATGGGTAAACGTTGGAGGTAATTTTATTGAATCAAAACATTATTTTATCATAGAATCAACACCAAAATTCCTGAAATTGGTAGAATTTGTGAAGAACTAGGGCCTAAATCATGAAAACAAATTTTTGGGTTTTGAAAGGCCATTCGAACTCCGATTTCGATAAATTTTATATACACGGACTCGTGGCAAGACGGGGAATCCGTTGGTATAATTTTTAGAATTTTTTGAGAAGTGGGCCGGGGGCTCGGGTTTTACCAACTTCAAAAATTGTTGCGTTTTTTGAGTAATTTTGATTGGGTTATGTTTTTTTGACCCATATTTATGTTATTATTGTGGTTTTGACTAGATTTGACGCACGAGGCAGCAAATTTGAAGGGAAAAGGTATCGCGGACGAGTCCACAACCGGCTAGAGGTGAGTAATTTGTATATATGGTAGCCTGAGGGTTCGAAACCCCGTCTTAGCACACTATGACGCTAGTAGGGCGTGGCTCGCACCCCGTGGAAGGTGCGAGATTGATTGTGACTGGGGATTGATACTTTAGTCCATCTCGAATGAGTATAACATGATACTAGTGGTTGAAAAATACTGTGTTTGAAATAATTGTGGGCGGTAAGCCGTGTTTGGGGCCTTGTGCCGACCTGTAGTATCCCTAGGGGATAGCTATATGTGTGAGAGCTATACTTGCTTAATCACTAATCTCAGTCCTGGTTTGAAATCACCGTATTGAAATGCTAAGTCACCTGTTTTGGTAAAACTAAATAAAAGTTAAAGTATTTTCATAATTTATGAACTAGAACCCGGAAATAAATAATTTGAGCTATTGTGTGACTTATTTGTTTGTTGCGGACTAAGGATGGATCGGGCTGCATGCCGCAGCGGTTGATATGAGGATCGGACTGCACGCCGCAGCAGTATTGCACTTGGGCTGTAGAAGACCCTCCGGAGTCTGTACACACCCTAGTGGGCGCCGTCGACGTTATATGGATCGGGCTACACGCCGTAGCGGTTATGTGCTTTCCATTGCATCTTTGTCTATGAATTATCTCTGATAGTGGTAATGTACTATTGTTGTTGCTAGTTCGTAGGAGGAATCGGACTGTAGTTTAGCTTCATTATGTGGTATTCTATGGATTTCTTACTTTCAGCTACTTGTATATATTTATTACTCACTGAGTACTTAGTACTCACCCCTACTCCCCGCACCTTTGTGTGCAGATTCTGGTACACATGAGGGATATATGAGCACTCCGGCTTTTATCAGTATTTATCCGAGTTGCTGAGGTAGATGCTGGCGTTCGCATGACCTGGCTTCTCTTCTTATTCCAGTTTTCCTTTGTATATACATTACTCATACTTGAGTATTTGGTTTAGATATTGTTATCCAATCATGTTCAGAGGCTCTAGACTCGTGACCCTAGATCTTTGGTTGATTATTCAGTTTAGCTTTATTGTTGATAATAATATCTAGGTAATTGATTTGAGCTTCATGCTCGGGATGAGAGGGTAAATGGTCGGGCTTGCCTAGCAGTTGTGTTGGGCGCCATCACGACCGGGATTGGGGTCGTGAAAACAGTGATACAATACTAGCAGTGCAGATTTGAATCATTATTAGTTACCTGATTCTAACTTATGATATTGTAAATTGTTATTAAGCTAGTTTAAATGATAAAACATGTTGTAATCAATTACTCATTTCCTTTATAGAATCGTTATCAGACTCTAACCAAGTTAGATGATTACTATTTCATACGTTATACTAGCTTTACTAAATGAATTATGTTCGCGTATTAACCAATTTCAATCCTAGGATTAAAATGTTAACTGTATTTTATGCATATACTAATACTACACTATCTACTTACTCTATCTTAACTACATATAGTATTTGACTATTACAAATCATCCTACTGAATTACAAGACATCTAATGCATATTAGTTATGAAAAAACTATAAGAAAACAGCAACAGTCTTCATCCAAACAGCTCATAAAACTCATATTTCTTCAATCAAATCGTAATTACATTTCCGGAGAAGAATAACGTACCCGATTCACCAGAAAAAACTTATGAGTCTAGGTATGGATGAAGAATAGTCAGTGATAGCAACAATAGAGGAATAGTAGCGCAGACACAACAAAGCAGCAATATAGCAGCAAAATAGAATCCCAAAATACAGCAATTCAGCAAACCAACAAATAGAATTGAGGAACTCTAATAGAATCCAGAAAAATTGAAAAGCAATAAACTCCAATAGAACTCCAAATTTCAGCAAAAGGAGTTAGCTCTCAAAAATCTGGACCCTTTTCTCTCTAACCTAGAATATCCAACCCTTATCTTTCGAATGCAGAACCCTGAATCTCTAACCTCTAACTTTCGAATGCAGAACCCTTAATCTCTAACTTCTAACTTTCGAATGCAGAACCCTCAATCGCTAACCTTTTTTCCAACCCCTTTTTCAAGCTTAAGTGAAACCTATTTATAGACTGTTTGGGGTAAACTTTGAGGGGGAAATTCAAAAATCTTATTTCTAGTTCTCTCCCCTTTATTTTTCTATTAATTACAGTTTAATACCTTCAGTTATAGATCGAAATGCCTTCCAGCCCTTGCTGGACGGTTCTAGGTAGTTCTATCATATTCTATTGAGGGTATATTACTAGGCTACCCTCACTTGCTAAGGATAATTTCAATTATGCCTTTTTACTATGCCTATCTTACCCTTTATTTTATAGTTAATTACAAGAATACTGGGTATTAAAGTCTATTATATCCCTATAGGCTTTATTATATCTTCAATTATGCCATTTATGGTTCCCAATATACCCTTATTATTGTCTTTTATTTACCCGACCTACTAAGGTTAGGATTGACTATGTTTAGTACCTATATAACTAATAGCCATTGCCTTCTAACATATTTAAGACTTAGCCAGATTACAACCCAACACCCTTTGCAATTTTAACCATCCTTAACAAACTTCAACTAATTTAAAATGTAACCCTTTTTATTAACATTAAATAACCAGAAATAGAATGCAGAACTAGCCACTTAACATTTCAGGAATAGCCAGACTACTTTAAGAAACTAACCCTAGAACTTTACAGCTATAACCAAATCACAAAGCATCATAGGATTCAGAATAGTCTAACAGATGAATCAAATTACAAATATAGCCTATTTATGTTGTATTGCACACATAGCCTTAATCGTAAATCATTTTCCAATTAACTAGAACTCAGAGAGAAGTTTTGATAATGGTTGAATCCCAATCAATCGAAGTATAATTTAGACCAGGCATGGTGAACAAATCATATAAAGAAGCACATTTAAACACTATTCATATGTAAAACTTATTAAAAATCCTAAAGTATAAAAGTAGACTAGTCATGTATAAAGAACAGGATAGATCTTAGACATGCAATTATCATAGGCTAATAAGACGAACAGTCAAAGAATTATAAATAAAACATTCAGAAAACAAATAGTCAATAACATGCAAAGAATATTTACAGTAGACAACTAAGCAAAGAAGAAGAGGGGTAGGTAAACTTAGCTTTCTCAGTTTCCTTTTCTTTTCATTTTTCTTTCTTTCTTTTCTTTCTTTCTTATTTATCTTTCTTCTTCTTTTGTTATTTCCAGGCTTCAAGAACTTCTGAAGACTTAAAGTCTTCTGATATCCAAATTTTCTCGATGGGGTTTATTTTTGGATTTTTAGTGGTAAGGGGGTGTTCTGGTTATTGTTTGAGACATATTGAGGTGGGTTATGTTTTGGGTGTTCGCCGGAGATAGGGATCCGACGAACTTCTTTTCTATATTCGAACAGTTCTGGGTTGATTCGAGATAAACCACCTAGACTAGGTGAAAGATCTCTTTAAAGTGGTCATAGGGTGTAAAAGTGGGACACTGGTTCGTAAGTTGAAGGTCGCCGGCTAGGGTTCCCGCGATCGGACTTTCAAGAAAATGAGGGCTTTTGGTTTTCTGGGGTTATTAAGGTGGTTGTGGTCTGTAAGGATGAAAGATAAGGTGTTTGAGGTTGGTTTTGGCCGGAGATGGCCATGGTTTCAGTCCAGTCTCCATTGGAGATGATATGGAGAAGAAGAAGAGGTTCAAGAAAGGGGCGGCTAGGGTTTGAGGCTGCGTATATGATTGTACATAATGTGTAATGAACGGAGAGACAAGGTTTTTATACCCCTTGAGCATGAGTGATCCTGGCCTTTGGATCAATTGAGATCAATGGCCAGGATTGCTTCTAGTGAAACGTTGTCATTTAATTTAATGAAAGAAGGCCTGGCACCCGTTAGATCTTAAAACATGGACGGCCAGGATTAATTCGTGACACTACGTTGTTTAATTCTTTAAGGGGACTCACCAACATCCGTTTGATCAACTCTTTGGACGGCCAGGATTAAATTCCTTACACAACGTCGTTTAGCTCTTAGTCAAACCGCTTTACATAGTCCGTTAGATCAGTATCTTCTACGGCTATGATTAAATTGCCCTGTACGACGTCGTATGATTTCAGCTTGGACTGGACGGCCATTTCTCTTGGGCTGTGTCACATTTGGGCCTATATTTGAAATTCCAGTCCAATTTTATTGTATTTTGTATTTTCCTTGTATTTTAATTATTTTCTTGGTATTTTTCTTTTGTATTTCATTTTCTCTTTTGTATTCTTTTTCAATTGTTGTATTTCTTTTATTTTCCTATTTTTCCTGATTTTTCTAGTATTTTATGATATTTTTGCCATTTTCCATTTGTTTTTTCGGGTATTTTTTGTATTTTTGTTAATTTTCTCTAATTTTCATATTTTTGTGACATTTTCTAATTAATTCTTTTTGTAGTTTTGATTTCAAATTATTTTTAACAACAAAACACAATTATTTCAATTGAAACACACACTTGCACCTCAAAAATCTTATTTTTATTTTTATATTTGAATTTGTTTGCTTAGGGCAAAAATCACGTGCTCACAATGACTAGTAGAGTTGGTATCCGCATTTGATAAGTTTTTATAATTATTTCTTGTTAGAGAGTCATTGTTTCCTTTTTTGTTTCTTTTATCTTTCTCCTTTTTATCAAAAATTTCCATCAAAGTTTGTCTAGTCAGAACAAGTGAGAAATGACTTCAAAACTTGCCACCAACTTCCAATTATTATGCAAGGCAAGGAAATGTCATTTATGGCAGAGAAGTGTGGTGCAAGGAAGATTATTAAACTGTGGCAGAAAATTTTCTGGAAGTTAAGTCCCACTTGGGGAAGAAGGAAGATAAGACAAGCCTTAAGGGAAGTGGTCTTTGAACCAGTGTCATCCCCAACAGCTTTCAGATGAGTGAAACACCAATTTTGAGGAAATTAAAATCCCCCAACAGTGTTATCTCCAGCAAGTTCCGAGGTGTTGGGACAACACAAAGTGGTAAAGGAAAATTCATCTTCAACAAAATAACCCCTAGCGAGTTGAGAAATACAGAACGGGGAAGGGATAAATGGAAAACCCACCACCAGCAGGAATATCATCCACAACAAATAACATCATTCCCAACAAGTTTTGGGAACGTCGAGCGCAGGAAAGGGGAAAAGGAAAAACCAGCCCCACAGGGTGGCACAACCACTGACAATGTTTTAAACTAACAAATTTTCTTTGATTTGAAACAGGGAAAGAAAGTGCTATTGATAGTATAAAGTCATGCCACAAGAAAGAACACCAAAACTGGGGCATAAAGTTTTCTGCCATCATTCAAAATTTTCTCAGAGAAATGAGGAAGGCAATTCAAGATGTAAGGAAAAATCCATCCCCAACGGGAGTGGCACGATCACTCACTGCACTTTGAACTGGCAAAATTTTCTTTGATTTAAGAACAGGTTTGTCCACCTTCAAACAGGACGTATCAGGTTTGCCCACCTTCAAAAGGGATATTTCAGGTTCATCCGCCTTCAAACATGATATTTTAGGTTCATCCACCTTCGAAAAGGATATTTCAGGATCATCCTCCTTCGAATAGGATATTTTAGGTTCATCCACCTTCGAATAGGATATTTCAGGTTCATCCGCCTTCGAATAGGATATTTTAGGTTCATCCACCTTCGAATAGGATATTTTAGGTTCATCCTGCCTTCGAATAGGATATTTCAGGTTCATCCGCCTTCGAATAGGATATTTCAGGTTCATCCACCTTCGAACAGGATACTAAAGGTTCATCCGCCTTCAAACGGGATAATTTGGGTTCATCCACCTTCAAACATGATATTTTAGGATCATACGCCTTCGAACAGAATATTTCAGGTTCATCCGCCTTCGAAAAGGATATGATGGGACTATCCGCCCTCGAATAGGATATGATGGGACTATCCGCCCTCGAATAGGATATTATGGGACTATCCGCCCTCGAATAGGATATTATGGGACTATCCGCCCTCGAATAGGATATGATGGGACTATCCGCCCTAGAATAGGATATGATCGGACTATCCTCCCTCGAAAAGGATATGATGGGACTATCCGCCCTCTAATAGGATATTATGGGACTATCCGCCCTCGAATAGGATATTATGGGTCTATCCGCCCTCGAATAGGATATGATGGGACTATCCGCCCTCGAATAGGATATTATGGGTCTATCCGCCCTCGAATAGGATATTATGGGTCTATCCTCCCTCGAATAGGATATGATGGGTCTATCCACCCTCAAATAGGATATTATGGGTCTATCCGCCCTCGAATAGGATATTATGGGTCTGTCCGCCCTCGAGTAGGATATGATGGGTCTATCCGCCCTCGAATAGGATATAATGGGTTTATCCGCCCTCGAATTGGATATGATGGGACTATCCACCCTCGAATAGGATATGATGGGACTATCAGCCCTCGAATAGGATATGATGGGACTATCCACCCTCGAATAAGATATGATGGGTCTATCCGCCATCAAATAGGATATGATAGGACTATCCGCCCTCGAATAGGATATTATGGGACTATTCACCCTCGAATAGGATATTTTGGGACTATTCGCCCTCGAATAGGATATGATGGGACTATTTGCCCTCGAATAGGATATGATGGGACTATCCACCCTCGAATAAGATATTATGGGACTATCCGCCCTCGAATAGGATATTGTGGAACTATCCGCCCTCGAATAGGATATTATGGGTCTATCCGCCCTCGAATAGGATATTATGGGACTATCCGCCCTCGAATAGGATATTATGGGTTTATCGACCTCGAATAGTATATTATGAGTCTATCCGCTCTCGAATAGGATATGATGGGTCTATCCGCCCTCGAATGGGATATTATGGGTCTATCCGCCCTCGAATAGGATATTATGGGTCTATCCGCCCTCGAATAGGATATGATAGGTCTATCCGTAATCGAATAGGATATAATGGGTCTATCCGCCCTCGAATAGGATATGATGGGACTATCCGCCCTCGAATAGGATATGATTGGACTATCCGCCCTCGAATAGGATATGATGGGGATAATCCGCCCTTGAATAGAATATGATGGGACTATCCGCCCTCAAATAGGATATGATGGAAATATTCGCCCTCGAATAGGATATGATGGGTCTATCCGCCCTCGAATAGGATATGATGGGACTATCCACCCTCGAATTGGATATGATGGGACTATCCACCCTCGAATAGGATATGATGGGACTATCAGCCCTCGAATAGGATATGATGGGACTATCCACCTTCGAATAAGATACGATGGAACTATCCGCCATCAAATAGGATATGATGGGACTATCCGCCCTCGAATAGGATATTATGGGACTATTCGCCCTCGAATAGGATATTATGGGACTATTCACCCTCAAATAGGATATGATGGGACTATCCGCCCTCGAATAGGATATGATGGGACTATCCGCCCTCGAATAGGATATTATGGGACTATCCGCCCTCGAATAGGATATTGTGGAACTATCCGCCCTCGAATAGGATATTATGGGTCTATCCGCCCTCGAATAGGATATTATGGGACTATCCGCCCTCGAATAGGATATTATGGGTTTATCGACCTCGAATAGTATATTATGAGTCTATCCGCTCTCGAATAGGATATGATGGGTCTATCCGCCCTCGAATGGGATATTATGGGTCTATCCGCCCTCGAATAGGATATTATGGGTCTATCCGCCCTCGAATAGGATATGATAGGTCTATCCGTAATCGAATAGGATATAATGGGTCTATCCGCCCTCGAATAGGATATAATGGGACTATCCGCCCTCGAATAGGATATGATTGGACTATCCGCCCTCGAATAGGATATGATGGGATAATCCGCTCTGGAATAGAATATGATGGGACTATCCGCCCTCGAATAGGATATGATGGGACTATCCGCCCCCGAATAGGATATGATGGGAATATTCGCCCTCGAATAGGATATGATGGGTCTATCCGCCCTCTAATAGGATATGATGGGACTATCCGCCCTCGAATAGGATATGATGGGTCTATCCGCCATCGAATAGGATATTATGGGTCTATCCTCCCTCAAATAGGATATAATGGGACTATCCGCCCTTGAATAGGATATTATGGGTCTATCCGCCCTCAAATATTATATTATAGGTTTGTCCACCCTCAAATAGGATATTATGGGTCTATCCGCCTTCGAATAGGATATGATGGGTCTATCCGCCAATGAATGGGATATTATGGGTCTATCCTCCCTCGAATAGGATATTATGGGTCTATCCGCCCTCGAATAGGATATGATGGGTCTATCCACCCTCGAATAGGACATTATGGGTCTATCCTCCCTCGAATACGATATGATGGGTCTATCCGCCCACGAATAGGATATGATTGGACTATCCGCCCTCGAATAGGATATGATGGGACTATCCGCCCTCGAATAGGATATGATGGGACTATCCTCCCTTGAATAGGATACGATGGGACTATCCGCCCTCGAATTGGATACGATGGGACTATCTCCCCTCGAATAGGATATGATGGGTCTATCCGCGCTCGAATAGGATATAATGGGACTATCCACTCTCGAATAGGATATGATGGGTCTATCAGCCCTCGAATAGGATATGATGGGTCTATCCGCCCTCGAATAGGATATTATAGGTCTATCCGCCCTCGCATAGGATATTATGGGTCTACTCACCCTCAAATAGGATATGATGGGACTATCCGCCCTCGAATAGGATATTATGGGTTTATCCGCCCTCGAATAGGATATAATGGGTCTATCCGCCGTTGAATAGGATACGATGGGTCTATCCGCCCTTGAATAGGATATTATGGGTCTATCCGCCCTCCAATAGGATATTATGGGACAATCCGCCTTCGAATAGGATATGATGGGACTATACGCCCTCGAATACGATATGATGGGTCTATCCGCCCTCGAATAGGATATGATAGGTCTATCCGCCCTCGAATAGGATATTTCAGGTTCATCTGCCTTCGAATAGGATAGTTTAGGTTCATCCGCCTTCGAATAGGATATTTTAGGTTCAACCGCCTTCGAATAGGATATTTCAGGTTCATCCGCCTTTCAATAGGATATTTTAGGCTCATCCGCCTTCGAATAGGATATTTCAGGTTCATCCGCCTTCGAATAGGATATTTTAGGTTCATCCGCCTTCGAATAGGATAATTTAGGTTCATCTGCCTTCGAATAGGATATTTGAGGTCATCTGCCTTCGAATAGGATATTTCAGGTTCATCCGCCTTCGAATAGGATATTTCAGGTTCATGCGCCTTCGAATAGGATATTTTAGGTTCATCCGCCTTCGAATAGGATATTTTAGGTTCATCTGCCTTCGAATAGAATATTTCATGTTCATCCGCCTTTGAATAGGATATTTTAGGTTTGTCCGCCTTCAAATACGATATTTTACGTTTGATTTATTTCGACCCTAGTGGTCTTGCCTATATAAACGTTGCCAAATATGTATTTCGTAAATTATTGCCAAATGCATTTTACTTTTAAGTTTGTTAATAAAGTCAGGAGTCCACCAGAAGAGAGGAGAGACGATTTAAAGTTATTGTTAGAAGCAGGAGCCCACCTGAAGAATGAAGACATATTTCAAATTATAGTAGACAAGCAACATCAGATGGAATGGCAAAAACATCTCCAAGGCAACATCAAGAATTCCATTGGAAGAATACAAGATACAAGATCAAGGAAATACAGGAGCAAGTTGAAGATATGGATAAGATTTTATAGTTCATAGACCAGAATTCAGTCTAGCTTCTTATTTTGTTTTTAACATGGTGTAATAAGAAGGTCGGCAAACAGTAGACGTAAAAGCAGCATCAGAAACAACAAGATCACAATCCCTTGGTAGTCCCAGCTACCGAAACTTCCCGAACTACATGGACTTGATTCCCTTTTAGCCAGGAATATGTAGGAAACCTTTTGAAGCAAAGGTTCGGTCAAATTTTTGAAAACAAAATGCTTCACACGGAGTACTCAAAATAGGCAAAAATCGCTCGTATCCGCTCACTTTGTCTTTGCACGAAAACTCTTCGTATTTACGGGCAAAGAGGGGCAGCTTTGAGCACTTGATTTCTTCCCTATATGAGAAATACTCCCAAAAATTCAAATAAATAATTTTTCTTTTTGTGCAATTTTTAAATTTTTCGCGACATTTTTGGATAATTATTTGTATTAGTTTGTACATACTTAATTTGTTTAAATTAATATAAAATAAAAAATATGTCACATTTGCATCTAGGATATAATTCTACATGTATGAATAATTAAGTTTGTTTTGCAAAAAATAGAAAATCACAAACAATATGTATTTTTGTATTTTAGCATTTAATGTCCAAAGTGTGCGATTTTATTTTAATTAATATTTAATTTTTGCATAATAACTATCATTAGACATTAATTAGTATTTTAAGATATTTTTGGTTTTATAATTTAATCTTAACATTTTTTGTTTTATTAATTCATAATAAAAAAATAGAGAAGACAAATTCGGAATTGGGCCTCTTCCTAAATTTAAATCTTGGATCAAACCTACTCTACCCAACCCAAAATACCATAACCCAAACCCATGACCCATGACCCATTTAATATACTACTATACACTATTCAAAACATACCCTAAACCAAAAAATTCTAACACACCCACAAAAGCCCTCACAAAAAATGTTTGACCGTATTTAAATTTTTCACTCTATGTATTTAGCTTTTGTTTCATTATATATATATATATATATATATATATATATATATTATATAATTTATTTAATTAATTGAAATTAATTTTTTTAAAATTATTTTTTATAAAATAAATAAAAAATTGAAAATATTAATTTTTTTTAATTTTCGGTTGGTTTTAAATAATTGAAAATGAAAGATGGAATTAAAAATAAAAGTCCAAAAGTGGCTGAAGATTTAAAAGATTAAAAGTAAAAAAAAGTTGTCTTTTTAAAAGAAAAGAAAAGAAAGTGGCATTTTCTTTTAAATAAATAAAAGAAAGTGGACAATTTAAAATATAAAAATAATTAAAGTGGATTTTAAAAAATAAAAGTAAATTAAAGTTGTGTTTTAAAAAATAAAAGTAAATAAAGGTGGGATTAATTAAAAAAAGATAATAAAATAAAAAAATAAAAAAATCTGAAAATTTCGAAAAATTTTTCTATAAATAGAAGAGAAATTTAGGAAGAAATGGAGTTCGAAAAAATTGAGAGGAAGAGGAGGGAGAAAAAAAAAGAGTTAAGAGAGATAGGAAAGGAAAAAAATAAATCAAAAAATATATTTTAAAAAAAACGAAAATTAGAGTGAGAAAAAGAGAGTTTCAATTTAAATTAGCAAAGTTATATTCTCAAATTCATCTTTTGGTTACTGGTTTTATTAAATTCTGTTGCTGGGTTGTTCTACTTCCACAACTGTTGCACAATTGTCTCTATTGCTGTGTTGATCAATCCTATTTCTTCTTTTTCCAATATCAGGTAAATGACTGATTGTGTTTAAGTTAAAAATGAATATATATGAAGAATGGAAATTTTAAAATTTTAATTAGCTTTTTCATTATTTTCTTTTACTGATTGTGATTAAGTTATTTTACGTATTACTATTCTGTAAATTTCTATCACTTTGAATAATTAGGCTCTTGTAGTAATATATTAAATAATAATCTACCTCAATATGATTATTAGATATTACAGGTATAAACATGTTTATTAATGTCCAAACTGTTTAGTAATTGAAATAAGAGAAAAAATAGCATAAGTTACTCTTTAATTAATCGGATCAGTTAAAATTGGTTAGTTCATTAGCTATAAATGTTTTAATATTGTCCTTCATAGGCTAAATTGCACATCGTGTTAGGCTTACCTAGTCGCGAAGACTGGGTGCCGTCATGACAGTTCACGATTGGTGAACTAGGGTCGTGACATTAAGTTTAATAAATTTTCAAATAAGTATTAGTAATTAAAGCTAATTATAGTTTTTAAATAGTTGTAAATAGTTAATTCCAATGGTTCAAGTCACATAATAAATGAGTTTAAACTAGTTGTAGGATAATTGGTTTAATTTGTATATACTATTTGTCGATTTTGTATTTTACTTTTAATTTCAATTTTAGCGATATTTACTTCCATTAAATATTTGTCTTAATATAGCAAATAATATGTCATACTTTAAGCATGTAATCAATTAGGATTTTCTCTTTATTGTTTAGAAAACGAATTTTAAAAAAACAATTGCAGTCAATTAAGGATTGTTTTAAAATGAACTTAGTTTCAAATAATTTTGAATAAATAATTTTATTAATTTTTTTTCTTATACATATATTACAATGCAAGCCTTAATCTGGTAATTAATTTCTTTTGAATACTAATTAGCAAATTTCGTATTTATTAAAAAAATAATAATTTGAAATTCCTTTTTTTTAAATATAAGTTAAATTTTGATTCCATTAATATTTGTCTCAAATTAGATGAGTTATTGCATATTTTTTTTAATCTTAATTAATTAGGATTTTTCTTTCTTTATTATAGAGAAAAACTTAAAAAATAGAAATGTAGTCATTTTAGGATATCCTTAAAATAAAGGAGGCGTGCCTCGCCATATTAAATTACAAATTGCGGAGCTCTCGATAAAAGGATATAATAATTTGATAGATTTCGGGGTTGGTCGTTTAGTGAATTTTCACGACCTTCTCAAAATAATAACACATTAGTAGCTTTAAGCGCGTATTTAATAATTTTATTTACCTAAACTCGGGTGCACATTTATGTGACCCAAATCTAAATCTCAATAAAAACGAAATGTGTCGATAATCACGGGTACATTGATTGTGACGTGGTTTGAGATGCATTTTCATGATGTTGCAATTATTTTATTAAAATAATAAATAATAATATTAAAAGCGGTTAAAAGTTTAAATTTACACATAAATTAAATATGGTATAAATCAGCAAAAATAAACCAAATATAACAGTTGAGCGACCGTGCTAAAACCACTGAACTCGGGAATGCCTAACACCTTCTCCCAGGTTAAACAAAATTCCTTATCCGGATTTCTGGTTTGCGGACTGTTAAAATGAGTCATTCTTTTCCTCGATTCGGGATTCAACCGGTGACTTGGGACACCATAAATCTCCCAAGTGGCGACTCTAAATTCATTAAATAAACCCCGTTTCGATTGTCCTTTAATTGGAAAAACTCCCTTGCGCTCTCGCGGGTAAGCGCCAAAAGGAGAATCAAAGAATCTTTGACAAGAAAAACTGTGAAAAATAATATGTGTTATCAGAAAACTAGCACTAAAAGAATCACTATTATCTTGGTGCCCTTGGTGGGCGCCTAACTGTTTACCTCTAAAATTGTGAGTAACAATTAAAGATAATTTTTGGTTTTAAAGATATGTGATATATACTAACACTAGTTATTATATAAGTAATATTGAGCTTAAGTAAGAAGAAATAATGAACCAAATCAATATTATTGGAACAGTAGTGTCCTCGAGCTCGTCTATTCAGGAACCTAAAGATCGGCTAAGACCAATAAAGTCTGAACAATAAGGTAAAGGCAATAAGCTGAAGAGTAATTGTTGGGCACGTTAAACAAGAGAAGAATAAGAATGTTCTATTGCGGTGAATGTTCTGATGCTTACAAAATGATTGGGGTCTCCTTTATACAGGAGGAAAAAAACCCCAAAATAGTACATCGCTCATAAAGGTAAAGAATTTTATTGGTATAGGTGTATAAAGACCTAGTACGAACCTGTACTATTTCGTACAACCCTTATCCTATAATAAATGTGTCACGACCCGAATTTTCCCCCAACATCGGGATCGTGATGGCGCCTACTCGTGGTAGCTAGGCAAGCTACTGTATTCATACTATCCTGTTTTTAACACAATTTTAATTAAATAAATGCGGAATACTTTATCGAAATGGAAATAACAAATCACAAGGTGAAAATCATAATGAAATCCTCTACCCAAGACGTGGAGTCACCAACTCACGAACTACAATGGAATACTACACATAAAAGTCTGAAGGAAATATAACATAATTCTGTTTGTCTCGGAACAAAGAGACTACAGCTAATAACATAAATAAAGAGAGAGACGCCGGGCCTGCGGACGTCTGCAAGCTACCTCGGTCTCAACTATGATCAACTCCCACACGATCTATTTACTGCTGCTGCTGCTCCTGATCGAAACCTGGACCTGTGCAAAAACGCACAGAAGTGTAGCATCAGCACAACCGACCCCATGTGCTGGTAAGTGCCTGGCCTATCCCGGCGAAGTAGTGACAAGCCTAGGACCAGACACTCACATAAACCTGTGCAATTCAATATATATATATATGTGTACCACAAAATAACAAGAAATAATCAAGTATTAACACAATAAGGAATACCTTAAAGAATTCAACAATTAATCACAGTTAATAATTTCACCAGGAAAAAACAAAGTATAATGTAAACACAAGTAATATCACTTCAAGAAATAGCAAGCAGTTGCACGGCATCACCCTTCGTGCTTTTACTCTCATCCTCACATCCATAATACGGCATGATCCTTCGTACATGGTTCAATAACAGGGCACGGCATGATCCTTCGTGCATAATCAATAATATAGTACGGCATGATCCTTCGTACATGGTTCAATAACATGGCACGGCATGATCCTTCGTGCATAATCAATAATAGGGCACGGCATGATCCTTCGTGCATAATCAATAAATAAACATGGCACGGCATTAACCTTCGTGCATAAATAAATAAACATGGCACGGCATCACCCTTCGTGCATTATCACTTTTCCTCACCCAAATAACAATCACAGTTAAGGGCAAAGAAAGAAACAGTAATTCATAAACCGTCCCATCAAGGGCAATCAATAATTATCTTCACAACAAGTCCCAACAAGGGAGAATAATAACAATTCATCTGTAATATATCTCAAAATAATCATTTTCCAACGACTCACGGTCATACTAGACGCCAGTGTATGGATGCTCGTCACCACAGCTCATACACCGCACTCGATCACATAACACATAACACATAATCCTATTCCCTCAAGCTAGGATAGAACAAACACTTACCTCGAATGCTTATGAACAATTCAATCCGTGGAAATGCCTTTTCTTTCAATTTGGCTCCAATCCAACCGTATCTATACACAATTGATTTAATATCATCAATTCTACTCCACAAACTAATTCTTAATACCAAATACAACTTTTACAACATTCTGCCATGAATAGTAAATTTCAACCCCGGGCCCACATGGTCGGAATTCGGGGTTAGGACCAAAATCCGGTTACCCATCCCCCACGAGTTCATATATATAATTTGTTTCAAAATCGGACCTCAATTCGAGGTCCAATTCCCCAATTTATGAAAAACCCTATTTTCTAACAAAAACAAGAATTCTACCATGAAAATCATTGATTTCTTATGAAAAACATGTTTAATGATGTTAGGAATTGAAAGAATTAAGTAAAAAGTGACTTACAATCGTTTTGATGAAGAAGAAATCCTTGAGGAATCGCAAATGGGTGTTTTGTTTTTGTAAAATGTGAAGAAATGACTGAAATTCGTGTTTTTCAGGTCTCTGTGTTCGCATTTGCGAACATGGGTTCGCAATTGCGAACCCCGACCAATTTCTGGAGTTTTAAAAATAAGCTAAGGGTGGGAAGTTCGCATTTGCGAACATTTGTTCGCATTTGCGAACAATTCGCATTTGCGAACTAATGTTCGCATTTGCGAACACATGTTGTGTAAGGCAGTGTTCGCATTTGCGAACAATGGTTCGCATTTGCGAACAATGGTTCGCATTTGCGAACCAAGGCAGTGTGACCTTCGCAAATGCGAACAATTGTTCGCATTTGCGAACAAGGCTGGGCCAAAGGGGGCTTCGCATTTGCGATGATTGTTCGCATTTGCGAGCCTGTCCCCTTCGCAATTGCGAGATATACTTCGCAATTGCGAAGCCAACAGCTGGGTGAAAAACCAGCAATTCAAAAATTCAGAATTTCATCCAACGGCCTATCAAATCTTTACCCGAGCCCCCGGCTCCAAACCAAACATGTACATAACCTCAAAAACACATTATGAACTTGTTCGTGCGATCACATCGCCAATATCACTTCGTTTTAATCAAATCAAGCCTCAAACTCATGATTTTCATACTTTTGATTTTCAAAACTTCTTAACTTGGAACTCAAGGTCCAAAACATCTCAAACGACATCCAAATGTCACCAAACTTTATAGAAATCACATATATAATATTTAAGACTTGTACCGGGCGTCGAAACCAAAATACGAGCCCGATACCAAGGTCAATTAATTTATTTCCTTTAATAATTACATCAAAAACAATTTCACATAAAAATTCATAACTTGGGCTCTAGGCCTCAGAATTCGACTCCGGACACATGTCCAAGTCCCATATTTTCCTACGGACCTCTCGGGACCATCCAATCTCGGGTCCGGATCCGTTTACCAAAAATGTTGACCGAAGTCAACCATATCAATATTAATAAGATTTTTATCCAAATTTCTCATAGAATTCATATTTTCTATCACAAAATCTTTCCGGCTACATGCTCGGATCGTGCACGTAAATTGAGGCAACATAGAATGAGGTTTTCAAGGCCTTCGAAGCTCGAAATGATTAATTAAATAAGTGATGACCCTTTGGGTCGTCACAATCTCCACCTCTAAAACAACCGTTCGTCCTCGAACGGACAAAAGAAAGAAGTACCCGAGTCGGGGAACAAGTGTGGGTAGCGGCTCCGCATATCAGACTCGGACTCCCAGGTCGATGCCTCAGGAGGCTGACCTCTCCACTGAACACGCACAGAAGGATAACTCTTCGACCTCAACTGTCGAACCTGCCTGTCTAGAATGGCTACCGGCTCCTCTTCGTAAGATAGATCATTGTCCAATTGGACAGTACTGAAGTCTAACACATGTGTGGGATCGCCGTGGTATCTCCGAAGCATAGATACGTGAAAAACTGGATGCACGGCTGATAAGCTAGGCGGCAAAGCTAATCTGTAAGCCACCCCTCCCACTCTATCTAAAATCTCAAATGGACCAATATACCTAGGGCTGAGCTTGCCCTTCTTCCCAAACCTCATCACGCCCTTCATAGGCGACACCCGGAGCAATACTCGTTCACCAACCATGAAATCTACATCTCGAACCTTACGATCCGCATAAGTCTTCTGCCTGGACTGAGCTGAACGCAATCTCTCCTGAATAGTCTTGACCTTATCCAAGGCCTCCTGAACTAAGTCTGTACCCAACAATCGACCCTCTCCCGGTTCAAACCATCCAACTGGTGATCGACATCGCCTACCATACAACACCTCATACGGGGCCATCTGGATGCTAGACTGGTAGCTGTTATTGTAGGCGAACTCTGCTAATGGCAGAAACTGGTCCCACGAGCCTCCGAAATCAATAACACAGGCTCGAAGCATGTCCTCGAGAATCTGAATAGTCCTCTCTGACTGGCCATCCGTCTGAGGATGAAATGCTGTACTCAACTGAACCTGGGTGCCTAACTCCTGCTGAACCGCTCTCCAGAACCGCGAGGTAAACTGCGTACCCCGATCAGAGATAATAGATATTGGCACCCCATGGAGGCGAACAATCTCCCTAATGTAAACCTCCGCTAACCTCTCCGACGAGTAGGAGACAGATACTGGAATAAAGTGTGCTGATTTGGTCAGTCTATCAACAATGACCCAAATAGCATCAAATTTTCTCCGAGTCAAAGGAAGTCCAGTAACGAAGTCCATAGTGATTCGCTCCCATTTCCACTCGGGAATTTCAATCCTCTGGAATACACCACCAGGTCTCCGGTGCTCATATTTCACCTGCTGACAATTTAGACACCGAGCGACATACGCAACGATATCTTTCTTCATTCTACGCCACCAATAGTGCTGTCGCAAGTCCTGATACATCTTCGCGGTGCCCTGGGTGAATAGAATACCGTGAACTGTGGGCCTCTGCTAAGATCAACTCTCGAATCCCTTCGACATTGGGCACACAAACTCGACCCTGCAATTTCAATACCCCATCATCATCTAGGTTTACCTGTGTGGCACCTCCCCGCTGTATTGTATCTCTCAACTCACGCAAATGAGGATCATCAAATTGCCTCTCACGGATACGCTCTAATAAGGAAGAACGAGCGACCGTGCAGGCTAACACTCGGCTAGGCTCAGAAATGTCTAATCTCACGAACCGGTTGGCTAAGGCCTGGACATCTAGAGCTAATGGTCTCTGATTGACCGGAATATATGCAAGACTACCCATGCTGGCATACTTTCAACTCAATGCATCGGCCACCACATTGGCCTTACCTGGGTGATATAATATAGTAACATCATAGTCTTTTAGCAACTCTAACCATCTCCGCTGTCGTAGATTCAACTCCTTCTGTTTGAACAAGTACCGTAGGCTTTTGTGATCGGTGTACACCTCACATGTCACACCATATAGATAATGCCTCCAGATCTTTAAGGCATGAACCACTGCTGCTAACTCAAGATCATGAACTGGATAATTCTTCTCATGTATCTTTAACTGCCTCGAAGCATAAGCGATAACCTTACCATCCTGCATCAATACCGCTCCAAGCCCTGTACGAGATGCGTCACAATAAACTGTATAAGGCCCTGTACCTGTAGGTAGTACCAACACCGGTGCGGTGGTCAAGGCTGTCTTGAGCTTCTGAAAGCTCGCCTCACACTCCTCCGACCACCGAAACTGAACACCCTTCTGGGTCAACCTGGTCATCGGGGCTGCAATAGAAGAAAACCCCTCTACAAAACGACGGTAGTAACCTGCCAATCCCAAGAAACTCCGGATCTCAGTCACTGAAGCTGGTCGAGGCCAATTCTGGACTGCCTCAATCTTCTTTGGGTCCACCTGAATCCTTCCACTGATACAATGTGACCTAGAAATGCTACCGAACTCAACCAGAACTCACATTTCGAAAATTTGGCATATAGCTGGTTATCTTTCAGAGTCTGAAGAACCACTCTGAGGTGCTGCTCGTGCTCTTCCTGGCTGCGGGAGTACACCGGGATGTCATCTATGAAGACTATCACGAACAGATCTAAGTAAGGCCTGAATACTCGATTCATCAACTCCATGAATGCTGCTGGGGCATTGGTCAACCCGAAGGACATGACCAAGAACTCATAATGTCCATATCTAGAGCGAAAGGTTGTCTTAGGAATGTCAGCCGCCCTAATCTTCAGTTGATGGTAGCCTGACCTCAAGTCTATCTTTGAGAATACCCTCGCTCCCTGGAGTTGGTCAAACAAATCATCAATCCTCAACAGTGGATATTTATTTTTGATAGTCACCTTGTTTAACTGCCGGTAATCAATACACATCCGCATCGAGCCATCCTTCTTCTTTACAAATAATACAGGTGCTCCCCAGGGGGAAACACTAGGCCTGATAAAGCCCTTCTCAAGAAGGTCCTGCAACTGATCTTTCAACTCTTTTAGTTCCGGCGGGGCCATACGATAGGGTGGAATAGAGATGGGCCGAGTACCCGGTGCCAGATCAATACAGAAATCAATATCCCTGTCGGGTGGCATGCCCGGCAGGTCTGAAGGAAAAACCTCCGGAAACTCCCGTGCAATAGGGACTGAATCAATGGAAGGAACTTCTGCGCTGGAATTACGAACATAAGCCAGATAAGCTAGACACCCCTTCTCGACCATACGTCGAGCCTTAACATAGGAAATAACAGTGCGAACGGAGTGGCTCGAGGTACCCTTCCACTCTAATCGGGGTGATTCTGGCAAGGCTAAGGTGACAGTCTTAGCATGACAATCAAGAATAGCATGGTATGGGGACAACCAGTCCATCCCCAATATGACATCGAAATCTACCATATCCAAGAGCAACAGATCAACACGGGTCTCAAGACCCCCAAATATAACTACGCACGAACAATGCACCCGATCGACTACAATGGAGTCACCCACTGGTGTAGCCACATAAACTGGAATATCCAGAGCATAGCTGGGCACAACCAAATACGGTGCGAAGTAGGAAGACACATAGGAATATGTAGATCCAGGGTCAAATAATACCGAAGCACCTCTGCCACACACAAGAATAGTACCTGTAATCACAGCATCTGATGCCTCTGCCTCTGGCCTGGCTGGTAAAGCATAGAATCGGGGATCTGCACCTCTCCTCTGAGCTGCGTCTCTAGGACGACCATCAACTGGCTGACCTCTACCTCTCGCCGGACGATCTCCACCTCTACGGTCTCGACCTCCACCTCTATAATCTCTACCCCCGCCTCTGGCTGGCTAGGCCGGCTGAGGGTCAGCTGGGGCCTGAATCATAGGACGAGGACCTCGCTGCCGAGAGTTGCCCGCTGCTATAGGGCAATTCCTGATAAAATGACCTGGGTCACCACAACCGTAGCAACTCTTAGACTGATAGGGCTGCTGGCCCTGACGACCCGAATGGCCTCCACGAACACTCTGAAGAGGCTGAGCATTAATAGGAGACTGGTCTGAATAATGCCCCCGAGAACCACGATCACCTGATCCACCCTGTGAAGCTTGAAGGGCGGAATGAAAAGGCCTGGAGGACTGGCCTCTATCAAAGGATTCTCTGCTACCAGAGGAAGAACCACCAAATCTACCTGAATGACGAGGCCTCTTATCCGAAGAATAACCGCCTCCCCTAGCAAGAGCCATCTCAACTCTGCGTGCTGCATTGGCTGCCTCCTGAAATGATATGTCACTCCCCACGCCCATAGCCATCTGGAGTCTAATCGGATGATTAAGCCCATCTATAAACTTGCGGACCCTCTCCCGCTCCGTGGGAAGTATCACTACTGCATGACGAGCCAAGTCGATAAATCTCGTCTCATACTGTGTAACTGTCATAGTGCCCTGATGGAGGCGCTCAAACTGCCTCCGAAGTACATCCCGCTGAGTAGCAGGGAGAAACTTCTCCATAAATAATTCCGCAAACTGATCCCATGATAAAGTTGGGGACCCTACTGGTCGAGTCAGGCAATAATCTCTCCACCAAGTCTTGGCGGATCCTGCAAGTCTGAAGGTACAGAAGTCAACTCCGTTTGACTCCACGATCCCCATATTCTTGAGAATCTCATGGCAACTGAATAAGAAGTCCTGAGGATCCTCTGATGTGGCTCCGCCGAATGTAGTGGTAAATAGCTTAGAGAACCGATCAAGCCTCCATAACGAATCGAAGTCATGGCCGTTCCATCACCGGCATGAGCCGTGGTACCTGACTGAGTGGCCACAACTGGCACTACTGGTGCCTGAGGCTGAGGAGCTACCGGCTCCGGAGTACGAGCAATAGGAGTCCGGGCCCCTCCTCCGGCCCGAGAAGTAGGCGGGGCAACCGATAATAAACCCGCTCTGGCAATGCTCGTCCATGAATCCCGCTATTCTAATCAAAGCATCCCGAGATCCGGGTAATCAAAGCCTCTCCCGGGACCTGAGCCGGGCCCACTGGAGCCGCTGGAACCGGAACCTCCTCGTCAATCTCAATATGAGGCTCCACCTCCGGAGTAGCTGCCGGGGTCGAGCTCTACCCCTACCGCGGCCTCCGATACGGCCTTGGCCCCTACCCTTCACGGGGGCCGCCGGGGCTCGGGCCGCCGGTCGACGGACGAAGAAGCGCGTGTCCTTACCATCCGCGAAAGGACATAATAGAAATTCAATCGGTAATTGAGGAACAAGTCGCACGACAAGAGAGAACAAATGAGAGACTCTTTCCTAACTCAATAGACTCCGGAGGACAAGTACAGACGTCTCCGTACCTACCTCTCAAACTCTACTAAGCTTGTTCGTGAGTGGTGAGACCTATGTAACCTAGAGCTCCGATACCAACTTGTCACGACCCGGATTTTCCCCCAACATCGGGATCGTGATGGCGCCTACTCGTGGTAGCTAGGCAAGCCACCTGTATTCATACTATCCTGTTTTTAACACAATTTTAATTAAATAAATGCGGAATACTTTATCGAAATGGAAATAACAAATCACAAGGTGAAAATCATAATGAAATCCTCTACCCAAGACGTGGAGTCACCAACTCACGAACTACAATGGAATACTACACATAAAAGTCTGAAGGAAATATAACATAATTCTATTTGTCTCGGAACAAAGAGACTACAGCTAATAACAAAAATAAAGAGAGAGACGCCGGGCCTGCGGACGTCTGCAAGCTACCTTGGTCTCAAATGTGATCAACTCCCACGCAATCAATTTACTGCTGCTGCTGCTGCTCTTGATCGTAACCTGGACCTGTGCAAAAACGCACAGAAGTGTAGCATCAGCACAACCGACCCCATGTGCTGGTAAGTGCCTGGCCTATCCCGGCGAAGTAGTGACAAGCCTAGGACCAGACACCCACATAACCCCGTGCAATTCAATATATATATATGTGTACCACAAAATAACAAGAAATAATCAAGTATTAACACAATAAGGAATACCTTAAAGAATTCAACAATTAATCACAGTTAATAATTTCACAAGGAAAAACAAACTATAATGTAAACACAAGTAATATCACTTCAAGAAATAGCAAGCAGTTGCACGGCATCACCCTTCGTGCTTTTACTCTCATCCTCACATCCATAGTACGGCATGATCCTTCGTACATGGTTCAATAACAGGGCACGTCATGATCCTTCGTGCATAATCAATAATAGGGCACGGCATGATCCTTCGTGCATAATCAATAATAGGGCACGACATGATCCTTCGTGCATAATCAATAATAGGGCACGGCATGATCCTTCGTGCATAATCAATAAATAAACATGGCACGGCATTAACCTTCGTGCATAAATAAATAAACATGGCACGACATCACCTTTCGTGCATTATCACTCTTCCTCACCCAAATAACAATCACAGTTAAGGGCAAAGAAAGAAACAGTAATTCATAAACCGTCCCATCAAGGGCAATCAATAATTATCTTCACAACAAGTCCCAACAAGGGAGAATAATAACAATTCATCTGTAATATATCTCAAAATAATCATTTTCCAACGACTCACGGTCATACTAGACGCCAGTGTATGGATGCTCGTCACCACGACCCATACACCGCACTCGATCACATAACACATAACACATAATCCTATTCCCTCAAGCTAGGATAGAACAAACACTTACCTCGAATGCTTATGAACAATTCAATCCGTGGAAATGCCTTTTCTTTCAATTTGGCTCCAATCCAACCGTATCTATACACAATTAATTTAATATCATCAATTCTACTCCACAAACTAATTCTTAATACCAAATACAACTTTTACAACATTCTGCCATGAATAGTAAATTTCAACCCCGGGCCCACATGGTCGGAATTCGGGGTTAGGACCAAAATCCGGTTACCCATCCCCCCACGAGTTCATGTATATGATTTGTTTCAAAATCGGACCTCAATTCGAGGTCAAATTCCCAATTTATGAAAAACCCTATTTTCTAACAAAAACAAGAATTCTACCATGAAAATCATTGATTTCTTATGAAAAACATGTTTAATGATGTTAGGAATTGAAAGAATTAAGTAAAAAGTGACTTACAATCGTTTTGATGAAGAAGAAATCCTTGAGGAATCGCAAATGGGTGTTTTGTTTTTGTAAAATGTGAAGAAATGACTGAAATTCGTGTTTTTCAGGTCTCTGTGTTCGCATTTGCGAACATGGGTTCGCAATTGCGAACCCCGACCAATTTATGGAGTTTGAAAAATAAGCTAAGGGTGGGAAGTTCGCATTTGCGAACATTTGTTCGCATTTGCGAACAATTCGCATTTGCGAACTAATGTTCGCATTTGCGAACACATGCTGTATAAGGCAGTGTTCGCATTTGCGAACAATAGTTCGCATTTGCGAACCAAGGCATAATGGGGGATGTTCGCATTTGCGAACTTTTGTTCGCATTTGCGAACATAGGCTCACTGGGGACCTTCGCAAATGCGAACAATTGTTCGCATTTGCGAACAAGGCTGGGCCAAAGGGGGCTTCGCATTTGCGATGATTGTTCGCATTTGCGAGCCTGTCCCCTTCGCAATTGCGAGATATACTTCGCAATTGCGAAGCCAACAGCTGGGTGAAAAACCAGCAGTTCAAAAATTCAGAATTTCATCCAACGGCCTATCAAATCTTTACCCGAGCCCCCGGCTCCAAACCAAACATGTACATAACCTCAAAAACACATTATGAACTTGTTCGTGCGATCACATCGCCAATATCACTTAGTTTTAATCAAATCAAGCCTCAAACTCATGATTTTCATACTTTTGATTTTCAAAACTTCTTAACTTGGAACTCAAGGTCCAAAACATCTCAAACGACATCCAAATGTCACCAAACTTTACGGAAATCACATATATAATATTTAAGACTTGTAACGGGCGTCGGAACCAAAATACGAGCCCGATACCAAGGTCAATTAATTTATTTCCTTTAATAATTACATCAAAAACAATTTCACATGAAAATTCATAACTTGGGGCTCTAGGCCTCAGAATTCGACTCCGGACACATGTCCAAGTCCCATATTTTCCTACGGATACGGACCTCTCGGGACCATCCAATCTCGGGTCCGGATCCGTTTACCAAAAATGTTGACCGAAGTCAACCATATCAATATTAATAACATTTTTATCCAAATTTCTCATAGAATTCATATTTTCTATCACAAAATCTTTCCGGCTACATGCTCGGATCATGCACGTAAATCGAGGCAACATAGAATGAGGCTTTCAAGGCCTCAGAAGCTCGAAATGATTAATTAAATAAGTGATGACCCTTTGGGTCATCACAAAATGCCTAGGCTCACGTGTCCTTGAGAAATTCTCGCTCTTTCTTTATTGACTTCAAGACAATGCTGCCCTCGATGCAGGTCGTATCAAGGCTTCGACCAACTTCCTCGAGGTGGGTGTTCCTTAGCCGGGCCTGACCTCTACTTCGAGTCTCCTGGACTCGGACCTATAGCCTGGTTTAAGACTTCAAAATCACGCTCCTCGATTTTGACCGTATAAAGTTGTCAATAACTTTTTTGGGTTGTCATTGGATTATATATTTGTTTTCAAGAAGAAGCATTCCGAGGAAGACTTTTTATAGGTTGGCGGACGTTTAAATTTGAAACATACTCCCGCCGTTCACTTTTATATTGCTCGTTTTAACTTTTCATGGCCTATAAGAAATAATAAATGAAGTTCATACTTTATCATGATACATATTAATTAATGCATATTTTATTGAATTTGATAAAATGTTTTGAAATTAGTAATAAATATTGTGGATCTAACAAGAAAAAAATTATCTTCTCTTAATATATGTAAAATGACAAGTTAAATGAAAATTTATTTTTAGTGTACATGCTAAATATAAGTGAACAAATTGAGCAGCAGATAAGGCAATCATTATGCATTAAATAAATCACCATTAAAATTTAATCGAGAATAAAATATGCATTTGGTAAGATTTTGTTCGTATTTTGATACGATGTTTTCTACTTATTAATAAGAGGGAATAGCAAGCACCTCAAGGTCAACATGTGTGTTTCTTGGAATTAAAAGCCAATTCGAGGGTACTTCTGTCATTTCATATTAACACTTATTCAGACTGCAGGTTTTTAATCTCAATCTAACACTTCTTCGATAATTAACACCCTCTTTTTCCAAAGCTATCTCTAAAACATCTGTTGTCTATCTCCACTTGATCTTAAGTTTCGACTGTGTCTTCTTCGATCGAATCTTGTTTTCCGGTGAGTATCACGTCTAATAGATACTCTCTATTGTCTATCTATTTCTCTTGAGAAGTAGTGTTTTCTTCCGTCAATCGTATTTACTGGTGAGTACCTCTTCTGTCATATCTTTGATTCATCTTTATCTATTGTCTATCTATTTCTCTTGAGGAGTATCAATGGATTTTGTTCTTCAATGAATTCTGTTATGGCTTTTGTTCTCTAGGTGTTTGAGAAAATTATTCAATGAATTTTGTTACGGTTTTTGTTCTTTAGGTGTTTGAGAAAATTCTTCAATGAATTAATAAGTAGTAATTTGTTATGCATATTGTTGTCTTTTTTATTTTTCAAGTGTTTGTGATTCATCTCTATGTCACAGAAATTTTCTAAGTACATCCATCACAATCACCCATGAAAGCACACGTATAATAAAAAAGAACTGGGTGAGAGCTTTTGTCAGTACAATTATAACATCTAATGCTACGATATCACCTAAGAGGACTAAAGAACATTAAAAAAAAGAGCTCGCCGCACTTACAGAGATAGATCATATGATCTCCTTTGAGAAAGATGGGCCATCGTTTTATTTAAAAAACATTATTTACTTGAAATTGTTCTTTCTCAAGAAAAGGTTAGGCGATGTTTATTCCATTACTGAAGATTTATCAGTGTTTAAAAAAGTTCTTGTGGTGTGAATTTTGTAAAGTAAAGTTCCAGTTAAACTACGCAACTAAAAATAAATGTAATTTCCTAACATGCATTTAGGAAGGAACAACGAAATTTTCAGTTGGTTAGACTTCTTCTTTTCAGAAGTTAAGTATGTGTGAAGAAATTTGACTTGCATCCTCCATGATTGCGAAAGAAAAATGAATAAAAAAGTATGTACTTATTCTCTTCTGATGCGACTTGTTTGAGATGGAATTATGCAAGTTCCTGTGTTATCATGCATTTAGTTTTTTCCTCCTTGGGAGTTCTAGGTGCTAAGTGTTATTTAATTGACCGCATATGCTAATGAATAGTCAAGATTATTGCACCTGTGTTATAGGATTTAACTGAGATACATTGAAATGATTGCCTTCAGCTATGTAAAAATATTTATCTAGAGATAGTTGGAGAATTTTGGAGAATATAATAAGTTTTTTTTTGTGAAATCATTCATCCAGCTATGAATCTAATGTGTAAAGATTGTGATTGTGCGAGCTAAGTGAGCAATATGATTGTCATGTAGTTCGGAGAGGAGGGATAGGGATCTGCTGCAAAAAAAAGAAAAAACCTTCTCTTTTTCTGAATAACTGAACTTAATTAAAGCGTGCAAAGCAATTACCATAACATTCCACTATGCCCTTCACACTGAACAATTACAAAGATGAAAACTTTGAGAATTTTAGTAAAAGGGGATTCAAAAACAGTAACGTACTGCTATATTCATTAACTCAACTCTTCAAATTTTTTAATCAGACCCCTATGGCTAAAATTTTGCAAGAAGGCCCATAATATCTTAAAAATCACAATTTTACCATCCAGCAATTACAACTAAATTCAACTAAGCCTTTTATATGAACAATCACAATTCACAAAGATAAAATAAAGATTGAGAAATGGTAAATTTAGAACCTAACATACTTAAAATGAAATATATTTATTGTGGCTATGTACTGTGTTTGCTTATTTTTATATTGTTAGTAGAATAAAGAATAAACTGCGTTGCTTAAAGTCTACTAAAGTACTTTGTTTTTGAACTATTTGAAGGGCAGATATTCAGTGTGTGAAGAAATGTCTTCCAACCAAAGGAACAAACGTACATGTATAGAAAATACAAACTCTGAAAAGAAACTAAAGCGACGTGCTACATATGAAAAGATATCGGCTGATGAAAAAGAATCAATGTTATTACAACGACGCACCAAAAAAATGGAGCTAAAAAAATGCAATTGTTCCATAAAATCTGTTGTTGATTGTCCAGCTGAAAGAATAAAGTGCCCATGTGATACAATATTATCAAAACAGGCTCCTCTTACTATAAGAGAGTCTTCTTCTGATAATGCCAAAGGTTGGATGTTAACTTGCTTCTTCTTTACTTCTATTAGTTTGCATGAATATTCAATATTCTCTTACTGTGAAATACATGTGTTTCACATTTTGTTCAGTAGGCACTAACCATGAAACTCCTATTTTATCTACTTCTTTTGATAAAGGAAAAGAAGCCAGTCAGTCATTCTGTGTGTTTGAAAAAAGTAAGGTTACAACATATACCTTTAACTTTGTTACTTCATCAAAGTTATAGGCGTGCCTATAAATAAAAGAAATTGATGCACCGGGATCAATATGTGATACACCTGAGGGACAACAAAATGCCTTTGTTGAAGTTGTTACCAACAAAGTTTAGTCTTAATCGTTTAGCCAACATTACTCATTATTTGAATTATTGATCAGTTTATCAAGACAAAGTGCACTTGTTATAAAATAGGCTTCTTCTGCTAATGTCAAAGGTTAGAATGACATATTGGGTTATCTCTATTTTTGTTACAACTTGAATACTAATTTACTGTTGTATGTATTTCATATTCAATGTAGTAGGTGGCAGCTATGAAGTTGGTAGTTTATCAAGTTCACTTAATACAGGAAAAATTATCTCCCATCCATTCTGCATATTTGAAAGAGGTAAAACTACAACCTCCAGCTTTATCTTTGTTATCACGATATAACTTAGGCGTACATTTAAATTATAAGAATTTTTGCATCAGCATCAACATCTGAAACATGTAAGAGTCAACATGATGTATCCCCTGAAGTTTTTTCAAACAAAGGTTAGCGTTACTTTTGTGTTAAAATAACATTATACAGTAGTAGAATTTATCTCGACCTTTATTTTTACCATTTCTCATAATATGAATATTGACTTACTATGAAATGTGTTTCATATTTTATGTAGTAGGCACCAACTATGAAATTCCTACTTTTTCAGCTATTTTTGACAAAGGAAAAGACGCCGGTCACTCATTCCCTATCTTTGAAAGAGGTAGGGCTACAACCTTTATCTTTAACTTTGTTACTTCATCATGCCGCAGGCGTATATCTAAATTAAAAAATCTGATACACCAGGATCAACATCCAGTAAATCTAAGGGACAAAAAAATGCATCTACTGAAGTTGTTAGCAATAAAGGTTAGTCTTAATTTTACGTTCAGCTAACATTGCTCATTATTTGAATTTTTGATTACCCTTTATTTTTAACAATATTTATAATATACAGGTTATAAACTGAACAAAATAGTCTATACGAAAAATAATGAAAACAACTTAGATTATGCACGCTTAAAAACTGTTCCAAACTGTACATTTTGCAATGCAAAAAAGTTTCAATATGAACCTCCTGGATTTTGTTGTGGCAGTGGGTCAGTAAAGTTAGTTTCATATCAGTTTCCTAATGAATTATCAGATTTGTACAGAGGCAACAGTGAAGAATCTAAGCACTTTCGAACATACATTAGAACATACAATAATATGTTTGCATTTACGTCACTTGGTGTAACCAATGATAAAGATTTAGCAAGGAGATATCATGGTATATATACATTTCGAGTGCAAGGACAAATGCATCATTTTATACCTGATTTACTTCCTTCTGATAAAAAAGTTAGGAATTTGCAATTGTACTTCTACGATAATGAAAATGAACTTGCTAACAGAATGACTTGTTCAATGAATATCAACGAATCAATTGTCAAAAGACTTATGAATGTTCTCTCACTTAATCCATATTCAATCTTTCTGAAATCCCTAGCAAAGGTTCCGAAGCTATGCGATTCTTATATCGCACTTAAATGTGATCCATGTCTAGATCAACGTGTATATAATTTACCAACTGCAACAGAGGTAGCTGGAATATGGGTTCAAGATAATTCTGCTGATATTGTTTATGCGCCACATATTCGAATATATACCCATAATAATAAGACACAATCCGTGAATTACTATTACGGATGTTATGATCCTTTGCAATACCCATTATTATTTCCTTATGGTCAAAACGGGTGGCATTGTGGTATCAAAAAAATTGCACGGACAAATCAACGTTATTGTAAACATGAAGAATTACCAAGTGTAAAAAACATGTGTTCCATTGATGGATTTCTTGACATGGAAGATCAGGTACTGAAAAAAGGAAAACGAAAAAGAGAAACAGTTTCTTGTCGTGAGTATTACTGTTACAAATTACAGATAAGAGAGAATGACAAGAATGAAGTATTACATTGCGGAAGATTATTTCAACAATTCATAGTAGATGTGTTCATAATGCTAGAAACACAAAGATTAGATTTTTATTTTTTTAATCAAGATTTATTTCGGATAGATATGCTACAAGGAATTATTGATTTTCTGAGACTTGGTGAAACTGAAGCTTCCAAAATTGGAAAAAAAATATTCCTTCCTGTTACTTTCATAGGAGGGCCGAGAGATATGCGTCGGCGGTATATGGATGCTATCGCGTTAGTCCAACATTTTGGAAAACCTGATCTTTTTATAACTATGACATGTAGTCCATCTTGGCCAGAAATAAAACAATACTTGTTATCAACTGACGAAACTCAAAATAGACCTGATTTAGTATCACGAGTATTTAGAGAAAAAGTAGAGGAATTGAAAGCAGATATTTTGAAAAGAAAAATCTTTGGGAAAGTTGATGCTTTTATGTATACTATAGAATTCCAAAAACGTGGTCTTCCACATGCTCATTTTCTGATCATACTTAGTGATGAATATAAATTATTCACACCTGAATCTTATGATAAGTTTGCCGTGCTGAATTACCCGATGCTGATACCGAAAAGAATCTTTATTCACGTGTGCTTCAACATATGATGCATGGTCCATCTGGTGACTTAAATCCCAAAAATTCATGTATGGGAAAAAATGGCTTCTGCAAATTCAACTATCCGAAAGACTTTGCTGAGCAAACATCTAAAGGCAAAAATTCATATCCAATTTATAAGAGACGAAATACAGGAAAACTTGTACATATAAGAGAACAATATTTAGACAACTCATGGGTTGTCCCGTACAACCCCTATTTGCTTTGTAAATTTGATTGCCATATCAATGTTGAGGTTTGTTCGGATATTAAAGTTGTGAAATATATTTATAAATACATTTGTAAAGGACATGATAAAATTATTTTTTCTATACATGAAAACGAAGAAATAGATGAAATCAAAGAATATCGATCTGCTAGATGGGTAACACCTCCAGAAGCAGCATGGCGTTTGTTTGGTTTCCCTATTAGTGAAATGACTCCAAGTGTCTATCATCTTCAGTTACATTTAGAAGGGCAACAATATGTTTTTTTTAAAAGTACTGAAAGCGTGAATAGAATATTAAATAATCCGATGATTAGAAAAACAATGTTGACTGAATTTTTTACTATGAATAACAAGGATGAACATGCTAAAAATATGCAATTATTGTATAAGGAATTTCCAGAACATTTTGTATGGTCTCCTGGATATAAAATGTGGACACGTCGGCAAAAACGTAATGTAATCGGACGTGTTGTGACATGTCATCCAACAGAAGGGGAAAGATATTATTTGAGGTTACTATTGATGAATGTAAGAGCACCAAAATCATATGAAGATCTTCGTACTATTAATGGTGTACCTTGTAGTACATTTAGAGAATCGGCAGAAAAAAGAGGATTGCTATACTGTAACAACAGTCTAATCGAATGTATGTTAGAGGCTGTAAGCTATCAGATGCCATATAGTTTGAGACGTTTATTCGCCACATTGTTAGTATACTGTAGCCCTACTAATCCAAAAGAATTATGGGAAATGTTTGAGGATTCAATGTCCGAAGACTTTAAGCGTTTGCCAAATATCACATCACAAAGTGGTCGAAATAACGTCTTAAGCCATATCAACGATATCTTACATTCTATGGGCCATGACATAAATGAGTATAAGCTTGTTCTAGAAAATATTAGACCTTCCGTGATTGCAAAAGAGGCAAAAGATGTTTATTTTGAGAGAAACATAATTGTTAGTGAAGAAGACTTGTCATTACCAATTAGATTGAATGCTGAACAATTGCATTCATATAGCATAATAATTGACAGAATATCTTCTAAGCAATCAGGAGCTTTTTTCATTGATGGCCCCGGCGGAACAGGTAAAACTTTCTTATATCGTGCATTATTAGCAACTATCAGATCTCAGGGATTTATAGCTTTAGCAACTGCAACTTCTGGTGTAGCAGCTTCCGCCCTTCCAGGAGGACGAACTGCTCACTCACGTTTCAAAAGGCCAATAGACATAGATGATAATTTCTCCTGCAATATTAGTAAACAAAGTTCACTTGCAACCTTGATTCGAGATGCAAAACTGATTGTATGGGATGAAGCATCAATGGCAAAAAAAAACATGATTGAAGCTCTTGATGCACTTCTCAAAGATATTATGAATGTGAATACATTATTCGGAGGTAAAGTTGTAGTATTTGGAGGTGACTTTAGACAAACTCTTCCAGTTGTTCGAAACGGCAAAAAAGAAGATTTTATTCATGAAAGCTTATTATATTCTAATATTTGGAATGAACTTGAGAAATTGCATCTGTGTGAAAATATGCGCGCAAGAACAGACCCATCTTTTTGTGAATATTTACTTCGGATTGGAAATGGAAAAGAACCAACTAACTGTGAAAAAAAAATTGAAATTCCTGATTCTTTTGTTATTCCTTTTACTACAGAAGAAGAATCTTTAGATGTACTATTTAATATAACATATCCCGATTTACATGCATTTTCCCCTGATTCATCTCTATTTACTTCTCGTGTTATTTTAACAACAAGGAATGATTTCGTGAATGAAATAAATAATATGTTAATCACTAAATTCCCGGAAAGGGCTATAACATTTGTTGCAATTGATGAAACTGTTGAACCGAACGACCAAAGTCAATTTGAAGATTTCTTACATAGTTTAGATCCTCCCGGTCTACCTCCTTATAAGTTAACTTTAAAGGAAAATTGTCCAGTTATATTGTTACGAAATTTGAATCCTTCTGAAGGTTTATGTAATGGTACTCGATTAACATGTTGTGATTTTAAAACACATGTTATAAGTGCTAAAATTGAAAGCGGTGACTTCAAAAATACACATGTATTTATACCAAGAATACCATTGTTAGCATCACAAGACGAGAAAATACCTGTTCAGTTTAAGAGAACACAATTTCCTCTAAGATTATGCTTTGCTATGACGATAAATAAAGCTCAAGGTCAAACATTAGATTTTGTTGGAATCTATTTACGCGAACCTGTTTTTTCACATGGCCAACTTTATGTTGCTTTATCAAGAGCCAAAAGTTCAAAATATGTCAAAATACTCATTCGTCCATCTATAACAGACGGTAATGATCATTCAACATATAATATAGTGTATGATGAAATTATTCAAAGAGCCTTCTCACCAGTAACCTATTGATGACTTTGATTTTGTTAATTTTGTGGAACTTTTCTCTTGGATTCTTTGTTGCTAGAAAATAATGGATTCAAAGAAGGACACCCTGCCTTTATAATTGAATAAAAGGCCAAATTTTTAACTCCGCCTGTGTTACAGTTATACTACAACATAGCCGGTCCCAAGCCCGGAGAAAGGAGGAGGGTTTTTTTGTTTATTACATGTTAGATCCTTCGCTATTGTACTTTCATTTGTAGGTATATTAAAGAAATTATATCAAGTGAAATTTTCATGTTTTGGTACTAAAAAATTCTACGACACTAACCAAGTTATAATGGAGTAATTTTATTTTCCATCTTAGATATTGTTTCACTTCTTCATTTTGTATTGGATATCTCTGGATATTTCAACGATCTAATTAGTTTTACTACTAAAAAATATCCAATGCTTGGAAAATTTCTAACTAAATGATTCGGTTCATAAGGAATTACATCTTTTACTGTTATACTTTTGTTTGTTGATTCGATTATAATTACACTTTCACCACAAGTTTTCATTGCTACTTGTATTGTTTTTCATTGTGTCTTGCACTTAAATAAGTCCTTCTCAGTTGTTAAAAAGAATAACAGTGGAATTGGTTAAACACATGTTTTGTGTTGCAGTCATTTTTCACTCTTCACCATTGGCTCATGTGTCATTTCTTTTCTGCAATCATGTGGAGAAGAGTTTCCTAATTATAACAGCTACACTTAAGCAAATGACTTGGGGGACATTGAGCTTCTCATAGAAATGTTTCATACTTGTGAATTCCTTTTGGACTACTTACACTGATTTTTTCTTCTTGTGCTTAATATCTACTGCCATACTTTTTATTGTTATAATTTTAATGTTTACAGGTTCAACTGCTTAATCAGTATTAGAAGAACTTGTAGCGCACGTGAAGCATCATCGCGGCAGCAAATCAATTAGTTGGATATGACACATACATAACAACCACCAAACATGTTACAAAGTTGGTAGGTTCAGTTATTATTTTCTATTTCATATCTTGCATCAGTAATATTTAATGTAGATTATCTAGAGCCGAAACACGATATTGGTTGTTTTGAGTATTATAAATCGTTTATGTTTCTCTTCAAAATTCGATCTTTCAATTTAAATCTACTAGATATGAAAATATCAATTTCATGTTAAAATTACAGCTTTTCTGGATTTATCCTTGAGATGCTGGAGTATACGCTTTATGAAATGTTTACCATGTAGATGTTGCAAGAATAAGTAAAAGCAAACCTTCTGAACTGGTACTTTGTGTTTGCATTTTGTGTGTGTGGGCCTTATTTAGCCCTCATCTTATCTATACGCATAATCGAGTGACCATTTTAGACTTATTCCTTGAAAATATATAACTTCGAACTAACTTCTGAGTTGTTCAGCTATGAGGTCACATAGTAAATGTTGGTAATCAAGACTTGAACTATCCAGATAAATTGCATTGTTATTTGTACATGTTTATTTATTTAAATTAGCTCTTCTAAATTTTATTGCTTCCATTGTATCCGTATAGTTAGTTCCTCATGAACCTTTGTTGGTAAAAAGACCTGTCAACCACTTTTTACAGGTTTACTACTTCATCTACCAAGTTGTGATTCCATATATTTGTTATTTCCTGCCATTCTCCACAGCTCTTAATTTTGAACTCAACTGATGTTTCTGTAACATTTCCTTTGGGAAGTTTGTTCCCATTTTTTTAGGGGTTTATTTTCCTCTTTCTATGTACAAATGGAGGCTCTCCAAACCTAAAATCTTTAAATTACTGTCTTTCTGTACAATGAATTAGCAGAATTTTTCAACTCTTTTCAGTAATCTGCTCTCTGATAATACTTATCAAATTAAATAGTTTTTATACAAAAAAAGGTACAGTGGCTACAACATTCACTGTAAGATTCAAAAGTTGGTTGCACTTTCTGTTTAGCTGCACAACTTATCACATCAACCATGCCATCATGTAAAGGTCACTTTTCAACTCATACTTGGCTCATTTTGGTTCAAACGAACAATGAATAATACATGATCACCAGAAAAATAATTTTCCTGTGAAAAATGGAAGGAGTTTGATATAAATATGATTTTCTTCTTTTTGTTACTGTTTTTAACAATATGTTTAATCTGAATTTGCCTACGCCCAACATAAAATTTGTTGGGATTATTGCAGAAGACCGTTTGAAGTTTTACACGAGCAAAAGGATGATCATCTTCGCTGAACTGCCCTTGGATTACCTCCTTTAATAAATGGTAATTTCTTCCTCCTGCGTAAAAGGAAAAGAAATAACAACTCATTTATGTGACCAACAAGGTTAAGACAGACTACACTTTAGGGTTAATACTACAATTGTATTTCTAACACAATCACGAGAAATTTACCAGGATTCGATTACATTAAGGCAAATATCCTTGCGTCTTTTATGATGGGCATGAAGTTACATCAACTCCTTCTTTGTTAACCCTTAAAAAAAGGCAAAATCCTTGTTCTTGAAATTCCAAACTTCGTTAGGTTGCTACAGGAAGATAAGACATCCAGAAAGAAGGGCAAAAGGCAGAGTAACAACGTAAGTTCTAATCCATGATAAAGCAACCAACATTTTTATTTGGATTCACTTATACTATGCTCATGTCAGGCATGTTACTTCTCTGTGCTCTTATTTTCCTTGCTTTCCCTCTCTTTTCTTTTCTTTCCCTTTATTTTTCCTGTTACGAAAAGCACTGCGTATTAGGAATCTTCTTCACTTTTTAACTTTAACTTGTATGAAGTTTACCATAATTTTGTGGTTTAGTTGCTTTCAGATTAAGAGCAACATTTAAGGATATTATTTTACCCATGGGATACTTTTCTCATTTGCTTTCACTGTGCTTCACTATGTCGTTGTGTCTACATATTGTTCTGAATTCTGATAGTGAATTTTTCTTAAGCTATGTATGGCAAATTATTCCACCAAATTGTATCTCCTTGTCTGTTAATATGATGATCTTCTTCTCCATTTATTCCCTATCCACATGTTTGTCTGCTGATCTGAATATTTTTATTTTGTAGAAAAAGCAGGGGTATGGCTTACTCTTTGCAGGACTGCTTATGGGAGGCGTGGGCAGGCCTCTGTTCATCATCTACTCACCTGAAAGTGTGATTTTCATTTTGTTGATAAAATGTAATGTTCTTACTGATTAGCAATATGCAGGTCGTAACAATTATCACTACCAAAAGGACTTGCATTTGATTGCAGCAAAGAACAAGAGTTAAACGTGTAATACGATTCACCCTAGCTATATGGGGCATTCTATTTTACTCTCGTCTATTAAGCACCTTGACTGAACAATTTCGGGTAAGCTCCTGGAAAATGCTATATTCAAGTTCAAACTTTGATAGTTCCCTGACATGAAATAGGACAGAATAATATGCAAAGACTCATAGAAGGGGCACAAATACAAGTTTTGGAGATTGATCATATTATAATATGTGGAGTTATTTGATCATCAACAAGCTTTTCTATGTGTTGGAATATGAATGCATGTCAAGTGAAGTTACTCATGTATACGTTTCCAGTAATGCTATTCAGGAATCTACTATTGCAGTACCAATGTCTTGGACTGGTGTAGGAAATAATATTTGGTGTAGTTTCATTGATCTTCTGGACAAAAACACTCATTACTTCGCTCAAATATGTATTTTTCGTATTGAGTCTAATGATAATCCAAAAGGTATGTTAAAAAGACCTCTTACAACTGATAATCTATAACAAATACACTTATATGCATACAAGCGGATCATTTGCTCATTTGCTCTTTACTCTGTGCTCTGTCAGAGATGTCTTTAGAAGAGAACTGGTTATTATCATATTACTTACAAAAAGGATACAGCTATCAGAATAGTTCTATTACAACCATGTTCAATTAATGTGAGTAGATAAAACTATAATCGTATTCTTCACCTTCATGTTCCAGATTCATAAACTAACAATCATAGTAGTTAATTGAAGATTTATAATCTTCAATGTGAAGCACAAAAGTTTTTAGCTTTGGTTGGGCCCGGACAAAGCCCGGGCTAATCTTACTAGTACTTTTATAGTTGAAATGGATTTCTTGAAATTAAATAAGTAAAGACTTTTTATGTTATCGCTTGAATAGAATTATGACACGTGGCACGCATGTATCATGACAGAATTAGTAGTGTTCTGTCTTCTGCATGCATATTTGAAGCTATCTCAGCAATAAGATTTAATTATATACATTGGAAGAAAATAATTATATTACTTATTCATTATCATAAAAATATTCTGTAAATACCTTATAAATGACTTAATAGTATAAAAAGGTAGGTTTATGCTACTAGTACAACTAAGAGAATATTCAATGTCTGTAGGAATAGTAATTCTAGAATTAGCCGTTGCTGCTCTCCGAAAGAGGAATGCTCGTCCTTGTCTTTGTCTTCCATCGAGTCACTTCGACCTTACCAACGATCTACTACCTTCTCGTGACGTCGACCTGTTATCTTCTCGTGGCGTCGACCCTTTGAAATCAGGCCATCTTATCCTTTTGAGGACGCATGGTATGTTTCGAAATCTTTATTTATGTTGATTTGGTCAATATGATGCTTTACGCCCATACAATATTATCAGCAGGAAAGAAATGTGCTTCATTAACAAATCTTGATATGCGTATAATTGATATGACATCCCATCACTATGTGGAAACCAAGCTAAGTAAGCAGGAAGAGTAAATTATATGTTAACGTAAGTACGTGATTTTTGCCCTATATGAAATATTCCAATAAAATTTAAGAAAATAGATTTTTTCTTAATTATTTATTATTTTTTTAGGTATTTTTATAATTTTTTATTAATTATTTGTATTTTTCCTGCATGTTTAAGTTTTATGTTAAAAATATATCATGCATTACATTAACATTTTTAGAATTAGCTAATAATTACTTGTTTTAAAAAAAATGAAAATCACAAAAAATACTTCATTTTTACATTTTTTTCTCTTTTAATTTAGGATTAAGTAGCTTTTATAATATTTATAATTAGCTAATTAGGTTAATTTCACACTTTGGATAATTTAGGATTTTTAATTTGGAGGATTTTAATCAAAAGAAAAGAAAAAATTAAAAAATAAAAGAAAACAATTTTTGAAAATGTTTTGCCTTGTGAAATTAGGTCATTCTAATTAAAGATCCACTCAATTTTTCCAACTCAGGCCCAAAAGCTAAAATGACCCGGCACAAATCCCCTCTACTAAAGACTAGGGGTATCAATTCGATTTTGACTCTTATCGATTATTACTTATCGATTATCGATTTGTACATATGCTTATCGTTATCGTTTCAATAAGGTTTCGATTTTTTTTATTTCGATTTATTAATTTTTGGGGCTTATCGATTCAGTTATCGATTACACCAATAAGAAAATTTGCGGGATTCCACGAAAAGTATAGCGTTATAAACACGCCTAACTAATATGGACAAAAAGAAATTAAAATAAGACGAACACTGTTCATAACATAAAAATTGTGTCAATAGATATATGCAACGAAACTAAAATAAGGGATCAAATATATGCCACCAACACTCCAACGGTATTAAAAAAAATTAAAATACATCATCACTAATAATTCTATTTTTCATTAATTAGAACTTCATTCTCTTCAGCTTTATATATGATCATTCTTTAAATGTGGTAGATGAAATAATTAGGGGTGTGCATTCGATTTATCGATTCGATTTTGACCCTTATCGATAATTACTTATCGATTATCGATTTATACAACTGCTTATCGTTATCGTTTCAATAAGGTTTCAATTTTTTCGATTTCATTTATCGATGAACCGATAATAAATAATCTATTCAATTTATCGATAAACCAATTCAAATGCACACTCCTGCTAAAGACCCTTTTTCAAATAACCAAAATTGATTATCAAATCTCAAGGCTAAAGAGAGAGCCTCACACCTCAAAAAGAGAGTTTTCTTCTTCCGAAAACAAAAAGGGACAGCAGGGATTGAATTTCGATGATTCTTTCATTCTAGAAAAGAGAATCAATCACAATTTAGGACAGAGAGAGAGTGGATGACCAGATCCGGGACTCTGAATATGAGACTTTTTCTAGCGAAAATTCAGACAGAAAATTGAGAGGAAACCAAGGATTCTACTGCTGCTTGCTTATGCTGTGTTGTTTAAGCTTGGTTGAGCTCCAGATTTCGTCATTTTGACTATTATTTGGTCACTGTTCTGCTATTCTTTCTATAGGTATGTAAAATTTACCTGTTGTCCTACACTTTGTTTTGTGATTGCTGGCCAGTGTGAATTTCAATTTTGCAAGTAATTTTGCTCATAGATTTAATTAGTTGAGAAGAGGGTGGAAGCTCGAGGTTACACTGATTACTTTGGTGTTAATAGTGTAGAAACATTTATTTCTGAACTTCTTTTTTTATATCATTTGAAAAGTGTATTGCACCATAGAATTCAATTACTCCATTAATCAACTTGGAACAAAGGAGCAAGTTGATATGATATTTAAAATATACCCACAAGTAGCGGTGGATGAAAGACTGATTTTGTGTTCGTTAACTTCATCTACGTGCTTTAGTAATAATGTAAATTGTGCTTTCCTTGCTTTTAAGTCCTTACTCCATTTGTAATACTGGAATTAATTAGGACAATCTCAAAGGTGAAACATTGAGACACTTGTGTAAATTGAATTGTGAATTTGTTGCTTGAGTATCCATGATACATGTGGATCTGAGGGTGAGCACATCAATGACTAGTTTCGTTCCATATTCCTTGCTCAATATGCCTATAATTTCATGTGCTGCCCCTAATAGTTTAAAAACTAATGTATTTTTCCGCCATAATTTCCATAAGCCATGGCTCTCAATTAATTTCAACCTATTAGAACTCGAGGCGTGCTATTTAGTTAATTTTTATGGCATTCGCAAAGATAACAACGCGTTAGTTGTTTTAGGCGCGTTATTTAATAATTTACTTTCTTAAACTCGGGTGTGCATTTCATGTGACCCAAATCTAAATCTTAACAATGTTAAATAAAGTGTATTGCGGACTGCGGGTGAATTTCATGTGACGTGGTCCAGAGACGTATTTTAGATGACGTTGAAATCTCCCTTAAATAAATAAAAGCGGTTACAAAGTTAAACTGCACATAAGTTTAAACATGTATTAAATCAAATAATTGTGTTGGAAAAAAGTTTTTTTTTTTTGTGGCAAGACACGTGGATATTCAAAAGGTTATTATTCCGAAAGAGGATACGAAGAGACAAATTAGACACGGGACGAAATTCAACTACGAGTCCTGTATCTGTTTAGAGTAGGTTGGAACGTAATTCTAAAGACAAAGGATACCAAGAGCAAATAGATACGAGTTCCGTATCTATTCAAGACATTCAAAGACAACGGGTCAAAAACATTTAAAGCATGGATCTGGAGGCAGAAAGAAGTCCAAATTCAATCATTAAATACCTTATACGTTGAAGAATTAGCATTTAATAAGAATGATTGTGTAACGACCTATTTAATTTCATTTATTACTCATAGTTATGTCATTAAAATCTAGGTTTCATTCTTCTATCTAGAGTCAGCTATAAAAAGAGGAAGATATACCAGTTTGATATACGTGATATTTTGTTAGATGCTAAGACATGCTATCCACAATCATAAAAAGTGGTTTTTCATAATTCATAAAAAATGTTTGGAACGGTAACTTGGAATAAACCAGATTATGGCCAAAAGCAACTCTCAAAGTTTGTCATATAATTCTGGGGACTGTAATGGCCAGGAAAGGACAAAAGCAATAAAATCCCAGGTTCTTCAAAAATGGGGACTTTGTGCTCGAAAAAATATTGCTTTAAAAGAAAGTGGACATGTTCAGGTATCTTCATGTTAAGTTATTTTTCTTTTGTTAAGATTTTACTAACATTTTTAGATGCTAGGCAAAAATCCTAACCCGTGCCAAATGATGAAACACATCCTGCATGGCGAAATAGAATATTCTTAAATTCTCTGCCTAGGGTTATATCAATATGATGGAAGTACATACGGGTAGGCAGTCTTCATCTAATATTGTACCTTCGAGTCCCGCATATTTTCTGTTTCAGGAAAAGGACCAGCATATGAGGAATAACCAAGTGTTCAAGGCTTCATTTCTTCAACGCTCAAATACTTGGGGGACTACTCAATATATATAGCCTCGTGCAGAAAAATAGACGCGAGTTCATAAAGGAAAAGAGATACGGGAGTTCAAGTAAAAGAGGGTCAAATTCAACTACGAAGTGCCATATATCAAGATTCAGTTGTACATAAAACATTTTTCAATGTTGTAAGCATTTTCCAAATCTTTTCTAATTATATAGGGTTATGGCTATGTGCTAAGACAGGTTGTAAAAGAAAACCTTGTGTATTTTATATTAAGAAATCTGTTACACGAAAAACAGTTACGAGGAAGTTATAGACGTACCACAACACATGTATTATTCAAAAATTTGCTCAAGTTAATTAATAAAAACTTGTTCAAGTTATTTTATACAAAAAACATGTGCTTCCTATTTTCTTTCATCGTATTATAACACCATTATGAAGTTGAGACGTCTTCTTCATTAAGTGTCGATATACACAAAAGGGCCCTCTCTTTTTTAAGACTCATGTTGATATTCCATGAGATGAATCATAAAGCATTTTCAGAAACAATTATTCTATAAGTCCTAAATAAATAAATAGGCCAGAATAACATTCAAAGGAGACCTTATAAAACTTCTTGATTTAAAAAAGATTCAACAAAAAAAAATCTTTATAAAATAGAAAATCTTTACAATTAATATAAACTGGGGTTTAATTCAAAAACTAACTCGCTCCTAAAGGAGGGGGTTTTTCTGAAGCTATTGAGGTAACTTCCCTGTCTAAAGAAATTACAGGCACGGAGTCAACTTCTAGGGGAGTAGAAACAGTTGGGATATTAGGACTGTTAAGAGAAGCAGGAGCCACGGGAGCCTCGATTTCTGCTGGCTGATCCTCGGGGGCTTGGATTACAATATTGTCAACTTCAATAGAAGCAGCTCCATCATTGGGGGGATCATCAGCCACGGTGGTATCATCTGGGGGAGAAGGAAAGTCAAGTGGTTGTTGAGTCATCTCAATGGTCTTTAAGACCTTGGCTAACTCTGATTGCAAATCAAATCCTTCTTGGCTAGCCTCCATAAAAGCATCACGGCGAGAATTCAGGAAAACCCAGCTCACCTCCACATCAAAACTCTCATCGAGGAGAGCATAGTCCCTTTTCCACAAGGTAAGATCATTTTTCAATTGACTTTCATTTAAAGTAGAATTAAGGGTGGTGTCAAGAGAGGCACGAGAGTCTTCTAAGGCACGTGCCTTATCAAAAGAAGCTTGCAAATCAGCGTGAGCCTGAGATAAGTTATGTACTAACTCTCCCGCGTATTCTTCTTTCTTTCTTAACAGAACTTTAAGTTCTCTAATCTCCTCACTTGGCTTAGATAATTTCTCAGAAAAAGTACATTCTTGGCGCTCCTTTTCCTTCTCCACCTTGCTGAAAGAAGCCTTGACCCCGTATAATTCAGATGATAAAGTTTGTTTTTGTTGTTCCAAGTTATGATTATTCTCTTGTAAATTCTTAATCTTTTTCTGAGCATCCTTCAGTTGCTCTTGCCAACTGTTTGCTTTAATATCGGCTTCCCTAGCTTTCTTTTCAGCTTCAATAATAGCTCGGTCAACTTCATGAGCTTTATTTTCCAAAAGAGAAATTCTTCACATAAGTTCCGTGCCTATAAGATTAGCCTGTAAAAAATAAAAAGGGGGGTAAACATAAGTAGAAATTAAAAGGAAATTTTCTTTCTAAAAAGGGGGGTGGAAAGAAAAATACCTTCAAAGTACTATGAACTATGTCATTCATTAAAGTCAAACATCTGTGACTATCCATTTTCCTCTTCTCTACTTCTCCGATTAAGGGTTCGAGCCAAACATCCGCCCCACCTGATTTCCTCAAAAGACTTCTGTTAGCCGGAACCTCAAGTGTAACGCTCCTCAAAGCCATGCTTCTATTGTTGGAACTTTCTTCCACATGATTAACAGAAGAAGAGGGAACTACAGAAGGAGGTACGGTAGAGGAGTGTGACGACCCAGGCCCGTCGTCACGGGAATTACCACCCCGTTATGTTGAAATTGTATGTTTTATGCTTTTATATCAGTGCTAAAGTCTATCGGATGAGTTAGGAGTGAATTGGATTGAAAATTAGGCATATAACCTTTGTGAAGGAAACTTGAATAAGGAAAGTCAACCCGGAGTTGACTATTTGGTTAGAGGGCTCGGAATCGGATTCCGATGATTCGGTTAGTTCCGGGAGGTGATTTGTGACTTAGGGGAGCGATCGGAATTGAATTTGGAGGCCCGGTGTAGAAATAGGCTTGAATTGGCTAAGGTTGAAGTTTGGCGAAATCCGAACGGTAGGTGAGATTTTGATCCGGGCGACGGAATGGAATTCCGACAGTTGCAGTGGCTTCGTTAGGTGATTTTGGATGTGCCTGCAAAATTTCAGGTCATTCGGACGTCGTTTGGTCGGGTTTTTGATTGAATGTGTAATTCGGAATGTTTTAAGGAATTTAGGCTTGAATTTGATGTGAATTATGGGTTTTGGTGTTATTAGACGTGTTTTGAGGATTGGAGCAAGTTCGAATAAGGTGTTAAGATGTGTTGGTGTGTTTGGATGAGGTCCCGGGGGCCTCGGGTTGTTTTCGGATGGTTAAACGGAAGAAAAATCATGGAAAATTGCAGGTTGGGATTCTGTTTCTGTTGTTTCCGCTCCTGCGGAATTATGGGCGCAGGAGCGAGTCCGCAGAAGCGGACGAGGGGCACAGGAGCGCTTGGCATCGCAGAAGCGGAGTCCTTTCCGCCGAAGCGGCATCGCTGGTGCGAGCCAGTGATCGCAGAAGCGGACGAGAAGAAAATGGGAAGGTCCGCAGAAGCGGACACTTGACCGCCTGGGCGAGTCCGCAGGAGCGGACTCTGGTGCGCAGAAGCGGACGTTTTCGCAGAAGCGGACGTTTAATCGCAGAAGCGGACGCGCTTAAGCGGTCCTTTGCTCGCAGAAGCGGAATTGGCCGGCTAGGCCTGGAACCGCTGAAGCGACCCTTTGGTCGCGGATACGGACTCGTAGGAGCGGAAATTCTTCCGCAGAAGCGAAAATCGCTGTAAGTTAAGTGTATCGGAAGTTAGAAAAATTTCAGAACATTTCACACATTTGGGTCTCGGCTTTAGAGGCGATTTGGGCGATTTTGAAGAGAAATTCAAGGGAAATCATCATGTAATCAACTATGGAATTAAACTATGATTAGTATTGGTAATATTATGCAATTATATCATGAAAATGGAGGAATTTGGGGTAATTTATGGAAGATTTAACCCTAGGCTTGAACTTTAGAAAATCAAGGTTTTGAATGGGCAAATGGAGTCCGAATTTGGTAAAATTGATATGCTTAGACTCGTATTGAGATGAGGGTTCCGAATATATGACTTTCGTAATTTTTCGGCAAGCGTACCGAAAGTCGGGTTTTGACAACTTTGGGAATTTTGATGTAAATCGAGTTGTATTAATTGGGTGTCGTCCCATTAGCCTAATTTGTTGTATTTCTACTGTATTTGATCGGATTCTACGCGTGCGGAGCTTGATTCTCGTGGCAAGGGCATTGCGGAGTAGTCGTCGCGCCGTATTGAGGTGAGTAATAGATGTGGGTGATGACCAGCGGGTTCGAAACCCCGTATACCACTTTGTGACACTGTATAGCGGCGAGACACGCACACTCTTGAGAGTGCGGGGTCGATCATGAACTGGAGACTATATATTAGTCCGACCTGTTGATATTGTATTATTGGCTATTCTCGAGCCGTCGAACCTCCTTCTCGAATGGTTGCAGATATATATATATTGTGATAATGGCCACTCTTGAGCCGAGGAACCCCCTTCTTGGGCGGTTGAGTATACATGTGGGCCGTGAGCCAGTTATTGGATCCCGCGAGGATCGTTATCATTGTCTTATCATATAGACATGCTAGTTTACTACTAGTCCGCAGCTATTTCTGTTATTATGCTAATTCCAATCTCTGGAACTTGATATTACTGTTTTCCAACTGCAAAATAATAAAAGAGTTTTCAAAAACTATTTTTGAGCCTGCGAGGCTGTATCTGCATATTAGCTGACTAGTAGTGGATTGGGCTGCGCGCCGCAGCGAGATATATGTTGGATCGGACTGCACGCCGCAGGAATATCTCTATGAGATGTGCTTGGGCTGTAGGAGCCCCTCCGGAGTCTGAACCCCCACAGTGAGCACGGGTACCCAAAATTGGAGTAGGGCTACGCGCCGTAGCGGTCATATCATGCATTGCATTGCATTTAGCTACATCTGCTAGCTGTTACGCTATTTATTGGTATATGTTGGAACAGGTACAGTGAAGATTGATTCTATGACAGGGTAGCTGATTATAGCTTTACATAGTGTTTTATTGCGGATTTCTTATCTGCGCCTGTCTTACCCTTGTTTATTACCACTGAGTCTGGCAGTACTCATTTTACTCCCTGCACCTTGTGTGCAGATCCAGGTACCTCTCAGCAGTGATCCAGTAGCTGTGCGAGGCGACATCCGTGGGATATACGAGGTAGCTGCAGAGTCCGCAGGACCCGATATTCCTTCCTACTGTCTTTTGATTTTGTATTGACATTTCTTTCCGCACTTGGTATCTTGTAAACCTTTATACACTCATGTTCAGTAGAGGCTCGCGACTCTTGACCCTTGGTCTATGAGAGTTGATGTATTATGGGACTTGGTTCCATGTTTTCGTTATTTATATCACTATTGCTTCGTGATTTAATATGCTTAAATGGACTAAAGAGAGCTTCTAGCTCCGTTAATGTTATTGATCGGTCAGGCTGGCTTAGCAATGTGCTGGGCGCCATCACGACCGGATTTGGGGTCGTGACAAGGAGGTGAAAATAGCAGTATTTATAAAGGATGAAACAGGAACGAGGGCAGAGGTTGGTAAGGAAATAGGAATGGAAATGGTAGCTGGAGCACTTGAAGTGATGGGAGAAACATGAGGAACAAAAACAAAAGTTAAAAGAGGGGTTTCCTCCAAAACTAGACCAAAATTACCACCCTCAAAACCTTCAATGAAAAGGCATTGAGTAGATTCAAGAGTATCATTCGGGATAGTTTCTTCATCAGATATAATAGTAACGGGCTCGAAGGTACGAGCATGAGAAGCTTCAATATCATCCTCATAAACTATCACACGCCTCTTTGACCTAGGACGAGCTGCCAAAGAGGTATCCTCATCTTCTTCCACATCAGAATCTTCTTCAAATGATTTCCTCTTTATTAGAATATCCTGTGTCCTCCCTAGAGCTAAGGGAGAATTGGAAGAAGTTCTAAGGGCATTAGCTACTTCAGCTGACATCCCTCGATTGGCAAATCCTGATAAAAAGAAGGATATAAGATTGGATATACAAAAAGAGAAAATTTACTCTATGCAAAAGTAGTACTAAATGTATACCATGAGTTTTAACTCTCCGCCCGTGTAGTAAAAATTGATTTCCAAGTACGTGCTTCCATAGGTACGACCTTCAAAATAGTATCTACCCAAGCACGGAGGCCAGGGACGAGTTCCACATCTCCCATGGTAGCTATTAAAAAGCAAAACAAAAATGCTTTAACAATAAAAGATCAAAATATCAAAAATAGAAACGGTAAGAAATAAAATACTTACGTGTCATGTTCCACTTCTCTGGAAAAGTCATGTTTGACCCACCCACCAAATCAATTGTGGGAACACTTACGAACCATATGTACCAACCACGGTCATTGATATCCTCAGGGTTTATCAAAACCTTTTTACCTTTAGTAGACAATGAAAAAACTCCATTACGAAAGAGTTTGGGATGGTAGAGGTGAATCAGATGAGGAAAAGTAAAATCTACATTTGCTCTGGCCGATATGAACCTTAAGCATGCCACTGCTCTCCACACCAGGGGACCAATTTGAGCTAAACAGATTTTGCGAGTCCTCTCTCGTGTTCGCATACAAGCCAGTCCTAGCCCCCAACCCCTTCTTCTATGCGTTTGCGGTTAGCACCACGCGAATGCGATGCCTTGACCTGTACCCCCTTCGCGAACGCATAGAGCAATGTGCTCCAGTGATTTAAAAAAAATAGAATATTTCATTACGGGATTTCTCCACCTCTTCTCACGAGCTCCGTTCTCCATCTAGCCTTAGGACTCCCTTGAAGCTCACCTCTTTCAAGACCTCTTGGGTAAGTAATTCCCCACCTAATTCCTTCACTTTACTTCATTAATTGGTGAATTCCTAAGTTTAAAACCATGAAATCAAAGTATAAACTAGTACTTTAGGGTAGAGTTAGGTTTTTGAGAACTTTGGGCGATTCAACCTTAATATTAGGTCGAATCTTAAAAATAATTATATATTTGAACTTGTGGGTTATGGGTGATAAAGTTTTGGTCCGAGCCTCGTGTTTGGACCATGTGGGCCCAGTGTTGAATTTAGGTATTTTTGGAAGAATGCTAGAAAACTCATTTTTAGGCTATGAGATTATGTTGTTGAGCCGTTATTGATGCTATTGAATTAATTATGCCTAGATATCATTGTTTCAGAGTCGGATTGTAGAGGAAAGGTGGTAATTAATGATTGATCAATATTTTTTGACCCGAGGTAAGTGTTTGATCTAACTTTGGCTTGATGGAATAAGATTAGAGTGTTATAAATTGCAATTGCTAAATGTTTGAGTACGGTCTGTAGGCATGGTGACAAGTATCTATACACCAGTGTCTAGCATGATCGTGGGTTTTTGTTTGTCCTTATTTTGGTATATTTTGGGACACTTCCAGGCTAGATTAGTGATTCCTACCTAATGTGAAGAGTATGAGGATTAATTGTGAATAGTGAATTTTTTGGAGCATTGGCTCGAACGATAAAAATACTATTGAGTAAGAAATGGAAGAAATGGAAAGAGATATGTTTAATCCCTTATCAGGATGGGTTGAGTATATTGATTATCTCCTTTGTCGGGAAGTGAAACTTGTTGTTATTGCTCCTTTGCTGGGATTTGACTATTTACTTGTGCTTTCCCTTGCCGGGATATCTATTATTTTTGTCTATCCCCTCGCGCCCATTGTTTGTGATTGTTGTTTGAGTGAGGTTGAGTGATAAAGCACGATGGGTGATGCTGTGCACGATTATTTGATTATATTATGCACGAAGGAACATTCCGTGCCATATTTTGATTATATTATGCACGAAGGAACATTTTGTGCCATATTTTATTATATTTTGCACGAAGGAACATTCTGTGGCATGTTTTGATTATATTATGCACGAAGGGACATTCCGTACCATGTTTTGATTATATTATGCACGAAGAAACATTTCGTACCATGTTTTGATTATATTATGCACGAAGAAATATTCCGTACCATCTTTTGATTATATTATACACGAAGGAATATTTCGTGCCATGTTTTGATTATATTATGCATGAAGGAACATTCCATGCGATGTTTTGATTATATTATGCACGATATTAGAAATGTATTATTAGTTAACAACTGTTAGATTAAATTGGTTGAAGGGCCCATATCACTTTGGCCCTAAAACGACATCGTGTATTTTATGTGAAACCTTCTTCTCGTCCGTTAGATCAGCTTCTTGGACGGCTGTGATTCATTCATTTAAACTGTGTCGTTTGGTTCCATGTGATATTGATTTCATCCGACTAATTAATTAAACGGACGGTTGTGATCCTTTGTATTAACGGCGTTGTTTTGTTTATTTCAGAACCACCTCTCTTGGTCCGTTTGATTGAATCATCAACGACCCAGATCTACTCACGTTAAACGTTGTCGTTTGATTTTTTTTACAAGGGCTAGCCGGTTCAATTTCAAATTGGGCCAGGTCTGTTAGGGGTATTAAATCTGGGCTAGCCTTTGGTAATTGGCCCAAATACCTTGTATATTTGTATTTTCTTCTATTTATCTTATTTTTATATTTTATACCTCTATTTATTTAATTATTTTATGTATTTTCTTGCATTTTATACTTGTTTTCCTTAGTATTTTATTCCTAATATATTTATCCCCTTTTATTTTGTATTTATCGTATTTTTCTTTGATTTTTTGAATTTCTTTGGTAATTCTTTTATTTTTTGACATTTTCTAATTAATTTCATTTTGTATTTTTGTTTTAATTTCCTTTACTTTATTTTCAACAAACACTAATACTTTCTACACAATAATCAACCAATTTCAATCAAAAATCATTTTTTGTATTTTTATTTTGGAATTAATTTCTTAGAGCAAAAATTACGAGCTCACAGCTGCCCCTCTTTGCTTGGGAACACGAAGAGTTTCAGTGCAAATACAAGTGAGTAGTAATGAGGAAATTTTGCCGACTCGCGTATTCCATGTGAAGCATTTTTGAAAGTTTTGACCGCATCCTGCTTCAAGGATTGCCTACATATCCTTGGCTAAACAGGAATCAGGTCAGTGTAATTCTGGAATGTCTGGTAGTTGAAACTACTAGAGAGATGTGGCTCTATTGCTGTTGTTTATCATTACTGCCTGCTGATCTCCTTATTACACCGTTGGTAAAAATAAAATAAGCTAAACTATGCTTAATGTTTTACAAAATACTATCTTATCTTTCAACTGATTCTTGTTTTTTTTTTCATTTGCATCTTCCATTTTTCGAGAAGACTTCTTGCAACTTGCTTCAAATATACTCCCTTGTTATTCAGGTGTGTGCCTGCTTGCAAAACTTTAAAATGTATTCCTTTGTTCTTCAGGTGGGCGCCTGCTTGCAAAACTTCAAAAAGTATTCCCTTGTTCTTCAGGTGGGCGCCTGCTTACTACAAAAATAAAAAATAAAGAAAACTTTCTGCCCCAGTATGGGGCTTAAATCTATCATGTTATTAAGTGTTAGCTTAAAAGAAGAATTTCATTTTGAAAAATATTTCCTCGTTATCCAGGTGGGCGCCTGATTGCAAAAAATAAGAAAATATTCCCTTATTATCCAGGTGGGCGCCTGATTGCAAATATTAAGAAAAATATTCCGTTGTTATCCAGGTGGGCGCTTGATTGCAAAAAATAAGAAAAATATTCCCTTGTTATCCAGGTGGCCGCCTGATTGCAAAAATTAAGAAAAATATTCCCTTGTTATTCAGGTGGGCGCCTGATTGCAAAAATTAAGAAAAATATTCCCTTGTTATCCAGGTGGAGGCCTGATTGCAAAAATTAAGAAAAATATTCCTTGTTATCCAGGTGGGCACCTGATTGCAAAAATTAAGAAAAATATTCCCTTGTTATCCAGGTGGGAGCCCGATTGCAAAAATTAAGAAAAATATACCTTTGTTATCCAGGTGGGCGCCTGATTGCAAAAATTAAGAAAAATATTCCTTGTTATCCAGGTGGGCGCCTGATTGCAAAAATTAAGAAAAATATTCCCTTGTTATCCAGGTGGGCGCCTTATTGCAAAAACTGAGAAAAATATTCTCTTGTTATCCAGGTGAGCGCCTGACTGCAAAAACTAAGAAAAATATTCCATTGTTATCCAGGTGGGCGCCTGATTGCAAAAATTAAGAAAAATATTCCCTTGTTATCCAGGTGGGCGCCTGGTGGGCGTCTGATTGCAAAAACTAAGAAAAATATTCCCCTGTTATCCAGGTGAGCGCCTGACTGCAAAAACTAAGAAAAAAATTTTTCTTGTTATCCAGGTGGGCGCCTGATTGCAAAAATTAAGAAAAATATTCCCTTGTTATCCAGGTGAGCGCCTGATTACTAAAATTAAGAAAAATATTCCCTTGTTATCCAGGTGGGCGCCTAATAGCAAAATTAAGAAAAATAATGAAAAAGAATTCTGCCCCAGTTTGATAACTGGGTGTAATATTCTCAATTTTAAAATGAAAAGTAAAACTTCCGTTATTATTCAGGTGGGTGCCTGATTACTGATTCTTTCATTGTAGATTCCTTCCTCCATTGTTGCTTCCTTTAGATTGCTTTCCCTTATTTTTCCAGGTGGGCGCCTGATTTTGCCAAACTTGTGCTCCATTGTGTGTCCATATTGGTCACATTCAATTTAAAGTGATTAGTAAGAATTTGAATCTTTTATCCCTATTTTAATCAGTGAGCAACTTGTTAGTATAAAATAGTAGTTAGCATCTGGCATTCTTGTTGGCCTTGCTTGCACTCTGCCCTTGCTTGAGTTTGCTTTTGTGCTGCCTTATTGTGGCTCCTGGTTGTTTTCCAACAATTTTCTGAACTTAACTTTTCATTGTAATTCCCTTTTGTTGTTTCTTCTTCTCTTTTATTCACTTTGGCTATATGACCGCCATATGTTGTTTTATTTCTCCCGTCCTTTGAAGGACCCAATCTCATTATGCCATTTAACTGAGAAGCTGGTAATTAACTTTCCACTGGCAATGTCTTGTAGACAGATTTTAAGAAAATAAAATGAAATGCAATGACTCAGAATTTTGAGGGTAGGAATATTTTTCAAAGTAAAAGACAAGACTTATGTGGGTGGGAAAGCTGATTCCTTTGATCATGTCATCCATTCGGCTAACCGACCCAGTCTGTCCAACCAAATCACTTGCCTTCTTTATTTCTCTATTCAACAACCCAAACTTTACTTGCTTGCTTCTTTTCCTTCACAAAATCATTTCTCACTTTCGCCTTTTGGTGCCCGTGCGGGTTTTCACTAGTAAGACTCTCTCATTTTATTTTTCTAGCTCATGTCGCCTTATAGTGCCCGTGAGGATTTTCACCAATAAGACTCTCTCATTTTATTTCTCTCAACTCACACCGCCTTATGGTGTCCGTGAGGGTTTTCACCAATAAGACTCTCTCATTTTTATTTTCTCATTCCCTCTTCAAGTACCCATGTATTGTCCATAATATGCTTTTCTTCACTTACGTGTATTGTCATTTTCTTGAAATTAATCAGAAGGTCTTTCTTTAGACCGTAATGTGGCTTTTGGATGGGTTTAGAAAGAAGGGTATAAAGGCTCAAATTTCAAACTTGGGTTTCACTTTCGTAATCATATCCTTCATAATAATCAAAACTTCTGCCCAATTTCAATTTTTGGGGAAACTTTGGACTTTCTTTCTACTATGATTGAACCTCAGTGAGGCTGCCTACGAACCCTTTTGGGATTAAATCAGAACGTAGTTCGGATCATAAGATCACTTCATTGTTGCGATTTGACTTCTCCCGATTTTCTTCTTTTGTATATTTTCTTCTCTTGTTTCTTTTTCATTTAGTTATTTTTTCACATTTTTCTTTTCTTTTTTTCCTTTATTTTGTCATTTCATCAATCATTTTTGACTTCACTATTGATTCCGTATAAGTATGAAAGAATAATACCATAAGGCTCAAAGGGATAACGATGAGTAAAGTGTTTAGATAGAGAAATAAAATGGCTTCATCATTTCAATTTCAAAAATATGACAAATACAATTTGATACATGAGAGAAATCATACATAGTTTCTTTTGACTACATCAGAGTTAATGGCAGTCTCTATGCATTTCCCTTCTATATCTGTCAAATATAATACTCCATTGGACAACACCTGAGATACCACAAATGGTCCCTTCCAATTAGGAGCGAACTTCCCTTTCGCTTCCGCCCATTGGGGTAAGATACGTCTCAACACCAATTGTCCAACTTCAAATTTCCGTGGACGTACTTTCTTATTATATGCTCTGGCCATCCTCTATTGATACAGCTCTCCGTTACATACCACTGCCAATCATTTCTCGTCAATAAAGCTCAATTATTCTAACCGGGCTTTTACCCATTCATCATCATCAATCTCAGCCTCTGCAATGATTCGAAGGGAGGGTATTTCAAATTTCGCAGGTATTGCTGCCTCTGTGCCATACACCAATGAATAAGGGGGTTGCACAAATCGAAGTGCGCACAGTAGTGCGATAACCCAATAAAGCAAAAGGTAATTTCTCATGCCATTGCCTCGACCCTTCCACCATTTTTCGAAGGATTTTCTTGATATTCTTTTTCGCGGCTTCAACTGCTCCATTTGCTTTGGGCCGATAAGGTGTAGAATTGCGATGCATAATTTCAAACCTTTGACATGTCTCTGTCATAAGATGACTATTAAGGTTGGCTCCATTATCTGTAATAATCACCTTTGGAATTTTGAAACGACAAATGATGTTTGCATGTACGAAATCCACCACTGCCTTCTTTGTTACTGCTTTCAATGTCTTCGCCTGCACCTATTTGGTAAAATAATTAATGGCGACCAGAATAAACCTGTGCCCATTAGATGCTGCTGGTTCTCTGGGACTAATGACATTCATGCCCCAAGCAACAAAAGGCCATGGTGCTGACATTGTATGCAATTCATATGGCGGAGAATGAATCAAGTCCCACGTATCTGGCAATGATGAATTTTTTGTACATATCTGATACAATCTCGTTCCATAGTGAGCCAATAATATCCAGACCTGAGTATTTTCTTCGCTAAAACATATCCGCTCATGTAGGGTCCACAGGCTCTTACGTGTACCTCAGTCATGATTGCAATAGCCTGCTCTGAATCTATACATCTTGACAAACCCAAATCCAGGGTTCTTTTGTATAGGACCCCTCCACTGAAGAAAATTCCACTCGCCAATCAGCTTATGGCTCTTTTCTGATCCGCTGTAGCTTGCACCGGGTACACCCTCATTCTCAAATACTCTTTGATATCATGGAACCATGGTTTGCCGTCAAGGTCCTCTTCTACTGTATAGCAATAAGCATTCTGATCATGAACTTGGATTTGTAATGTATCCACATAAGCTTTATCCAGATGGTGTAGCATAAATGACAGAGTATCCAGAGCATCAGCAACTTCATTGTGCATTCTTGGGATATGTTTAAATTCTATGGATTGAAACCGCTGACATAGTTCGTGTAGACACTGTCGTTACGGTATGAGCTTCAAATCCCTTGTCTCCCATTCGCCTTGAATTTGATGTATCAAGAGATCCGAGTTACCCATGACCAAATTCTCTTGAACACCCATGTCTATTGCCATTCTTAATTCCAATATACACGCTTCATATTCAGCCATATTATTAGTACTGAAAAAGCAGAGTTGAGCGGTAATAGGATAATGCTGACCCGTTTCTAAAATGAGCACTGCTCCAATTCCAACTCCTTTGCTATTGACAGCCCCAGCAAAGTATAGTTTCTAGACCGACGTTTCATCTTGTTATAATTCTTCAATATTCATCGTCTCCTCATAAGGGAAATATGTTTTTAAGTGGTTCATATTCATCGTCGATTGGATTTTCTGCCAAGTGGTCAGCAGCTGCTTGTGCTTTCATCGCAGTGCAGGTTACATAAACAATATCAAACTCTCTGAGTAGAATTTGCCATTTAGTGAGCCTTCCTATGGGCATATGCTTCTGAAAGATGTATTTTAGCGGGTCCAAACGATATATAAGATAAGTGGTGTAAGCCGACAGGTAATGTTTCAACTTCTGTGCAACCCATGTCAAGACACAACATGTTCTTTCCAACCGAGTTCATTTTACCTCGTAAGATTTAAATTTCTCACTGAGATAATAAAATGCTTGTTCCTTCTTCCCTGTTTCATCATGCTACCCCAGTACACAGCCGAAGTAATTATCCAATACAGTCAAATAAAGGATCAAGGGCCTTCCGGGTACTGGAAGAACCAATACAGGCGGAGTGGCCAGATATTCCTTGATTTTATCAAATGTAGCTTGACATTCCTCAGTCCATTTTACTACAGTATCTTTCTTCAATAATTTGAAAATAGGATCACAAGTTGACGTCAATTGGGCAATTAATCTGCTAATATAATTCAACCTGCCCAGCAAACTCATCACATCTTTCTTGCTCTTTGGCGGAGGCAACTCTTGAATTGCTTTTATCTTTGACGGGTCCAATTCAATACCGTGTCGGCTTACCATAAACCCCAATAATTTCCCTGATACTCCAAAATCACATTTTGCTGGATTGAGCTTGAGATTGTATCTCCGAAGCCTTTGGAAGAACTTCCTCAGGTCTTTAACATGATCATACTGCTTCCTAGATTTAATAATGACATCACCCACATAGACTTCAATCTCGTGATGTATCATGTCATGAAACATGGTGGTCATTGCTCTCATATATGTAGCTCCAGCATTTTCAATTTGAACGACATTACTTTGTAGAAATATGTCCCACAAGGTGTGATAAAGGTTGTTTTCTCTGCATCTTCTTCGTCCATCGGGATCTGATGATAACCCGCATAACAATCCACGAAAGATCCAATCTCATGCTTGGCACAATTGTCAATTAGTATGTGGATGTTTGGCAATGGAAAATTATCCTTCGAACTTGATTTGTTGAGGTCTCGATAATCAACACACACTCTAGTTTTTCCGTCTTTCTTTGGAACATGTACAATATTAGCTAACCAGGTGGGATATTTGGTGACTTGTATGACCTTTTCCTCAAATTGCGTGTTGACTTCCTCTTATTTTCACACTGATGTCTATTTTGAACTTTCTTAACTTCTGCTTGACAGGCTGGCATTCCGAATAAATGGGCAACTTATGTACCACCAAATCAGTACTTAGCCCCGACATATCATCACAGGACCATGCAAGTATGTCTTTGTATTCATGTAGTAACTTTATCAAGTCCTCTCTGAGTGAGGCTTCCAAATGAACACTCTTTGTTTCTCGAACGTTTTCCTCATCTCCAAAATTAATAGACTCCGCCTCATTCAAGTTTGGTTTGGGTTTCTCCTCATAATGGCTCAGATCTTTACTAATTTCTTCCATAACTTCCTCATCCTCATGCTCCACTTCATTATCTTGTTCAATTTCTTGTATAACTATCTGATTATCAAGACATGGCCGAGAATTCCTTATGCATGACACATTATTGAAATTAGCGAAAAATGGACTATGCAAGAAAATAAAAGAAAATGAAATAAGGCTATCGAAATAGAGAAATAAAGAAATTGCATTTCATTAAAACTTCGAAAGAAAACAAGGTTTGACACGTTTGACTGGACGGAACATAGGATTTGTATTACAACTTTTGAAATAAGACATATTTAAGAATGGAACATCAAAGCTAACTACCACAACTCCCTTATGGTTGGAAGAGGAGTAGCTTCCCAGTTATTTAGCTTGATCTGGGATCCAACAAACTGGATGTCCATTTTACTTATGCCCTCAACTGCCTCTACCATGTTCACATCTTCGAACAACCTCTCAAATCTTTCTAAAAGCTCTTTGTCTAGCCATATCTTTGCTTGGCTGGGCATGACCGTTGCCGGACGTCTCTTTGTACCACGCTTAACGAATGAATGGGAGAGTTTAGGGATAGGCTTCGGGAGGGTCAATCCTTTCTTTTTCAATTTTCGAGCTCTTTTTATGTCGGCAATGTGAGCACGTGATTTTTGCCCTGGGTAAATAAAATCCAACATTAAAATAAATAATATTTTTTTTGTTTGCATTTATGTCTTAAATTGAAATGAAGTGTATGTTTGTAATTGAAACAATTAGAAATTCAAAATTTGAAAATTAAAAAAATATAGGTTAATTAGAAAATGTCACAAAAATAAAGGAATTAAAGAAAATAAAAAAAAATACAAATATACCGGAAATTAAATAAAAATAGCAAAAAATGTCAAAAATACCAGAAAATTAGAGAAAATAGGAAATCAAAAGAGAATTAATAATTGAAAGGAATATAAAAAGAGAAAAATGAAATACAACAAGAAAAATACATAAAAATAATTAAAATACATAAAAAATACATAAAATACAATAACTGGGCCAAAGTGTTAAAGCCCAAAACACCTCAGCCCAAGAGACTGTTATGTCCAGTCCATTTATATAAAATTAAATCCTGGCGATCCGTGTAATTGATCAAATGGACCATTTTGAATCCCTTTAAAATAAATCAAACGACGCAGTTTTGTTAGTTAAATACTGGTCGTCCATCTAGGTTGACCTGACAGAGACCAAGCCGTTTTCATTTAACACCAAACGACGTCGTGTAGGATCTGTTAATCCTGGCCGTTGATCTAGAGTCATCCAACGGCCAGGATCACTTGAGCCTTCCAAGGTATTTAAGGCCGGTCCCATTCAGAGACCAACCATTTCAATTAACTCCAAACCCTACTCGCCTTACCTGTCTCCTTCTTCGCTTCATCTTCTTCATCCCCGTCCATGGAGACTGGCCGGCTCCAATGGCCATCTCCGGCCACCCCTGACCCCAACACCCTTTTCTTCTACCTTCTTCACATGAAACCCTCCTAAAACCAAAAGAAAACCAGAAAAAATCTTTTATTCTTGAAAACACGGCCACCGGAATTTTCTCCCGTGACCTTTAACCTTTTAGATAGCCTCCCAAAATTACACCATCTAACCACCATGAGGGGATCTTTAACCCCACATGAGTGGTTTCCCTTGAATATCACCACAATCGTTCGAATCTTCAAAATTAACTCGCCGGAACCCTAACTCCGGTGAACCACCAAATGATACCCACCTCCAAAACACACCCCTCTACCTTCTAACACTCCCTTCACCATAAAATCCCAATAAAACACCCAGTTAAAAGAAAATCTGGAAAATAAGGACTTCAAGTCTTTGAAGTCTAAAAAACTGGGAGGAAAAGAAAAGAAAAAGAACAAGAAAAGAAAAGAAAAAAGAAAGAAAAGAATAAGGAAGCTCAGGAGACAGTTCCTGCCAAGCTAAGTCCTTATCTCTTGTTTTTTCTTTTATTTTGATTGTTAGCATGATTTCCTTGTTTATTTTGCTTTCTTTGTTAGTCGTAGTTAATCTATCTGCATGATTAGTTGTTAAAATCTCTTCATCTTCTATCTTCTGATTATTTTAGCTTTTATATGTTTTCTGTTATAATGTGCCTTCAATAGCTTCATCTTTTGATTTTTATGAGCCATGACATATTCTAGTCTAATAAACCTGCTATCATTAGCCTGTTATTAATCATGTCTACTGTGCTTGACTGGTATATTTGAGCCTTTTAGGGTTTCTTATAAGTCTGTGCATGAATATGTTTTAGGTATGCTTCCTTATGTTGGATTTGTTAGCTATGCTTAAATATGAGTTATGAGTCGTTTAATTGAGATTCAACCATTATCTAATTTTACTCTGAGTTTTGATTAAATGATAAATGATTTCCGATTGTGGCTATGTGTGCAAATTGACATAAATAGGCTGTATTTGTAATAGATTCATGTAGTAGACTATGATTAGTCCTATTATGCTTTAGGGTATTGGTTATAGCTTTAATAGATAACTGATTAGTTAATTGGCTAGTGTTGAAAGTAATTTGAATTGCTAAATTGAAAAATGATCTAAAAATGGCTACAATTGAAATGATTTAAGGTTTGTCTGATTAACATAGCTACTCCTGAGACATTGGAGTGGCTAATTTTGTAAGTCTAAAAGCTTAAGTCTGAAAAGTGACCAACTTTGTAATGCTAAGCTTAAGTTTAAAAAATGACTAACTCTGTAAGGCCAAGCCAAAGTCTAATGTGGCCAATGTTATAAGTCCAAGTAATAGAGTGGCTAATTTTGCAAAGCTAAGTCCAAACATTGGATTAGCTAATTCTAATTCTCTATGTCAAAACAATAAGAGGGCTAGTTCTGTAAATAATAAAGTGTTCTAAGTAAGAAACATGCTAGTCCTGTAAATACAATTCAATTCAATAAGTAATAACAGAAAGCTTACCTCATAAAAAGGTTAAAATTGAAAGAAATTAAGGTTTAAAGCTGGCCAAGTCTTAAATGACTTGTAATTGATGGCCAGTAGTTAAATAACAACTAAAACCTGAATAGCTAGACCTTGGACAGGTCGGGTAATTAATAAGTAATAGCAGTGGTATAAAAAGGAATGAAAATGACATAATTGTAGATTTAATAGAGCCTGTAGGGATAAATTAGACATTCAGGCCTAGTATTTCTGCAATAATGCACAAAACAAAGGGTAAAACAGACCCAATAAAAAGGCTTAATTGTTAAAACCCTTAGCAAGCGAGGGTACTATAGTAATAGGCCTATAATAGAAGCCAAAAGATCACCCTAGAACCTTCTAGCAAGGGCTGGAAGGCATTTCAAATCTGAAAATGGGTACTAAACTATAGTAAATAAAAGAATTAAGGGGGGTACTATAGTAATGGACCCATAATAAAAGCCAAAAGATCACCCTAGAACCTTCCAGCAAGGGCTGGAAGGCATTTCAAATCCGAAAATGGGTACTAAACTACAATAAATAAAAGAATTAAGGGGAGGGAATTGGTAATAAGATTTTTGAGTTTCCCCCTCAAAATTTCACCAATAACATCTATAAATAGGCTGTAACTAAGCCTGAAAAAAGGACTGGATTTTAGAAATTCAGAGAAAAATTCTCAAATTAAGAGTGAAATATCACAATCTAAGAGTGAATTACTGGGTATAGTCGAGCACAGTTCTGAAACTCAACTAGAATATTCTATTACTCTCATTTGTTGGATTCTATTGGGTTTTCTTCAAGTTTGCTGCTGAATTGCTTATCTGCTGAGCTTGAAAATTTCATTCGACTGTGTTGTTCAACTGCGTTTGCTGTGTTTGCTCTGTTGATTCAATTCTGCTGTTGTGATTTGCTGCTGTGATCAATTGATTATCTTTCCTCATTTGCACCCTTAGCCTCATAGATCTATTTTGTTGAATCAGGTACACATCTACTACTTAAACTTGTAATTGGCAGCTGATATAAAGCAATGAATACTATAAGTTGATTTCCAGAAGAGATTGTCTCTATTATATTTTATATGTTCTTATTTTTATCTCACAAGTAGATCATTTGTAATTCAATAGGAAATGGTTGTATAACTGATACGTATGAGACATGAGGTGATGTTGATGAAAAATGTAATAGGCAGGGTAGTATAGAATCCCTATAGCTACAATCACCTAGATTTAGATTAAAAAGGTTAATTAGTTAAACTAACTCACCTAGTATTAAAAAATAACTTCATAACATGCATATAACCACAGTAATAATATGAATTAGAATGTGGTAATTAGTTTAGCTTTAGTCTGTTTATTCATCTTAAATAGTTTAATAACAACTGAAAATGGTGTAAGCTTAAAATCAGTAGTTAATTACAAAGTTAAGAATCATGTGACTGATCGAAATAGTTACACAATTAGCCTACTGTTTGAATACAATTAGACATTGATGATTACAATCAGAAGAGTATTAGTCATAATTAGTAATATGTTAAGTAATAATCCTGTTTGCATATTTAAGTAATACTCTATTATTTTTAATCGATAATAATCATGTTTACATAGTTAGGTAATTCGTTTCTGATAAAGTATGAAGAAACGTAGTTTGTTGCTCAGATTCGATAGTGTTAGATAATGGTGATTTAGATTTGATATAGTTAATTATGTATTCCTGTTTCTCTTTCTAAAATAAATACAATTTAGTTGATTCCTCTATTGATTTCGAGTATTTGTATATATCATGAAATTCCAGATTTGTCTTCTTCTTTCTCTTTCGTTTTGTCTGGTCCTGAAGAACAGTGCAGGCCTGGATCTAATTGGACTTATAATTGGGCTTCTGAAAATGACTTCAGCGTATTCTGGGTTTCTGAAACCCAGATATGCAAGCTGGTCCACTGAATTCGAGTCCCAAATGTCCAGTCCTGGGAATATAAATGATAAGTCCTGGATATGCTTCTTAAATTATAACATAACTAAAATGATTAAGGGAAAATCAAAAGTAGAAAATATAGTATTCTTTAGGATTGGACTATTTAAAATAAACGGGACGACTCTCGTATGAAAACAAAACAAACGGGGCCTCCATATAAATAATAATAATGTGATAGATCCGGGAAGACTGTTTAGTAAATTTCACGGTCTTTCCGAAAGAATATTAAGCCGTTAGATGCTATAAGGCACGATTTTAAAATATACCTTCCCTAATATGAGTGCACATCTAATGTGAGTCAAATCTTAAATCTCGGCGAAGCCGAAATATGTTAAAAGTCACAGGCGCACTGGTTGCGGTGTGACTCGAGATACGTTTTCACAATGTCGCAAGTCATAAAAATATTAAATGCGAGACACACACACATTGTAAAAAGCACATAGTGAAATCAAGTAAAATCAAAAAGGACAGTTGAGCGACCTTGCTGAAACCACGGAATCCAAGAATGCCTAACACCTTCTCTCGGGTTTACATAATTCCTTATCCGGATTTCTTGTTGCGAGGACTGTTAAAACAGAGTCAACTTCCTCGGATTCGGGATAAACCAATGACTTGGGACACCATTATTTTCCCAAGTGGCGACTCTAAAAATTTAAATAAAATCCCGGACCGATTGTCCTTAAATTGGAAAAACTCCTTCCTCGTTGTTATTATATCCCTTCCCGGGGGTATTTGTAATTAACGAGGTATACCTTATTCTCCTCTTTTGGGAGAACTAAAAGGTAGTAAAGTGGGAGGTGTGATAGCTTTGGCGACTCTGCTGGGGATGAGCAACCCAGAACATCTGGTCAGGGTTTAAGAATTCGAGCTCGATAGAATTGTCGTTCTTGATGTTATTTGACTTCATTATATGCTTTGATCAACGTGCTACGTGTTTTTATCGCTTTGATATTACGTGGATTTTATATATAGAATTATGCCGAAAACCTTTCTCTTCTTTACCTCCGGGGATGTGCTTACTGGTTGAGACTCCCATTTCTGTTAAGTTACACCAAAAATAAGAAATAGAGGATGGATAAGTTACAAAGCCGAACAACCCCGCAGGTCCTCGATACGTAGCCCCCCTCCTCGATCCGAGTTGTCCACTTGGGTACACGGTCTAGTACCATATTAAACAACAGGATACTGAACATAGGTCTAGGATGATTATTTGCATCATAACTGACTTAGGGGACTCAACATAGGGGTTGGGTCCGTCTAGGATAGGTGACCCAGAATATTAAAGATCGAGCATGTTATATGTTGCATTTTAATTGTCCCGAATCATTGTGCGGACCGGAAAAATTCCTGAAAAACAAAAAGAGAGAAAATCTAGAATAGAAAATATTGAAATGTTGACGGAATGCTGTTAAAATTTGAAAAGAAAGTCTAAAAAATAGGAAGAACAATGTTGTTGAAATAATTGGTCACATAACAATCTGACCGAACTACGCAGGTTTGATTCTCGGCATTAGGTGGGATACATAGGCAACCCTTGACATGTCCAACCATCCTTTTAGAAAATGACCAAAAAATATTGAGTTTTAGTTTCAAATAATCAAAGTGATTGCTGTTTTGGAAATAGTCGAATGTTCCGAAAGGACGCCGGAAGGCTGTTTTGGCAAAAATGGCCGCTTTGAAGTCATGTCTTTTTTTTTTCAAAATAAATAGCCTGAAAAGGCTAATTATTTCAAAAAATGAAAATTGTCTTTGAAAAATATTTTTCCTTTTCTGAATAAAATCGTCTTTAATAAATGTGCAGGATGAGCACAGTACAAAATGAACCCTTCAGCTTAATGAATAAAATCCCTTTGGAGTTGAGATTATGGTGGAACGATTTGGGTCAAGAAGGAAAAGTTTGGGTCAAACGCTATCTGAAAGATCTTACTAGGTTGATGGACATAATACCCCATGGTGATATTATTCGGGCACTCGTCACTTGTTGGGATCCCGCGCATAATGTTCTACACTTCTCAGATTTCGAGCTCACTCTTACCTTAGAAGAAATTGCTTATTATATCGGAAAAGATGAGGTTCCCCTGAAGGATAAATATCCGGTGGCTCCAAGGGCAATAACAGTGCACAAATTCCTCGATTCTTTGAAAATTACGAGGAACGTCCATAGCGAAGACTTGGCTGATGGATTTTGTTCTTTAAGTTTCATCTACCGCAGATATGGTCATATCGGGGGATTCAACGACCCTACAAACAAGCTCTACAGTAAATCTAACTGAGTCAAGTGGAAAGAGCATAGGCGATTTGCCTTTATAGTGGCATTCCTCGGATTAGTCATATTCCCGAGGAAAGATGGAAACATTGATATAAGGGTCGTTGGGGTTGCCAGTGCTCTTCTTGTACAAGATAATAGCACACTGGCGCCGATGATTGTAGCTGATATCTTCCATGCCCTCACATCCTGTAAAGCGGGGCATGACTTCTTTGAGGGTTGCAATTTGATTCTACATATATGGTTGATAGAACATTTGTGTCGTTACCCTCCATTCTCGAGTTATGGGTCATCTGAGAAGACGTGCATTGAAGAGTTTATATGAGAACAAAAGAAGTCAAGTTGCCGGAAGGAGCAAAAGGTTGGATTTCATACTTGCGGTCGTTGACTGCCAGCCAAATTGATTGGGCATACAGATGGTTGCCCCTCAACAAGGTGATATATATGCCAACGGAAGGGTCGCATTTCTTGATAATGGGTCTTAAAAGCATTCAACCTTATGCACCGTACAGGGTACTACGACAGCTTGGGAGATATCAGGTTATACAAAAAGACGGGGACCTTAGTCTACAAGCCGTAGAAATCAGTCCGGATGGACAATTCCCGGAAGCAAAGATTCGACAGATTTGGAATGAATGCCAATGCTTGAAGGTAGACACTTGTGTGGAAAATCGAGCTCAAGGAGAAGTATCACCAGGGTATGCTGCATGGTATCGCCGGGATGTCGAGCATGATAGACCAATGAAAATGCCTCACATTCAAGAATTGGCCGAGCAGTCTAAGGAGCACACAGATTGGGTGGCCAGAGAAAATGAGTACAAAGCCAGGATCAGCTTGTTAGAGAAACAATTCCAAGACCTCAAATTCGAGAGTGGCTTACAAGCGACATTCGATGAGGGAGAAAAGAAGTAGCTGCGAAAAAAGAATGAAATCTTAAAGGCTCAAATTGCAAAGATGAAAACCGTAGCCGTAACCCCAGTTCGCCTAGCCCGAGATGAGAAATTGATTGACAATCTTCGGTGCAAAGTGAATGACTATAGCTTTGATCTTGATATAATGGAAAAGAAGTTAGTCGGGGTTCGGAAACAACTGGCCAGAATGCCAAGGAAAGAGTTAGAATGGTTCATCAATTACAAGATGAAGACAAGGTTGAGGTAGTCGATTGAGAAAGAAAATCACTACATCCGAAGTCAAAAGTAGCAAGAAAACCAAAGAGTTCGAAGTAGAGAGAGAACATTGCTACATGGCTATGGATCGGTTAGAATTTGAGCAAAAACAATTATAAAAAGAGAACCAACAAACCATAGACGCTTGTGCCAAACAAATTAGTAGGTTGCTTCAGGATAAAGGGGTCATCCGAGAAAGAATCGTCAACATTGCTCAGTACATCACAAGGAAATGCCAATTGTGTGAAGATATGTCCTAGTCAACATTCACATCAGCAGTAAAGTTCTTTGTAAAGCAAGTAACGTCCGACCTGGATAAACTCCAAAGTGGATTAGCATATAGGCCCACGGCAAAACCGAATGACGTCTCGCGGGCACTAGGAGCTTTAATGTATTCGTAGGGCATGCATTTTGTATCTGTATCCTTTCGTCTGCATTTGTAGTACAACATCATTTGTAACCAATGTTTTGAGTATCAATGAAATATTCAAAAGAAGTTCTTGTTATTTCCTTCCATTTTTATGCAAATTGTCTGGGCGATAGGAAAACATGTAGGAATGGAAAGCAAAAATGAAAATAAAAAAATGGAAAAAAAGAAAACAAGAAAGAAAAAAGAAACGAATAGAAAAACTATGAAAAACATAGGTGAAAAGAAAGTGGTGGTTTAGAGGAATAAATGCCGGGATGATGCATAATGATCAAGGCAAAAGTTGTGATTCTTAATTATGACATTTTACCCTTATGAGCTAACTATTAACGAGTTTTGTTATTGATGAGTATCAGATTTTCAGCTGGCAACTGGCATTCTGGCACATCACAGCTACAATACACGTTCAAAAGCTATGACTAAAGCAGTGACTCAGGAGATCGAGCCCACCATTATGGATCCGGTACAGGAAGAAGAAGTTGTAGACGTTGCCGGTATGAAAGAGGAGAAGTAAAAGTTAAGGCAACAAATGTCGGAGATGTACCAGGCATGGTCTAGGGGTCAACCTTTACCTACTATGAATTCATCCTCCACATAACCAAACTACCAACATTACTACGCTACTACTTCACAGGCACCACCACCAGTATCCAATCAAGTTCCACGACAACCACCTCAGGTCGCCCCAGTATATGTGGGGCCACCACCTGCCGCTCTACATAAATCATCCAATGAACCAGTGTTCCATGTTCAGGACACTCATTATTATCCACCAGAGCCAACGTTCAGGCAACATGACGCCTACACACCACTCATAGATATTACAGAAGAAAAGCCTGTCAGAAATTTGGAACAAGAAGAGATGGCACGAAAGATGAGAAATCTTGAACAATCCTTCTATAACATACAAGGGCTAGGAGGCCAAGCGATTGTCGCGTATAAAGATTTATGTTTGTTTCCGGAGGTGCATCTCCCGGCCGGATTTAAGCTACCTAATTTTGATATGTATGACGGACACGGGGATCCTGTAGCCCATCTGAGGGGATACTACAGTAAAATAGGTGGAGCAGGGGGAAGAGACGTGTTATTGATGGCTTATTTTAGCCAGAGGTTAAGCGGTTCAGATGGAGGGAGAAGGCTGCACGAGTAGACCCTCCCATGAAGGAAACATAAATGGTGGACTGCTTTCTACAGGCTTTAGAGCCAACTTACTATGGTCACCTGGTATCGGTGATTGGAAAAACCTTCAACGAGGTGGTCAACATGGGAAGCTTCGTAGAAGAGGGGTTAAAAACAAATAAGATCATGAGTTATTCGGCTATTAAAGCCACAAACCAGGCAATACAAACCGGAACTGGAGGACTAATTGGCAAAAAGAAGAAGGAGGAAGTTGCGGTCGTCGAAAGTAGATCGTGGTCTCGGGGCCCAAATACATATCACCATACACCTCGTCCATATCAACAATATCCACCAGCACCCTACAACCCACCTCTACCATATTATCATTCCATCACTCCACATTGTTCCGTCCCACATGCTCAGCATTACCCCGCCTCCAATGGCGAACCCCAACCCCACAAAACGTCTACCATGCACAAAACACCTACCCACATTCCAAAACATACAAAAATCCAAATAGACCCAGCTTCCGTCCAGATCCGGATGTAAGAGGAAATAGAGCCCAAGGAAAGGAAACATTCACTCCATTAGGGGAGTCATATACTAGTCTTTTTCACCGTCTGAGGGAGCTACGGATGCTAAGCCCTATTGAGCCAAAAATTCCAAACCCACCACCCAGAAATCTTGACCAATCAATCCGATGTGAATATTGTTCAGGGGCGCCGGGACATGATACAGAAAAGTGTTGGCATTTAAAGTCCGCCATACAGGAGCTTATTGATACTAGGAGGATAGAGGTGCAGGCTCTAGAAACTACCAATATCACACGGAACCCATTGTCAACCCATCATGAGACGCATATGATAGAGTTGGAACAGATAGAGAGCAGTAAGAAACCTTCACAATCAGTAATGATGATAAAAGCCAATAGCAAAGTGGGAGAAGAGTTTGAGAAAGAAAAAGCATCAGCTGAATTGCCAATAAAGAAGCCATCAGTGGTCGAGCCCGTGAAAGTAGTAGTGCCGGGAGCCAAGCCTTTGTTGACTGTAAAGGCAGCTTATATGGAACCTGTGGTTATCAAACCGGTGGTGCAGATGCCAGTCGTGAACACCAAGGCCATACCATGGAATTATGATAAAGTTACAGTGATGTACAAGGGGAAGGAGGTTAAAGGAGAAGTCAATGAAACACATGGCCTAACTCGCTCTGGGCGATGCTTTGCCTCGAAAGAGTTGAAGAAGACAAAAGTGGTAAAGGAGAACCCGAATCATGTGAAGAAGGCAATCACTGAAGAAGAAGCGAAAGAGTTCTTGAAAAAGATGAAGGCTCAGGACTACTCAGTAGTGGAGCAATTGAGAAAAATGCCTGCGCAGATTTTATTATTATCATTGCTAATTCATTCTGAAGAGCACATGAAGGCGTTGATGAAAATTCCGAACGAAGCACATATGCCTGAGAAGATTTCAGTATGCCATTTGGAGAAAATCACGAATAAGATCTTCGAGACAAGCAAGATAACATTTTCAGATAATGAGTTGCCGCTCGAAGGAACGGAGCATAACAAAGCACTATATATTACAGTCAAGTGTGAAGAATCCGTAGTTACTCGTGTTTTGGTGGACAACGGGTCAAGTGCCAATATTTTCCCATTCTCAACCTTGGGAATGTTGAAGGTCAATCCTGATAAGAATTCATCAGAACAATGTGTGTGTACGGGGCTTTGATGGAGGAGGCAAGAATACTGTAGGGGACATTGTGTTGGAAATTACTATCGGACCGGTGGACTTCACTATCGAGTTCCAAGTGCTAGATGTTGCTGTTTCTTACAATATGTTATTGTCGACGTCCGTGGATCCACGCGGCGAAAGCTGTACCATCCTCTCTGCATCAAATGGTGAAACTTTAATGGGAACAATAGGAGATCATAGTGCATGAAGATGATGATGTCTGCAATACTATAACACCATTCGAAGAAACTGAAGGGGATAAGGGCCCGTGGGTATATCAAGTCATAGATGCTGTGGTGGTGAATAAAATATCCGAAGGGGAGAACATGCTGATTCCTACAGTAGCTCCTACAGTAGTGATGGTATCCAAGGAAATGATAAGAAATGGGTTTGCACCGGGGAAAGGTTTGGGGGTAACACAACCAATCCATTTGCCGGGAAGTAATGACACTTTTGGTCTGGGTTTTAAGCCTACTATCGTTGATATCCAAAGAGCCAAGAAAATGAAGAAGAAAAGTTGGTCCCTCCCAAAACCTATTCCAAAACTATCCGATTCCTTTACTAGGCCCTGGTACAAGAAGACATTTGGCGACTATTATGCCAATTCGTGCTGAAATAAAACCGGATGCGGAGCTCCTAGCAAGGTTCGAGATGCTATTTGCAGATGTGAAAATGTTGGAGATGGGTGAGGGAACGAGTAAAATGGATATTCAGTTCGTGGGACCTTGCATTGCGCTTAATAAATGAGAAGCTACTCCTCTTCCGACCAGGAGGGAGTTGTGGTAGTTAGCTTTAAATATTTCATTTCCCCAAAAGTGTTTTGTTTTGTAATCCCGCACCCCATCAAAAACAAATCTATCCAATGCTTGTTTCCTTTATGAAAAATCAATGAAATGCAATTTCTTTCTTCCATTTTTGCCTTATTTTATTTTTCTTCTTTTGTACAGTTCAATATTTGCTGATTCCAATGATATGTCATGCATGAAGGATTCCTGGTCCAGTCTTGATAATCGAATAGTTATACAAGAAATTGAAAGTGAACATGAAGTAGAATATGAGGATGAGGAAATACTGGAGGAAATCAGTAAAGATTTGAATCATTATGAGGAAAAACCCAAACCGAACTTAAACAAGACAGAATCTATTAATCTGGGGAGTGAGGAGAATGTCCGGGAAACAAAGATCAGTGTACATTTAGAGGCTTCCCTTAGAGAAGATATAATCAAGTTGTTACATGAATACAAGGACATATTTGCTTGGTCCTATGATGACTTGCCCGAGCTTAGTACTGATCTGATGGTACAAAATTTGCCCATTTATCTGGAATGTCGGCCCGTAAAACAGAAGCTAAGAAAGTTTAAAATGGACATCTGTGTGAAAATAAAAGAAGAAGTTAACAAGCAATTCGAGGCGAAGGTCATACGGGTCACTAAATATCCCACCTGGTTAGCTAATATTGTTCCAATTCCGAAGAAGGATGGAAAAACCAGGGTGTGTGTTGACTACATATGGACATTAATAAGGCTAGTACAAAGGATGCTTTTCCATTGCCAAATATCCACATACTGATTGACAATTGCGCTAAGCATGAAATTGGTTCTTTTGTGGACTGTTATGCGGGTTATCATCAGATCCTGATGGATGAAGAAGATGTAGAAAAGACAGCCTTTATTACGCCTTGGGGAACATATTGTTACAGGGTGATGCCGTTTGGGTTGAAGAATGCCGGGGCTACATATATGAGGGCGATGACCACTATGTTTCATGACATGATGCACCGAGAGATAGAAGTATATGTGGGCGATGTCATCATTAAGTCCAAAAAGCAATGTGACCATGTCAAAGATTTGAGAAAGTTTTTCCGGAGACTCTGAAGATATAATCTCAAGCTCAATCCAGCAAAGTGTGCTTTCGGGGTGCCTTCAGGAAAGTTACTGGGATTTATAGTAAGTCAGAGTGGTATCAAATTAGATCCGTCAAAGATAAAAGCAATCCAGAATTTGCCTCCGCCAAAGAATAAGAAAGAAGTGATGAGTTTATTAGGTGGGTTGAATTATATCAGCAGGTTCATTGCTCAGCTGACATCAATATGTGAGCCCATTTTCAAACTGTTGAAGAAAGATGTTGCGGTAAATTAGACTGATGAATGCCAAGAAGCCTTTGACAAGATTAAAGAATATTTGGCCAATCCTCCAGTATTAGTTTCTCCGGAACCAGGAAGACCTCTGATCTTGTATTTGACTGTGTTAGACAATTCTTTTGGCTACGTACTGGGGCAGCATGATGAGACAGGAAAGAAAGAGCATGCGATATATTACCTCAGTTAAAAGTTCACATCTTATGAGGTAAAATATACTCAGTTGGAAAAAACATATTGTGCTCTAACCTAGGTTGATCAGAAACTGAAACATTACCTATCAGCTTATACCACATATTTGATATCACGGTTGGATCCATTGAAGTATATATTTCATAAGCCTATGCCTATAGGAAGACTTGCTAAATGGAAGATTCTACTCACAGAATTTGACATCATCTATGTAACACGTACGACAATGAAGGCGCAAGCAGTTGCAAATCATCTAGTAGAGAACCCAGTGGATGATGAATATCAGCCGCTAAAAACATATTTTCCAGATGAGGAGGCAATAAATGTTGAAGAAGTAGAACAAGATGATAAGTTAGGCTGGAGAATGTACTTCGACGGAGCCGTCAACAATACGGGAGTTGTAGTTGGAGCAGTACTTATTTCAGAAACGGGTCAGCATTATCCCGTTACCACTCAGCTTCGATTTTTCTGCACCAACAATATGGCTGAATATGAAGCATGCATATTGGGTTTGAGGATGGCAATAGATATGGGTGTTCAAGAGATATTGGTCATGGGTGACTCGAGTCTCTTGATACATCTGATTTAGGGAGAATGGGAGACAAGAGATTTAATGTTGATACCTTATCGACAATGTCTGCATGAACTATCCCAGAGATTTCAATCTATAGAGTTCAAACACATCCCAAGAATGCACAATGAAGTAGCGGATGCTTTGGCCACATTATCCTTCATGTTGCATCATCCGGATAAAGCTTATGTAGATCTACTTTAGATACATGGTGCATGATCAAAATGCTTATTGTTTTGCTGTGGAAGAAGAACTTGATGGAGAGCCGTGGTATCATTATATCAAAGAATATTTAAAGACAGGGAAGTACCCAGAACAAGCCACTAGAGATCAAAAGAGAGCTATAAGACGATTGACAAATGGATTTTTCCTCAGTGGAGGAGTTGTATATAAGAGAACACTAGATTTGGGATTATTGAGATGCATAGATGTGCAGCACGCTGACACAATTATGACTGAGGTACATGCGGGATCTTGCGGACCTCATATGAGCAGAGATATTTTAGCGAAGAAAATACTGAGAGCAGGATATTATTGGATCACCATGGAGCGTGATTGTATTAGATATGTGTGGAAATGCCATCAATGTCAAATACACGGAGATTTAATTCACTCTCCACCCTATGAGTTGCATACAATGTCTGCACCTTGGCCATTTGCTGCCTGGGGCATGGATGTCATCAGACCAATAGAGCCTGCAACATCTAATGGGCACAGATTTATCTTGGTCACGATTGATTATTTCACTAAATGGGTGGAGGCGAAGACATTTAAGGCAGTGACAAAGAAGGCAGTGGTGGATATTGTGCATGCAAATATCATATGTCGCTTTGGAATTCTTAATGTAATTATCACAGACAATGGTGCAAATCTGAACAGTCACCTCATGGCAGAAGCATGTCAAAGATTCAAAATCATGCATCGTAACTCTACACCTTACAGGCCAAAAGCAAATGGAGCGGTAGAAGGTGTGAATAAGAATATAAAGAAGATTCTAAGAAAAATGGTGGAAGAGTCAAGGCAATGGCATGAAAAGTTACTTTTACTTTTATGGGTTATCGTACAACCATATATACTTCGATCGGTGCCACACTTTATTCATTGGTGTATGGAACAGAGGCAGTTATTCCCACAGAAATTGAGATACCATCTCTTCGAGTCATAGCTGAAGCTGTAATCGATGATGATTAATGGATAAAAGCCCAGTTGGAACAATTGAATTTGATTGACAAAACGAGGTTAGCTGCAGTATGCCATGGGCAATTATATCAACGGAGAATGGCCAGAGCATATAATAAGAAGGTACGCCCTCAGAAATTTGAAGTGGGACAATTGGTATTGAGGCGTATTCTACCGCATTGGGCTGAAGCGAAAGGCAAATTTGCACCGAACTGGCAAGGACCGTTCATGGTATCACTGGTATTGTCCAATGGAGCCCTATATCTGATAGATGTTGAAAGAAAGTGTGTAGAGACTGCTATCAATTCAAATGTAGTCAAGAGATATTATGTATGATTCCTTTTTCATTTCTATAATTGTATTTGTCATGATTTTGGAATTGAAATGATGAAGGCATTTTATTCTCTATCCAAACACTCTACCCATTGACATCCCCGTTGAGCCTTATTTGTTCTATTATTTCATATCCCTCTCTCGGAATTTTTCTTTTCATGATACAAGAGACGAAAATGGAAAAATGATGAAAAAATGAAAAAAAGAGACAAAAAGAAAGAAAAAAACGAGGAAAAACAAAATGCAAACAGAAGAAAAATGCATACAAATGACAAAAGAAAATCGGGAAAAGTCAAGATGCAACAATGAATACGGACGTAGTCCGAACTACGTTTTGACTTGATCCCGAAAGGGTACGTAGGCAGCCTCTCTGAGGTTCAGTCATGATAAAAATAAAATACAAAATTCCCATATATCTGACAGACGTAGTCCGAATTTCTTGTTGCGCAGACTGTTAAAATAGAGTCAACTTCCTCGGATTCGGAATAAACCGATGACTTTGGACACAGTTATTTTCCTAAGTGGCGACTCTGAAAACTTAAATAAAATCCCGGACCGATTGTCCTTAAATTGGAAAAATTCCTTCTTGGTTGTTATTATATCCCTTCCCGAGAGTATTTGTAATTAATGAGTTATACCTTATTCTCCTTTTTTGGGAGAACTAAAAGGTAGTAAAAAGGGAGGTGTGACAAGCAATGGATGGCGTGAAACCCAATCTGAAAGTGTCAGTGATACCCGAAAGAGATACTAGCTGTGTTAGTCCTTGCAGTGCAGCTCCTAAACCTTTCCCGGGGAGAAACCCATTCTTCAACATCTCCATAGCAACCATGACTGATGCGGAAGCCAACTTGGGCATAGGAATGTTTTTGCCTTCAGATATTTTATCCACAAATATAATGTCCACCACTTGGTACACCCAGGGACCTTTGTCACCTTCGACTTCTTCAAACGACATGATGATATTGCAAGCATTATATTCACCATGAACCATTATTTCTTGCCGATCCCATTCAAATTTCACCATTTGATGGAGTGAAGAAGGTACAACTTTTGCAGCATGAATCCATAGACGTCCTATTAGGAGATTATAGGACACGGCAACGTCCAACATTTGTAATTCCATGGTAAATTCTACCAATCCGATGGTGAGTTCCAATAAGATGTCTCCAACAATGTTCTTTCCGCCCCCGTCAAATCCTCTCACACATATGCTGTTTCTATAGATTCTTTCAAGGTCAATCTTTAGCTTGCCCAAAGTAGATAAAGGGCAAATATTGGAACTTGACCCATTATCAACCAAGATGCGGGTCACTACTGATTCCTCGCACTTCTCTGTAAGATATAATACCCTGTTGTGCTCTGTCCCCTCCAACGGCAGTTCATCATCTGAAAATGTTATTCTGTTTGCCTCGAAGATTTCATTTGTGATCTCCTCTAAGTGACTCACTATGATCTTTTCTGGTACATGGGCCTCGTTCAGAATCTTCATTAACGCCTTTTGGTATTCATCAGAATGAATCAACAAAGATAGCAAAGATATCTGCGCTGGTGTTTTCCTCAGCTGCTCAACTATGGAATAATCCTGAGCTTTCATTTTCTTTAGAAATTCCTCAGCTTCTTCTCCAGTAACAGCTTTCTTTATATTGGCCGGATTATCTTTTGCAACTTTTGCCTTTCTCAACTCATCGAGAGCGAAACATCTCCCTGACCTGGTCAAACCATGGGTTTCACAAATCTCCTCCTTAATGACCTTTCCTTTATACATGATAGTTACCTTGCTGTAGTTCCAAGGCACAATTTTGGTGTTCACGATGGGCATTTGAGTGACTGGATTGATAACAACTCGCTCTAGCTGCGCACCTTTTACAGTCAATACGGGCTTTGTACTCACTCCGGGCACTGTCACCTTTACAGGATCAGGTTCAGCTACCACTGCTGGCTTGCTCACAGGTGGCTTGACTGGTATTTTCTCACTTATGACTTTCCTTTCTGTCTTGCTGCAGCTCGCTTTGATCATCATTGCAGCCTGAGAGGGCTTCTTGCAACTTCCTCCTTGTACCACCTTTATCATGTGGGTCTCATGGTGCACATGCAAAGGGTTCTGTGTTATATCAGGAGCCTCGGGAGCTTGAACCTCAATTCTTCTGGAGTCAATAAGTTCTTGTATTGCAGACTTCAGGTGCCAGCATTTTTCAGTGTCATGCCCTGGGGCCCCTGAACAATATTCACAATGGACAGATGGATCCAAGTTCCTCAGTGGTGGATTAGGGACTTTAGGCTCTATGGGATTTAACATACCGAGTTGTCTTAGTTTATGGAAAAGACTGGTATACGACTCACCCAAGGGAGTAAATGTTCTTTTTCTTTGTGTCCTGTCGTTCTTGACTCCAGGGTTAGAACGGAAATTAGTTATATTGGGATTTTTGTATATTATTTTGGGGTGCTGAAGTTTGCCATGGAGTAGAAGGTGGTGGGTAGACTTGGGCGTGATGTACAGAAAACTGTGGACCAGGAGGAGGGTAATAGTGTTGAGGTGGTCTATATGGTGTTGGTGGATAGGGTTGGTGTGGGCGAGGCTGATGGTAATATGAATTGGAACTCCTGGACTAAGACCTCGCTTCTATGACTGCCACTTTTTCTTTCTTTTTCTTCCCGATTGTTCCACCTATACCTGTCTGGATTGCTTGGTTCGTAGCCTTGATAGCTGAATAGCTCATGATTTTGTTTGACTTCAATCCTTCCTCAACAAAGCTTCCCATTTTAACTACCTCGTTGAAGGTTTTTCCAATTGCAGATACCAAATGCCCATAGTACGTTGGTTCCAAAGCTTGCAAAAAATAGTCTACCCTCTCTCCCTCCTTCATCGGTGGGTCTACCCGAGAAGCTTGCTCCCTCCACCTAAAGCCATACTCTCTAAAACATTCTCTCGGCTTTTTCTCCATTTTTGTCAATGTCAATCTATCTGGGATAATTACCAAATTGTACTGAAAAAGGTTTTCAAATGACTAGGCTAGATCGTCCCAAATAAACCATTTGGTATGATCTTGACGGGTATACCATTCAAGAGCGGAAACACTGAGACTTTGGCTAAAGTAAGCCATGAGTAATTCATCTTTCCCACCGGCTCCATGCGTCTTGCTGCAGAATCCTCTTAAGTGTGTTACCGGGTCGCCGTGGCCATCATACAAATCGAATTTCGACAACTTAAATCCTTCTGGCAGTTGCACTTCAGGGAACAGACATAAATCCTTGTAAGCTAACCTTACTTGACCACCCAAACCCTGCATATTACGGAATGATTGGTCGAGGCTCTTCATCTTTCTAGCCATCTCTTCTTGCTCAGGATTTATAGTAGGTTTCTCCTCTTCAGCCATATCAATGAGAGTGGTATAGGAATCATGCTTTCGGAAAGTGGGTTCTGGGGGATATAATAGTTGTCTTGGACGTGGAATAGTGGTTCACTGAAGGATTTGTGCAAGGTGGCTGGTGGTGGTGCCACATATACAGGAGCAACCTGCGGTTGTGATGGTGGAACTTGTTTAGGGATTGGAGGTGGTGCTTGTGATGTGGTTGTGTAGTAGGGTGGATATGTAGGATAAGTGGAGGATGAGTTCATAGTGGGTGGATCTTGTGCTGGGACTGGTGGGGGGATGTATGTGGGGTTGGCAGGGTAGGTGGGTAAAGGTTTTCCTTTTTCCCAAGCCTGGTACATCTCAGCCATTTGTTGTTTGAGCTTATACACTCCTCTTTCATGCTATTCATATCTACTACCCCATCCTCTTGCACTGGATCCATATCTGTTGCTTCAATTTCCTAAGTAATTGCCTTTGTCATACTCTTGGAACGAGTGTTGTAATTATGAGTTGCCAGAATGCCAGTTACTAACCACTATATCTGTTACTCAACAATGACAAAACTTGTTAGTGGTTAGGCCATAATAGGTCAACATTACATGTTTAAGAACATTGTTTTTCCTGGCAATATGCGTTATCCCAGCATTGTCGTCTTTCTTAATTTACCAATTCTTTTTTTTGGGCCTTTATTTTCCTTTATTACCACCATCGTTCATTTCTCTCTCTTTTTCTCACTTTTCATTTGTTTCTTTTATTGTCCCCCTTTTTCATTTTTTGGTCCTACATGTTTGCCTATCGCACAAGTATTTTGCAGGAAAACAAAAATAACGACAAATTTGTAATTTCTCAACTTCATTAATACCCAATCATTGATTACAAAAATGATATTCTAATGATAATTGTACTACAACCTTCTAAATGCAGAAATAAAAATACAAGATTCAAAATGCATGTCCTATGAATACATTAAAGACCCTAGTGCCTACGAGACATCGTTCGGTCTTACCGCGGGCCAATATGCTAATCCCCTTTGGAGTTTATCTAAATCTCTCATCACTTGTTTTACAAAGAACATTGTTGAAGCGGCAAATATGGACTGGGTCATATCTTCACATATCCGGTATTTCCGCGTAATATAATGAGCGATGATGACAATTTTTTCTCTAATCATTCCTTTCTCTTGAAGCAACCTCCCTATTTGTTCGGCACGAGCGTCCAGATTATGTTGGCTTTTCTCTTTAAGATGCTGCAGTTCCATTTCTAATTGGGCCATGGCCATATAATAGTGTTCTCTCTCTATGTCAAACTCTTTTACTTGTTTGCGACTTTTGACCTCGGCCGTGACAATCTTTTTCCTCAATCGGGCAACTTCAATATTATGTTCCTCTTTCAATTGTTGGATCATCCGAGCCCTTTATTCAGCATTTCTAGCCAATTGTTTCCTAACCCCGCTTAATTCTTTTTCGGCTTTGTCTAGATCAAAACTGTAGTCGTTCACCTTTCGCCGCAAGTTGTCAATCAGTTTTTCATCCCGGGTATGACGAACATGGGTTTCAGTTATTGTTCTCATTTTCAAATCTGGGCTTTTAATGCCTCATTTTCCTTAATCGGTTGTTTCTGTTCACCCTCATCGGTTGCTGCTTGTAAGCTGCCTTCGAACTTGAGGTCTTGAACTTGCTTTTCTAACATACTGATTTTGGCTCGGTATTCATTCTCCTTGGCCAACCAATCCTATTGCTCCTTTGACGGTTCGGAAAATTCTTGAATGTGAGGTCTCTTCATTGGTCTTTCATGCTCAAAATCTCTTATGTACCATGCAAAATAACCAGGTGACAGTTCACCTCTGGCCCTATCCCTTACATAAGTGTCCACTTTCAAACATTGGCACTCATTCCATATTTGTCGGACATTTGCCTCAAGAAATTGCCCATCAGGACTAATCTCTATTGCTTGAATGCTGAGATCCCCATCTTTTGGCACTATATGATATCTTCCAAGTTGTCGTAATACTCGATAAGGCGCGTAAGGTTGGATTCTTTTGAGTCCCATTAAAAGAAAGTGCGATCCTTATGCTTGCATGTATATCACTTCATTGATGGGTAACCACCCGAATGCCAATTTGATCTGACTAGCAGTAAGTGATCGGAAGTATGTGATCTAACCTTTAGACCCCTTTGGCAACTTGGCCCCTTTTGTCCTCGCGTATAATTCTTCTATGCAAGTCTTTTCCGATGATCCATAACTCAGAAACTGAGGGTGATGGCATAAGAGCTCGATCATCCACATCTGTAATAGCAAATTGCACCCCTCGAAGAAATCTTCTCCAGCTTTACAGGATGTGAGAGCACGAAAGATATCGGCCACTATCATTGGCGCTAGAGTACTATTGTCCTGTGTAAGGAGAGTACTAACAATCCCGGCAACTCTGATGTCGATGTTCCTGTCTTTCTTTGAAAATATTATCAAACCCAGAAAGGCTACCATGAAGGCAAAACACCTATGTTTCTCCCATTTAGCTCGATTTGATTTGCTGCAGAGTTTGTTCGTTGGATTGATAAATCCTCCAACGTGACCATATCTACGGTATATAAAGTTCATAGTGCAAAACCTGTGGACCAAATCTTCATTGTGAACACTTCTGTCTATTTTCAAGAAGTCGAGGAATCTGTGTGCGGTGATGGCTCTTGGAGCAACCGGATATTTGTCTTTCAAAGGGACCTCATCCTTACCGATGTAATTATCAATCTCTTCTAGTGTCAGAGTAAGCTTAAAGTCCAAAATGTGGAGCACATTATGTGTGGGATCCCAGTAGGTGACCAAGGCTGGAATAATGTCTCCTCGGTTATGATATCAGGCAACCCGCTAAGACCTTTCAAATATTTTTTACCTCATCTTGTTCATCTTGACCCAAGTCATTCCACCACAGTCGTAACTCCAAAGGGATCTTATTCATTAGTGAAAAAGGTTCATTTTGCATTGTGCTCATCCTGCACATTTACTAAAGATGATTTAACCACATTATTTGACTCGAAAGACAAAAAATATGTTTTCAGAGGAAAATTCTTTTCATCATTTTTCAAAAAGTCCCTATTTGTGAATACGACCTTTCAACACTTCATTCGTAGATTTTAAGGCTGTATTTATTATTTAGGGAAAATGACTCAAAAGTGGCCATTTTTGCGCAAACAGCCTTCCGGCGTCCTTTCGGAACATTCGGCTATTTTAAAAAATAGCATCACTTTGATTTACTAATATTTTTGGTAATTTTTTGAAAAGGGGTGGTTGGACCCGTCAAGGGTTGCCTACGTATCTCACCTAGTGATGAGAATCAAACCAGCATAGTTTGGTCAAATTTTTTTTAGACCAACTCTTTTTAATATTGACAAAATTGACTTAACCTGACTATTTTTGATAATTCCTTCAAAATTTTAACAACGTTTCGTCAGTATTTAGACATTGGTTTTTCTAAATTACTACTTTTCTCTTCTTTTCATTTTCAGGTATTTAGCCGGTCAGCATAATGGCCCAGCACAAATAAATACAACACGCAATCATGCTCGGTCTTTTATATCCGGGTTACCTGTCGTAGACGGACCCAACCTCTATGTCGAGTTCCCTAAGTCAGATATGATGCAAATAATCACCATGATTCTAGGCTCAATATCCTTATTTTCATAGGTACTAGACTGTGTACCCGAGCGTGCAACTCGGGTCGAGGAGGGGGCTACGTATCGGGGACCCGCGGGATCATCCGGCTTTGTAACTTTTCTGGTCTCTATTTCTTATTTGGGTTTTGACTTAACAGAAAGGGGAGTCTCAACTAGTAAGCACATCCTCGGAGGTAAGAATAGAAGGGTTTTTGGCACAATTGTTTATATACAATTCACGTAATATCAAAGCGGTAAACATATAGCACATTGATCAAAATATATAGGGAAATAGGCACCGCTAATTGGGACGTCTACCAATTAACTACAACAAGAACGAAGTTGAACAAATAGAAATCTAGCTAACAATTTATAATCACATAAACGATAAGTTCATCACTCAATAGGTTCCATCAAAACCTTAGAAAAGGATTTAGCTACTCATGCTCAAAGAAACAAGAATAATAATTGAAATCATAAATAAATACTTGATATAAAATAAAGGAATGAGTTGAGAGGATTCTCTCTTACTAATTATCTTGCAAAAGTAGTGAAAAATAGACAACATGCATCTCTTGGGCAAACTAGGAGTTTATATAGAGGTTTTAGGGCTAAAAACTAAGTTTGAGTACAATTAGGATTGCTGCTGGGGCGACTTTCGCGGTTCGTTCGCAGCCGCGGACGGACCGCGAACAGTAAACTTCAGAGAGCCTTTTTTTTTGCGGTTCATCCGCGGTCTCGAGTGAACCGCGGATGAACAGTCCGTTTGATTTTTCTCTGATTCTTCAAGCTCTCTTCACTTTAACTCTTCTCTTGGCCTTTTCATCAACATGTGACTCCAAAATAGCTCCTTTTAGCATCCAATGTATCATATGTACCTATAACACACAAATAAATAAACACTTATCAAAGCATTTTGTCCTCATAAACAATATTATTTCAACAACAAAGTATGATTATTTTAGGGCATAATTATAATCAAATTCAACTATTATCAATACCCCACACTTAAACCTTTGCTCGTCCTCGAGCAACCTTAATCACACTTTAGGCCAATTTTAAGATTGTCTCCCCAAAATATGTCACAAAAGCCATTTTTTTATTATTAACCTAAGATATGCACAATCCTTACCTAACCGTAAACTCTCATGGCAGCACAATATTACTTATTATACTTATTACGAAAAACTTGCAAATTTACCTTCTTCCTCTTGAGTTACATGCCCTCACAAAATTTATTGAGAGAATTTCCCACACATAAACAAGTCAAAAACGTGGAACTTATAAATATCGGAAAAATTCACTCACTCTCAACAAAGAACATTCATATGTATACAGACACACCATAGGCTTGCCCCTAGTGTAATACTCCACTAATCGAGTTATTCAATCATAGATCAAGAGGTCTTTAGGGGTTAATGTTGGCTATGGGACGGGTATGATACTTTTGGTTATAGTGGCTAACCTCCCTAAGCACTTTTCTTTTTCTTTTCATAACTTCCCTTTTTGTTTTCTTCCTTATGTCTCCCCTAAACATTCCTTCACCTTTATTTACTTTTAATCCCCACTTTTCTTTTGTTGGTGTAACTGACCTTTCTAATTTTCATATATACATTGATATAGCTCTTTTTCTCATTTTTTTCTCATTGCTTTGCAACACATTTAAATTATTTTGGCCAGTTCACTATTTTCTACCATTAATTCTTGATTTTCCCTTTTTCAATTTCCCTTCACCCCACATTTAAGACTTTTTCATATTCAATTCAATACAAGTGCTTCTAGGAGGTAAAGTAGAACAATATAATAATTTGATGAACATTCAAGGGTTATCAAAGAATAGGCTTTATGCTCAAAGGGGTTAACTAAGATATTATGTACGGGTGAATTCATGTCTATTGGTTATAAGGGGTTTCAAAAAGAAATGCCTCTATCCTTTCTACAACCAAACAACTTCTATTTCGCTTTGCAAACACACAGGGCAAGTTCTAGGCATCATGTAAAGCATACAATGTAAGTAAAACCTCACACACACATAGCATGCAACTCATTTGGAATCCGGTTCATCTACAAGTCCTATCGATGTTCAAGCAAGCATTATTGTGCAAATTTAAGGCATATTTAGATTCTACAGTCAAGCTTAGAAAATACATTCTCAAGTTCAATTTAAGCTTTTGCTAATGTGCATACTCGGGGTTACATGTTACCTTTATTTCCTCTAATCCTAAGAAAAGAAAAATCTACCTAACCCGGTTCAAATAAAAACCCTTGGAAAAGAACCGTGGTCAAAAGAAAAACCAAGGGGGAGATGATACACTACCTAAAAAAAAAGGAAGAAAAATTCCTACGTGGACTGCTTCCCTCAAGAGTACTTGTCCTAAATAGTCCGTCATCAGGAAGAGTCCTCTACTTATATTTTTGTATTTTTTTAAAATATTTTGATTTTTTTGTGTTTTTATTATTTTATATTAACCACTACTTCTAATATATACATCATATACAAGATAAGTCACCCAACCCACACTTAAAAACATGTCATGTCCCCATGACATCAAGAAAGATAAGGCATAAGAAAGGCGAGAAAACTTACCTGAGACTCACTCGGAGTCGGAGACGGTGGATGGGTCGACGTGACATGCTCATCCAAGTGCTCTGAGCCGTGCCATAAACCCGATGTCTCACCGAGCTTGCCTCTGAGACATAGCGTCTAAACGCGTGTGCAAGCCATCAACGGAGGTGCACAGATCAGCAACCTCCTCATCCATGGACCTAAGCATAGGTCGTGAGGACTCGGACCTAGACATACTCGCTCCGCGGTAAGCATGCCTGGAAGGTCCGGCTGAATCAGTGGAGTGCCTGGCCCGGGCAACCGGTACAGGGTTGTGCTCCTCATCCAAGTCAATTGGGGTAGTGTCTCGTCCAACCCGGATTTGAGCAGCTCTAAACGGAGCTTTTCATAGTAGCTCACCATCAATGGTAGTTACTGGTGTCTGATGGAGGAGACACAGTGTAGTGACAAGAGATGGGTAGTAAAAACCCTTGGCACTGAGGGATCCCCTCAACACCATCTTATCACTAATTAAGCGGGAGATGTCAACATCCCGATGTGTTACAAAACACCAAGTTAGAAGTGCCCTATTAAAATTGACATCCGCGGTGTTGCTAGAGGGCAAGATCCGGTTACATATTATAGAAAACCAGCATTTAGCGGTGTGTGTAAAGTAGTTAGAGTGCAGAGTCTTATTTTTAATCCACACAGGGGTGCCGTCTACACATAAGGCCGCAATTACCATGTCCCATGTGACACCTGGCCTATCATGGTAATAGTCAACATCACTAGTGTGAATTGGAAGTCTAAGTACCTACCTAATAGTAGGAATATGGGCATTGACATCCTTACCTCTGACGAATACCCTCCTGGCCATCGCATAAGGAGCATTGGCATAGAATTCCCGGACAAGCATCTTGTTTACATTAGGAGGTGAGTCAAAGAGGAACTCCATTTCGCGTCTGCGAATTTCGTCATGTATTTCAGGCTTCTCAGAGAAGAGCTATTCGGTCAACTTCAACTTCCTGGAGCCATTTCTTAGCTGCCTTAGTGTGAAATCTAGTCTCCGCCTCTTCGCAAGCAAACATTGACTCATCATAAGTAGGTTTCCTCGAAGGGCTAGCACCCTGTCGAGATCTCTTAGGGGCCATAATCCTGCACAAATAAGATAACCAAAAATTTGCAAACTGTTAGTCACCGGTGGCTACTCAGACTTCGCCATCCGTGGAATATTACAATTTACCATTTTTGTGCAATTACCTCATAACTCCTATACTTAGTTTCTTATCTAACGATTTTACACATGCCTATTCAAGCACTCCACACTTAATTGTTTTGGCACTCTAACATTACACAATCAACTTAAGCCATCCCCAATAAAATACAACAACAACCAATTCATGAGTTGGGCATTATGTCTTCTAAAAATACATTAATCCATTATTACCAAGGATAATTGCCCAACTTGGTCAACCAACCAACACATATAGTCACAACACTTTTGGGTCTCCAAATCACAAATTTAGCATTATAAACTCAATTGGAGACCCAACAACCCAATCTTTACCAAACTTTCAATTATATTACAAGGTTCCTTAAGAAAAATTCATGGAACATTTAATGTGCAACAAGAAACCAAGTAATATTCATGAACTACCCTAAACTAACATTATCTAATTAAGCCTACAAAATAAACATTCAAGAACTAAGAGAAAAGAAAGAAAAATAAAAAGAAGAAGAGTAGAGAAACTTACTAGTTAGAGCAATGGAGGAGTATGGTGGAAGAGGGGGCTTGATTTGGAGAAGAGAGGGTTGGGAATTTGTAGAGAGAAGGGAGAGAATTTGAGTTAGAGAGAGAGAGGGGTTTTGAGAGAAGGGGGCGGCTGATTATGGGATATGGGAGTGGGGGGGGGGGGGGGGGGGTCATTTTTTCGCGATTCGTTCGCGGCCGCGAATGGACAGCAAACAGAGAAAATTCAGAGAGGTCACTTTTCCGCGGTTCATTCGCGGTCGCGGATGGACCGCGAACAGTGATCCTTTGAAAACATTTTCTCCGCTGGTCAGCAATTTTTTATTTATTTATTAAAATATATACTAACTACAATGAGAATACTTACAACGTGTTCGTGGGTTGCCTCCCACGTAGCGCCTGATTTAACGTCGCGTCACGACTCATCTTAGCGCATTTTAAGGCTCGCTAGACCTTTGAGGTTCATCCAACCGCAATTCTACCTTGTCCTCGGTGTCATCAAAGCCTACATAAGGTTTCAACTGCTGTCTGTTTACCTTGAATGTGCGTGATCCATCCATAGTTTGAATTTCCACGGCTCCTGACTCAAATGCCTCAATTACCTAGAAGGGTCCTGACCACCTTGATTTCAATTTACCTGGGAACAACCGTAATCTTGAATTGTATAATAGTACTTTGTCCCCGCTTTTGAAGTTCCGCTCAACGATATTTTGATCATGAATCCTCTTCATTCTCTCTTTATATAGTCTAGTGCTTTCAAATGCCAGATACCGAAATTCTTCTAATTCATGCAGCCTAGTCAGCCTTGATTTACTTGCTTCGTCCAAGTTGAGATTCAATTGTTTTAGTGCCCACCATGCTTTGTGCTCTAATTCAACCGGTAGGTGGAAAGCTTTCCCAAACACCAATTTGTATGGTGACATGCCAATTGGTGTCTTGAATGCTGTTCTATAAGCCCATAGTGCGTCATCAAGCTTTCTGGACCAGTCGGTCCTTGTGGCGTTCACTGTTTTAGTCAATACACTCTTTATCTCCCTATTGGAAACCTCAACTTGCCCGCTGGTCTGTGGGTGATACGGAGTGGCCACACGGTGGTTCACATCATACTTGGCCAATAATTTCTCAAATGCCCGGTTGCAAAAGTGTGTGCCCCCGTCACTGATGATAGCCCTTGGAGTCCCGAACCGTGTAAAAATGTTCTTTTTCAAAATCCCCACCACCACCTTAGCATCATTGGTGGGTAATGCTGCAGCTTCCACCCATTTGGACACGTAATCAACTGCAACAAGTATGTACTTATTGCCGTATGAGCTAATAAAAGGCCCCATGAAATCTATTCCCCAGACATCGAACACTTCAACTTGCTGGATTGGGTTCATTGGCATTTCATTACGCCGGGAGATGTTCTCGGTGTTGACATTTGTTGCAATCTTTCACCCACAAGTGTGCATCTTTAAACACTATTGGCCAATAGAAACCTACCTCAAGTATTTTGGCAGTTGTACGTATTCCTCCAAAGTGATCGCCATATACTGAAGTGTGACATGCCTGCAAAACAGAAGATTGTTCTATCTTGGGGATGCATCTCCGGATCATGTTATCTAGACATATCCTAAACAAATAGGGTTCATCCCAATAATAAAGCTGACTTTCACGAAAAACTCTTTTCCACAGGACCAATGAGAGGTCGTGAGAAACAATACCACTGGCTAGGTAATTTGCATAATCAGCATACCATGGTGCTTCAAGGAGAGTGGTGGTGAGCAGCTGCTCGTCTGGAAAGGTTTCCAGAATTTCCCCACTCTCTTTGACAATTTCAGCTCCTTCAAGTCATGACAAATGATCAGCGACTTGATTTTCAGTGCCTTTTCTATCCCTAATCTCGAGGTCGAACTCTTGGAGAGGCAGCACCCAACAAATCAGGTGCGGCTTAGAGTCCTTTTTATTAATTAGATATCTTAAAGTTGCATGGTCTGTGTATACAATTACCTTGGATCCTATGAGATAGGACCGGAATTTGTCAAATGCGAACACGACCACAAGCATCTCCTTTTCCATCACTATGTAGTTTAGCTGTGCTCCACTCAAGGTTCTACTTGCATAGTATATTGGATGCATCTTCTTGTCTTTCCTTTGGCCCAGCACTGCCCCCACTGCATAGTCACTGGCATCACACATTAGCTCAAACGGTTGCTCCCAGTCAGGGGCAATGATGATGGGTGCTGTGACCAACCTCTTTTTTAGTTCCTCAAAAGCAATCCTGCATTCATCAGAAAAAACAAAAGGGTGATCTTTTTCAAGTAACTTACAGAGAGGGTTTGATATTTTGGAGAAGTCCTTGATGAACCTCCGGTAAAAACCGGCGTGCCCAAGAAAGCTTCTTATGGCCTTGACGGACGTTGGTGAAGGCAGCTTTGCAGTGACATCAACTTTAACACGGTCTACCTCAACGGCTTTGCTTGAAACCCGGTGCCCCAATTCTATACCTTCTTGTACCATAAAATGGCACTTCTCCCAGTTTAGCACTAAATTTGTTTCCATGCACCGTTTCAGCATTCTTGTCAGATTGGCAAGGCATTAATCGAATGAATTCCCCTACCATTGAGAAATCATTCATGAACACCTCCATAATAGCTTCCACCATATCGGTGAAAATAGCCATCATGCACCTTTGGAATGTGGCAGGTGCATTGCATTGTCCGAATGACATCTTCCTGAAGGCAAAAATGCCATACGGGCATGTGAAGGAGGTCTTCTCTCTATCTTCGGAGGCTATGGAGATTAGATTGTACCCCGAGTATCCATCCAGAAAGCAAAAGTGGGACCTCCATGCCAACCTGTCAAGCATTTGATCAATGAAGGGAAGTGGGAAGTAATCTTTGCAGATGGCTAGATTCAACTTCCTATAGTCCATGCATATTCTCCATTCGGTGACGGTTCTACTTGAGATCAATTCATTATTCTCATTTTTCACTACCGTCATGCCTTCTTTCTTTGGCACACATTGGACCGGGCTAACCCAGTTGCTGTTTGAGATTGGAAAGATGATTCCCGCGGCTAGCCACTTTATTACCTCTTTCTTCACCACTTCCTTCATGTTAGGGTTTAGCCTTCTTTGATGTTCCCTGGAAGGTATGTGTCCCTCTTCCAGGAGAATTTTATGCATGCAATATGCGGGGCTGATCCCTTTTATGTCTGCCATGGTCCACCCAATGGCGGTCTTGCATTATTTTAGTACTTGTATAAGCTTTTGAGCTTGCACATCTAACAAACCAGATGAGATAATAACAGGTAAAGTGGAGTTAGGACCTAGAAATTCATACCTGAGATGTGATGGTAGTGGTTTAAGTTCAAGCTTTGATGGCTCTTCTATGGATGGTTTTGCCGACGGGGTCTCTCTTTTCTCTAAGTGTAGAGGCTCGAACTCAAGCTCTCTCTGCCAAAATCCCTTGCCTTCCAGAGATAGTACCCATTCGGCTAAACTTTCACCATTTACCTCTTCCATGTTCATCAGGCATGCTTGAAGTGGATCTTCAATGGTCAACTCTGCATCATCTGTCTCCACTATCACATCAACCGCATCAATAAGAGAGCAGTTCGCGAACTCACTAGGGCGCCTCATGGATTTTTGCACATTGAAGATGATATCCTCATCATTCAACCTCATCTTGAGTTCCCCAGTTTCACAATCAATTATAGCTCTCCAGGTGGCTAGGAATGGTCTTCCTAGGATTATGGGAATTTCTTTGTCGACCTTGCAATCAAGAATAACAAAATCGGCGGGAAACACGAACTTCCCAACCTGGATAAGCACATCATCTATAATACCAAATGGACGCTTAACCGTCCTGTCAGCAAGATATAATAACATACAGATAGGCCTGGCTCTCCCAATGCCTAACCTCTTATAACTAACTAAGGGCATGAGATTAATGATTGCCCCCAAATCACACAAAGCTTTAGTAAAGGCATAATTCCCTATAGTGCATGGGATGGTGAAGCTACCTGGATCAGATAGCTTCTCAGCAATGGGTCTGGAGACTACTGCACTACAAGTCTGGGTAAGTGTTACGGTGGCCAAGTCTTGGAAATCAAATTTGCGCGACATCAAATCTTTCATCATCTTAGCATAACCAGGCATTTCTTTTAAAGATTCAATTAAGGGAGTGTTTACGTGGATTTGCTTGAGCATTTCAAAGAACTTTTTGTATTGCTCTTCTTTCTGGTGTTTGGCCAACCTTTGGGGGAATGGTGGTGGAGGCCTCTTCTTCCCAATGACTTGGGACTTTTCTTTCTCTATCACTTTCTCTTCAATCTGCTGCTCTACCTGTTCAGCTACTTTCTTCGTTCCCTGCTTTGCCTCTTTATTTTCAGCAACTAGCTGGACTGTAACTTATGTCAACCCTGTGGACTCATCCAGTTCAATGGGCAATGGAGTGGGTGTCTTAACCTGTCTGTCGATTTTCTCACTTTCATTCTCAGGATCAAGATCTCTACCGCTTCTCAGAGTCACTGCCATTATCTGCTTTGGGACTTGGTCTTTTGGGTTTGTTTGTGTATCTGCAGGCAATGTCCCTTGAGGACGATTGTTAAGTGACATAGCAATCTGCCCCATCTGCACTTCCATATTTTTTATCGCTGCATCATGTGCATCTATTCTTTCATTGGTTTTGGCATTTGACCCAATTACCTGCTGCATCATAGCTTTCAATTCGGCGAACCCATCGTCATATCTACCCCCATGATGTGGTGTGAAGGTGGATGATATCCCTGCTACTGATTGCCGAAATTCTGAGGTCTAGGATATGGAGCCATGTTGTGTGGTGGCCTCATACCAGTTGCATTATACTGTAGTTGTGGAGGCCTGTATTGCTGTGGAGCCTGCTGACCCCAACTCGGATTACCTTGTCTCTGCCCTCCATAATTTGCTACATAGTTTATATCCTCAAGATGATGATGATTTTCATGGTCTGCAGCCCATGGATTACCTATGGGTTGGCTAATGCAAGATGTGCATAATACACCATTGATAGTATCTACAATGTGAACCTGCTGCTTAACCCCTGATTCTTCCACCTTCTTTGTCAGGATGCTCATTTGTGTCGATAAAGTTGCCACGTTCTCCTCTAGAGTGTTGGATGGATCCAGAGGTACAGAGTGTACCACTGGTGTGATAGGAGCATTCCTGGTCGTCCACCCGGAATTTTGAGCCATCTTGTCTAGCAAATTTTGGCCCTCTCTCCAAGTCTTGCTCAGAAAAGCCCCACCTACTGAAGCATCTACAATATTCTTCATGTTGTATGAAAGCCCCATATAGAACCTTTGACCCAACATCTGCTCAGGAATCCCATGGTGAGGACACATAACAAGCATGCCCTTGAATCTGCCCCAAGTTTCATGTAATGTCTCCATTGGTTTCTGCTTGAAGCTCACAATCTCATCAATTTGTTGAGCTGTCTTGTTAGGTGGATGAAACTTGTTGTGGAATTGCTTGATTAACTCATCCCAAGTTGCAATGGAGTTTATGGGGAGTGAGTTTAGCCATATCTGTGCTGCTCTTGTAACTGAGAACGGAAAGAGCAATAGTCTGATGGCTTCCGGAGTCACATTCGGTTGCCTCTGTGTCTTGCATATCGAGAGAATGTTCTTCAGATGCTGTTGTGGATCTTCAACCCGAGACCTAGAGAATAATCCCTTGTTTTGCAACAAGTGTAGCATACTATTAGTAATCTGGAAAGACTCAGCTAGAATTGCTGGTACAACGATGGCAGTTGCCAAATTATCCACTGTGGGTTGTGCCCAGTCAAACAGTGCACCTTCCTGTGCCTCCTGCGCCTCTTGCATATTTAACCCGGCATGCTGGTTTGGTTCGTTTACGTCACCCATGTCGAATTCTAGTTTGATTGGTTGTTGAGATTGCTTAATTTGTTTGATAGCCTTGTTACGTGCCCAGAAAGTTTGCTCGGGGTCTGAGAGTCCTTCAATTAGTTCTCTCCAGTCCTTGCAGATTTTCTAGGCATGCACCTTAGTACCCAAATCAACAACCATCAAAATATTCAATGTAAAGTGTAGAAAGAACTTGACTACACAAGAATCTTGATGTTTTGTCAATGGCAATTGATAATTCCGTTAATTCCCCGGCAATGGTGCCAAAATTGATTCACGTCCAAGCAACGGTCGTAGTCAATATAACCTGGTCTAATAAGTCCAAGATCGATCCCACAGAGAATTAACCTACCAATTACAACTTTCACAACCCAAGAACACTTTTGAATCAAGTTCCCAAACTTTGAATATATCTTTGTGTGAATTTCGAACCACTACTTTGCAATAATTGAAAGGCTTAAAAGAAAGAATTGAATATTAGGTAAAAATAATATGGAGAAGGACTAAGTTATTGATTTCCCCTATTGATTGAATCCCTTATCGTTATGCTCATACAAATTGTTAATATATTCTATCAATCATGAACGCTATGTGTATCGTAACCCTCTCCTGAGCAATTACAATAATTTACTAGTGCACTCTAGCTTTAATTTGAATAGTTCACTTAAGATTACACCCAAGACTTCGTTATTCCTAACCCCGTCTTTACGCCTAAAGTTATAGATTGCTCCAATAACCTAGGTGTGGTGTTGTTCAACAATATACCTAAATATGCACTATTATCCAAGTTATGCACACTAAATAGGCACCGCTAATTGGGACGTCTACCAATTAACTACAACAAGAACGAAGTTGAACAAATAGAAATCTAGCTAACAATTTATAATCACATAAACGATAAGTTCATCACTCAATAGGTTCCATCAAAACCTTAGAAAAGGATTTAGCTACTCATGCTCAAAGAAACAAGAATAATAATTGAAATCATAAATAAATACTTGATATAAAATAAAGGAATGAGTTGAGAGGATTCTCTCTTACTAATTATCTTCCAAAAGTAGTGAAAAATAGACAATATGCATCTCTTGGGCAAACTAGGAGTTTATATAGAGCTTTTAGGGCTAAAAACTAAGTTTGAGTACAATTAGGATTGCTGCTGGGGCGACTTTCGCGGTTCGTTCGCAGCCGCGGACGGACCGCGAACAGTAAACTTCAGAGAGCCTCTTTTTTCGCGGTTCATCCGCGGTCGCGAGTGAACCGCGGATGAACAATCCGTTTGATTTTTCTCTGATTCTTCAAGCTCTCTTCACTTTAACTCTTCTCTTGGCCTTTTCATCAACACGTGACTCCAAAATAGCTCCTTTTAGCATCCAATGTATCATATGTACCTATAACACACAAATAAATAAACACTAATCAAAGCATTTTGTCCTTATAAACAACATTATTTCAATAACAAAGTGTGATTATTTTAGGGCATAATTATAGTCAAATTCACCTATTATCAGTTTTATACTATTAATTGTTAAAGTCCAGGCCAATATTTATTACTGGGCCTGGACCTTGAACTGGCTCAGCAGTTTGCAAAGGTGTACTGAACCTCTGGAGCCCAGCATATATTTCTGTTTATATTTACAGGCACGAATGCCATTGCAGCTCGATCGGGGCATGGATTCACAATTAGGCCCAAATCATTTATATCTAAAGTAGGATAAGGACTAGGTAACATTTTTATAGCAGCACTTATGAACATGTATCAATCAGTATTAACCACTAATTACTTTTATTAATGCCATTTTGCATTTGATCACTACTGCTTTCAATATCTGACAATTAACTAAAAACCTCAATTGCTAAGCCAAATTAACTAATGACAAATAGTAACTCAATTTTAAATTTAACCACTTATGCTTTTCATATTAACTGATTCAGATTCAGAAATTAATTAACAAAACGTCCAAGTATTAATATTACACATCTAATTTTATATTAGTTATAAATCTATGTGATTTGACTAAGTTTAGACCAGTTTTAGTCTTAGGTCTAGGCGATCATCTAAAGTAGTTTGTTTAATATGTTTACTACAGTGTTATCTACTACTATTTTAGTCTAAGCTGAGTACGTATAGTTTAAAACTTATTACAACCCATTCCTAATGAATTACAAGAGATCTACATATCTAGCTACAAAAAAATAGAAATATAATTACAACTAAAACTAAACAACAATTTTCATTCCTTCATTTGCATTCTCAATTGCAGCTCCAGGACGTAGTAGTGTACCTGATTCAAATGACAAATCAATGAGTTATAGAGTTGGAGAAGGAAAATCGGCAACATCAGCAATTAGATAGCAACACCAGTAGAAACGAGTTAACACAGCAACATTTACAAAACTTTAGAATGGATATAACCCAGCAAATTAACCCAAGCAAATTGGAAAACCCAGCAAAGTCAATCAAAACCAGTGAAGAACGACCAACAGAGATTCCAAAATAACACTGTCACGACCCCAAATCCGGTCGTGATGGCGCCCAGCACACTGCTAGGCCAGCCCGACCAATCAACAACAATCACGGAGCCACAAGTTCACTTTATCCAATTTAAGCATAATAGTGATAGATATATTAAAAACAAGGGACCAAGTCCCAACACGTGCCAACTCCCATAGACCGAAGGGTCAAGAGTCATGAGCCTCTACAGAGTATACAAAGTGTAAATAGTGAATATAATTGTGCACAAGTGTGGGATGATCAGAACAAAAATATAGACAAACTGGAGAATCAGGTCCTGCGAACGTTGGCAGCTACCTCGATTGTCCAAAAGCACTCCCGAGCCACAATAGAATCAGCTCCACTGTGATGTACCTGGATCTGCACACAAGGTGCAGGGAGTCGGGTGTGAGTACTTTCAACTCAGCAGTAATAAAAGTAAATAATGCTGAAGGGAAGAAAACCACGATAGACACTATCTCATGCTACACAATACAGAACTATATTTTTATTCCTTTCCAGCATAAGTGAGTAGATCATTAAAAATCTCAATTTTTAGCTACTTTCTATCATAATAATATACCAATACCTGGATACAATCTCAAGCAGTGCAAGTCCGCACTCAAATCAGCCCCTCGGGCTCAGCACTCCTTATCAATTTACACCAGGAGATCTGGTCAATAAGGCAACTAATGCATGTGTGCCAGTAATGTATGAGTGCTGAATGTTATGCCACGTAGTACACGTAAACCAATGTATGTATGCCATGCGATGCATATGACCGCTACGGCGTGTAGCCCGATCCAATTTGGGTACCCGTGCTCACTGTGGGGGTTCAGACTCCGGAGGGGCTCCTACAGCCCAAGCACAATATTAATATCACACCTGCTGCGGCGCGCAGCCCGATCCGTATACCACTGCGGCGTGCGGTCCGATCCATGCATGTGTATGCATATGCTCACATGAAATGTCATGCCCTAACATATGGCCCTCGGCCCAATCAGTCTAACAAATAGTCAAAGAAAGCCCTACGGGCAACAATATCATATTAGCTCACAACTAAAAATATTATTAAGACCTTGTTCAAGTTTTTCATAACCTTATAAAAATGTTGAATAGCAAAATACCATTTAAAACCTTAAATTTAGATAAAAATATGTACAGTGTTATCAAGGCAATGATACTAATCCCTGAAGGATTCGGCACGAAGCCCAAACATGATAATTAGTCCTATTTATTTCAACAATTAGGTGTTATTATTTATTACGCGGGATGAACCAAGTCGCGATCCCCAATGGTTCTCTACCCCACGTCTGTTATCCGACGTGCAAGTCACCTCAACACAGCACTAAGATGTGCAAGTCCGGGGTTTACTAACCCTCAGGACATCATTTACAAGTATTACCCACCTCGAACCGACGAAAGCTCATGCCCGCGATACCTTAGCTCCTCGAACCGGCATCCATGCACGTCAAAACTAGCACAAATCATCACAAATATATCAAAATAGGCTAATGGAACATCACCCAATCGAAAGAACACGAAAAATATCAGAAATCACGAAATTGGCAAAACCCGAGCCCCGAGCCCATTTCTCGAAAAATTATGAAACTCACATTTTTGGAATCCTCGTCTCTCCATGAGTCAGTACATACCAAGAACTCCCAATTCGGACCACAAATGGTCCTTCAAATCCCCATTTTAAGATTTTTGTTCAAATCCCTAATTTTCTTGATTTCTTACCCAAATTCAGAGAATTAATGGAAGATTCTTTGTTAAAATCATGTATTTAACTCATAAAACTTACCTCCAATGATTCCCCGTCGAAATCCCTTCAATTCCCGTCCAAAAGCTCTCAAGAATGACCAAAAATTTGCAGGCATATCCAAAATCACCTAACGGAACTACTACAACTGTCGGAATTCCATTCCGACTCGCGGATCAAAATCTCACCTATCGATCGGATTTCGCCAAAATTCAACCTTAGCCAATTCAAGCCTATTTCTACACCGGATCTCCAAATTCAATTCCGATTGCTCTCCTAAGTCATAAATGATCCCTCGAAACTAGTCGAATCATCCAGAATCCGATTCCGAGCACTCTAACTCGATAGTCAACTCTAGGTTGACTTTCCATATTCAAACTTCCTTCAAACATGCTATTTGCTTCATTTTTTAATTCAATTCACACCTAACTCACCCGATAGGTTCTAACACTGATATAGAAGCATAAGATATGTTAATGCAAGGTAACGGGGTGGAAATTTTCGTAACGACGGGCCGGGTCGTTACATTCTCCCCAACTTAAACAAACGCTCGTCCTCGAGCGGACTCAGAGTTTGTACTGGAAGCAACCCACTAGCCGAATGACCTTACCAAGCATATATCCGGGCGATCATACGTCACCCTATCTCACATAAGTCCGAAAACACCATATAGTCAGAATTTCACAGACCATCTGAACCATAAATCACATTGCACTTTCTGAAATCATATGCCAAATGCAAATCCCATGCATATACTCAGGATACACTCGAATCCACTACAATAACCCATATTCACTACTCCGGGTGAGATCATATGCTGTATCGACAACCCAAATCACTCGAGACGATAGTCTCTAATCACAACAACTGGCCACAATAACCAAATACTAGCTGAAAACCTCTTTCATTAGGTAGAGTCTTATTCCAACACCTCTATATCCTGCCCACGGCAGCTAAAACACGCGATATACCGAACCCATCTCTCAGGTTAACCATTCGTGAATCTATTTCCCTCTTAAAACTGATACTACGATAGGTTTCGGAGCCAAACCTTGATTTTTACCTTTTTAACAAGCTAAGATCTAATATGCTCGTATTCATTAATGACTCCAATGGTCATTTCGATTATAACACACCGCACTGGTGATAAGACACCTCAACACCGACCTAAGCCACGACGAGCACAACATAGGCTCCAATAGAAACGTATGCACACACTCAAATCATGACAACTCAATTCATGACAACTGTCTCCAGCAAATAGAGCTGCAATTCAATTCCTCTGTGCCATCATAACATAGAACTGAGATCACGTCTCGCATTATAGAAATAGAGTACCTGAATCCTCCTCGAGAGGTCATAACATCACGTAGCCTTGCCGCGATTCGTGATTCTACCCCAACATTATTACTCATGAAGCACCTCAAGCCACTAGGCTCAAAACGGTTAGCCACGCATAGATCTAGGTCTTGAACCCAAGCAATCAACCTCACCCACGGTGAAATAATTAACGTATGCTATTAAATCCTGAAAGGACACAACCGATGTGTCATTCGCCAAGCGATACTCAAAACGGTCTTTTCCTCAGAAGCGAGGAAGTATTGTATACCAGGTAGCTTATAACTAACTATATTTTCACAATATTCTGTTGCGGCGTGCAACCCGCTCCAATGACATACCCGTGGCGGCGTGCCACCCGATCCAGATACCATACCTGTGGCGGCGTGCCACCCGATCCAAATAACCCGTGGCGGCGTGCCACCCGATCCACGCATGAATCTCGCAAAAGGAAATACATATCGAGTCGAATTTTCTCGTTACAGCAAACATGTATATATAGCCTCAAGCTCGGCCACATGAAACGCATCTGACAACGTTTCTCAATACTGGAACTGAATCAATGGTAGATACCTCTACACTGACATCCGCCACTAAGTCCCAACCAACAAAGCAATACCCACCAGCCGTTTGCTGGTCCTGAGGTACAACTACCCCGCTGGAGCATACTCCGATGCACTTTGCTACGCAATTTGTGCCATACCATCATAGTCCATATCACATCAGTCTAGACAACCTGGCCAAATGATGACCAGTCAGCAATCAAGTATCATAATCCAAATTCGTCATATCAAGTTGAGAGAGAAAGCCACTAGAGCCTCCGATTTTTTTTTAATCACAAAACGGTGTCGATACACATGATATACAACCACTGCATAGGCGGACTAACGAGAGCTTCAAGTCTCCAACACATATATAACACATGAATCACAATGCCTGATCCCGTACTCCATTGTACATATACATAACGCACATCAAGCGTCCATTCATACCACGACAGCCATTCAGAAATTTCACTATGCCATCAACGACTCAGTTATTATAGTCGATCCAACAAGAGAATACCACATACCATTGGATATTATCAGTTTACATTACATTGTCCTTTTTGGATCATATTCCCTGCCAAGTTAATAGAATATCGGTACCATTTTCTTAAATCATCAGAAAGATCGATTCTTAATTCACCTGCAGCTGTCCGCACTGCTCAATAATTTTATTAACTTCCCATATATTATGAACCGATCTCAAAACCTAAAATATACCATTATCAACTTTCCATAACACATCGTGTATACCATATTACACTAAGACAACATGGAAATTCATATCCCTTTCCTCCGCCTCAACATCAGCGCACTGCACTAGTCAAGGACTTTCGTGATCCCATATAGAAGAAAACTCATTACACATTCCACGCTTCGCATACCGACATGAGTATACTCATTTTCAAACCATGATAAAACACATCACAAACTATTTCTTCCCATTCGTTGCATAAGTTTAACTGCCAGGACTGAGTCCTTATACCCATATCAAGTTACACAACTGCCAACACTCAAGAGCTTTGCTGCAATGTCTGCAAGACTTATTACTTCAACCACACACCAGGAATCAATCGTATTCCTTTTTATACCATTCCGGTTTATTAACAAGTCGTTCCATTTACCCAGTTTCCTTTCTGATTCATCTCTAATTTCATATCACTCTTTATTATAGTACCATAATACATCAACTCATGTTACCACACGAGACTCGTACACAAGACCACACGGTCTAAGACCCATAGGCCACTAAATACTCTCTCAATGTTTCCCAAAAGTACCACATTCTACCATACTTTATTTTGATGAACTTCCCGTAATTTTTTTAAATTGTTATCATTACTTCCCAATACGGATACCTAGAATCCCATCATTCACATGATATAACACAAGCCTTGATCTTCTCTAACGAAACCGCCATCTTTAGCCACATACACAAATCTTAAGGCACTTGACTGTTACAAGCAAAATCTTGAACACTGCAAAACCATTCTCGGACATCATTCACCCTTATTCAGCTGTAATTCAACTGTCCTATTGATTAGAACCACTCGTGTTTTGTTAGAACTCTGACATCGCAGAACATGATTACTTACGGATACAATCAACTATCTTTCTTTTCTATACGGTGAATATTCTTTACCAACAGCAATTCAAAACACCCTAGTACTTCATCAGATCTACGAAGCACCATAACCTTTACCAGAATTTCCCAACATACTTAGAGACAGAATCAACATAGCACACAATAGTGCAATCAGCTAATCAATAGCAACCTCCCCAACTTAGCTCGAAGCCATTCATCAAAGTACTTTCAACCACTCATATCATTATTACCCAAGTTATGCCGAAATGTTAATATGAGATTAAACTCATGTCATTTACAAGCCTTGATAGAGACTCAAGTCATCAGAGACCTTAGCTCTTCTGCAATTCTTGCAGATATACATGCACCACCAATAAGCCCACTCTCTTTAGGTGACAGAAATCTTTCTAAGTCCCCAAATTTTCCAAAAATTTCGGCAGAGTTCCCTTTGTAAATTGGCCAATCCACCTGCCAGAGAATCACCAAAACCATCCTAGCAATACATTCATAACTCGACAAGACATCACAATGCATATCGACAAAATTAGTCTCAATACTACACAAATCATATTATCATATTTGGTACATGAACATGCGTTGTACCTGCTCGAATCATAACACATATCAACTACCTTTCAATTACACATGAGAACCAATCCACCTATCTCGCCTCAATTTAGCATTTCAACAGAATACCTTCCACCAGGATACACATAGCATAATCATTTTAGTCTTCATGAGTTTGAACTCATTCCACTACACATAAGGCACTTTACCTTCCAATTAAGAGGCGATGAAAATATTTCTCACGCCCATAGCTAGGGCTACATATCAAATCACAATAAAGATCAATACCGATCGTATGAACTTCATAATACCTGCTCGCGAAATTAGTACCTTGGTGCTCAAGCCATAGACAAGGATCTGGCCTCAAGTCCTCCCGACTGGCCCAACATGAACTCACGGAGATTATATCTCGCCCCTCGATCGGGGGATTGCAAGCCATAAGTCAATTATATTACTGAGCACTCGATGCGTACACAGACGTGCGGAAGGAATTTTAAAAGCATATCTCAAGCTGAATCAAGTACGCACGATAAGAATTCCAAGAAATGTGAAGTGTTTCCTAAAGGTTCGCAGCCTCACAAGGATAAGTACATGCGTCCCCGTACCGATCCACAAGACTCTACTAACCGGCTCAAGACTCATGAGGCCTAGTAAACCTAGGCTCTGATACCAACTTGTCACGACCCCAAATTCGGTCGTGATGGCGCCCAGCACACAGCTAGGCCAGCCCGACCAATCAATAACAATCACGGAGCCACAAGCTCACTTTATCCAATTTAAGCATAATAGTGATAGATATATTAAAAACCAGGGAACCAAGTCCCAACACGTGCCAACTCCCATAGACCGAAGGGTCAAGAGTCATGAGCCTCTACAGAGTATACAAAGTGTAAATAGTAAATATAACTGTGCACAAGTGTGGGATGATCAAAACAAAAGTACAGACAGACTGGAGAATCAGGTCCTGCGAACGCTGGCAGCTACCTCGACTGTCCAAAAGCACTCCCGAGTCGCAATAGAATCAGCCCTGCTGTGATGTACCTGGATCTGCACACAAGGTGCAGGGAGTCGGGTGTGAGTACTTCCAACTCAGCAGTAATAAAAGTAAATAATGCTGAAGGGAAGAAAACCACGATAGACACTATCTCATGCTACACAATACAGAACTATCTTTTTATTCCTTTCCAACATAAGTGAGTAGATCATTAAAAATCTCAATTTTTAGCTACTTTCTGTCATAATAATATACCAATACCTGGATACAATCTCAAGCAGTGCAAGTCCGCACTCAAATCAGCCCCTCGGGCTCAACACTCCTTATCAATTTACACCAGGAGATCCTGGTCAATAAGGCAACTAATGCATGTGTGCCAGTAATGTATGAGTGCTGAATGTTATGCCACGTAGTACACGTAAACCAATGTATGTATGTCATGCAATGCATATGACCGCTACGGCGTGTAGCCCGATCCAATTTGGGTACCCGTGCTCACTATGGGGGTTCAGACTCCGGAGGGGCTCCTACAGCCCAAGCACAATATTAATATCACACCTGCTGCGGCGCGCAGCCCGATCCGTATACCACTGCGGCGTGCAGTCCGATCCATGCATGTGTATGCATATGCTCACATGAAATGTCATGCCCTAACATATGGCCCTCGGCCCAATCAGCCTAACAAATAGTCAAAGAAAGCCCTACGGGCAACAATATCATATTAGCTCACAGCTAAAAATATTATTAAGACCTTGTTCAAGTTTTTCATAACCTTATAAAAATGTTGAATAGCAAAATACCATTTAAAACCTTAAATTTAGATAAAAATATGTACAATGTTATCAAGGCAATGATACTAATCCCTGAAGGATTCAAATAATCGGCACGAAGCCCAAACATGATAATTAGTCCTATTCATTTCAACAATTAGGTGTTATTATTTATTACGCGGGATGGACCAAGTCGCGATCTCCAATGGTTCTCTACCCCACGTCCGTTATCCGACGTGCAAGTCACCTCAACACAGCACTAAGATGTGCAAGTCCGGGGTTTACTAACCCTCAGGTCATCATTTACAAGTATTACCCACCTCGAACCGACGAAAGCTCATGCCCGCGACACCTTAGCTCCTCGAACCGGCATCCACGCACGTCAAAACTAGCACAAATCAGCACAAATATATCAAAATAGGCTAATGGAACATCACCCAATCGAAAGAACTCGAAAAATATCAAAAATCACGAAATTTGCAAAACCCGAGCCCCGGGCCCAGTTCTCGAAAAATTATGAAACTCACATTTTCGGAATCCTCGTCTCTCCACGAGTAAGTACATACCAAGAACTCCCAATTCGGACCACAAATGGTCCTTCAAATCCCCATTTTAAGATTTTTGTTCAAATCCCTAATTTTCTTTATTTCTTACCCAAATTCAGAGAATTAATGGAAGATTCTTTGATAAAATCATGTATTTAACTCATAAAACTTACCTCCAATGATTCCCCGTCGAAATCCCTTCAATTCCCGTCCAAAAGCTCTCAAGAATGACCAAAAATTTGCAGGCATATCCAAAATCACCTAACTGAACTACTGCAACTGTCGGAATTCCATTCCGACTCCCCGATCAAAATCTCACCTATCGATCGGATTTCGCCAAAATTCAACCTTAGCCAATTCAAGCCTATTTCTACACCGGATCTCCAAATTCAATTCCGATTGCTCTCCTAAGTCATAAATGATCCCTCGAAACTAGTCGAATCATCGAATCCGATTCCGAGCACTCTAACTCGATAGTCAACTCTAGGTTGACTTTCCATATTCAAACTTCCTTCAAACATGCTATTTGCTTCATTTTTTAATTCAATTCACACCTAACTCACCCGATAGGTTCTAACACTGATATAGAAGCATAAGATATGTTAATGCAAGGTAACGGGGTGGAAATTTTCGTAACGACGGGCCGGGTCGTTACAAACACTCGAGTTGACAGCAATTGAAAACTAACAGTATTTCAGTGTGATATATTTCAGTGTATATATTTCTGAACTTTTTAACTTCTAAAATTTTTTGAACCTCTAAAATTTTGATCCCCTCAAATTAGGCCCGAAGTAGCCTATTTATAGAGTAGAATGGGAGGGAAATTTGAATTAATTATTCAGATTTCCCACCCCTACTCTTTTCAATTATTTCAGTTAAGTATAGGGTATTTTTGATAAGAATACACTTGAACCCCTTGTAGAAGGTTCCAGGATATTCTATACCATTCTATTAGGCATTAATACCTTTATTGCCCTAACTTGCTAAGGGTTATTACCTATTCACCATTTAACTATGCCTGATTCACCCCTTATTATTCAATTAATTACAGTAAAATCAAGCCCAATTGTCATTTATTCCCCCACTACTTCTACATTATCCTCAGAATTACCATTTGCTATTCCCTGTTAACCCCTTATACTCCATATGTATTTACCCGACTGCCCTTAGGTCTGTTAAGACTTGGGGGTATTCATCATTAAAAATACAACCCCTAAACTAAACTTTATTTTTTAACCAATTTTAGACTAAGTAAGATTTTACAGAACTAACCACTTTCAGAGATAGCCACAAATGGCTTTACAAGTCAAACTTTACACTGTGTTGCAACAATAGCCTATCATTTGCACATATAGTCCTATTATGACTAAGTGCTCAAGAGTTCAGAAAAGCCAAACATATAACCGTATTTGCAAAAATAGCCAATTTCATGTAATTTTGCACACATTGTCACACCTCCTTTTTACTACCTTTTTTTGATTTACCCGATTAAGAGAATAAGGTATACCTCGATATTATGAATACCCCCGGAAAGGATATAATAACAACAAGGAAGGAGTTTTTCCAAATAAAGGACAATCGGTTCGGGATTTTATTTACAGTTTCAGAGTCACCACTTGGGAAAATAATGGTATCCCAATTCACCGATTAATCCCGAATCCGAGGAAGTTGACTCTGTTTTTAACAGTTCGCGCAACGAGAATTCCGGATAAAGAATTCTGTTAACCCAGGAGAAGTTGTTAGGCACTCTGGGATTCTGTGGTTTTAGCACGGTCGCTCAACTGTCATTCTTGATTTTAGATGATTTATTACATGCCTTTTAACAATATGTACGTGTTTCACTTTGAATATTTTATGAATTGCGACGTCGTGAAAATGTATTTCGAGTCACACCACAACTAGTACGCCTGTGACCTTTAACACATTTCGGCTTCGCCGAGATTTACGATTTGAGTCACATCAAATGTGCACTCATATTCGGGAAAGTATATTTTGAAAGTCGTGCCTAAATCGTCTATCGGCTTCTTAATCTTTTGAAAGGTTGTGAAATTAGCTATCAACCTTCCGAATCTATTATATAACTATTCATTTATATGGGGGCCCTGCTGCTTTGTTTTCAATGCGAGGCTCGTCCCACTTGATTTTATAGTCCAATCCTATATTCATACTATATTTTCTTTTTTTGGTTTTTCCCTAGTTTATTGTTTTTCCAGAATGCAGGCGAGGCCTTATTTTTTATATTACACGGGCTGGACTGTTGCACTCCTTTCAGCGTATCAGTTAATATATCTGGGACCTAGAACCCAGGAACACGCTAAAGTGTTTAGCAGAAGCTCAATTACAAATTTACATAGTTCTGGGCCTTCGCAACTTATTAGGCCCATATCAGACAGAATCGGATAAGAGAAATAGAAATCAGAATTCATTGTCTACACAGATGCTCAGATTCAGAAGATAATAAAACTCAAATTATTTTTATTCAATGAAGAGAAATAATACAGAATTATAATATTGATTTCGAACCTTAATCTTCTACTGTGAATGAAGTCTAATTAACAACTTGCTTTTGTTTTTGTGTTTCAACAATTATTCTAAACTACTAAATCTAATTACTTAATATCTAAAACTATCAGATTTATTACTTAATAATATACTAATCTCAATTACTTGTAGCTTTCAGAGAATTAACTGAGAGCATTAAACATTAAACTATTTTATATATCTCACTTAAGTAACTATGTGATATATGACTTCATATTCGAATTTCAGTTTTAACCATAGTATTTCAATTACTACTAATACTGTTTCAGATTAAACTAACGATTATCGTATTAAACTAATTGTTACACATTAATGTCGCTATTAATCTACCTGTTATGCACTTGTTTTTAAACTAAATGTACCAGATTAGTTATTAACCTACTTTAACTAAAAGATTATAATTACTACCGCTACTCTACTTTATTTACTATTCTATTACATTGTTTTCAGTTTTCATCTGTGTCTCACATGAATCAATTATACAACAATTCCTACTGAATTACCATTTCAACTAATCATCATCTAAATACAAAAACAAATTCAGAAAATGAACTATTGAGAATTCAACTTGATTTATTCATCCACTTCAATCGACAACAATTACATATTTGTAGTGCAGATGCGTACCTGATTCAACAATGAAAATTGATGAGTCTAAGGGAGATGAAGATGAGAAATAAGCAGGTAGATCACATCAGTACTGCAACAGCAATGGAGATGAATGAATCACAGCAGCACAATCAAATTCAGCAGTAAAGTATGGATTCCAGAATCAGCAAAGCAATACCCAGTAACACAATAGCATAAGACCAGTAGAAAACCCAAATAACCATCAGATAACAGGGGAATTTCTATAGAGCTTCAAAGCAAAGCTTCGAATAATACCCAAAAATTACCCTATGTGTTTGTATTTCAGTATATCTCTGAATTCATTCCAAAAAATCCAGCCTCTAATAAGGCTCTATTCCAGCCTATTTATAGATAGAATTGGTGAAATTTTGGGGGGGGGGGAATTTGACAAAAGTTATTTCTAATTCCCTCCCCTTAATTCTTTTATTTGCTACACATTAATATCCATTTCATATTCAAATTTGCCTTCCAGCATGTGCTGGAAGGTTCTATTAGGTTCTATTTGAGGTGTATTACTAGTATACCCTCACTTGCTAAGATTATAAACTGATTTGCTTTTTTATTGGGTCTATTATACCCTTTGTTTTGTCTAATATTGCAGAAATACTAGGCCTAAATGTCTTAATTGTCCTCATAGGCTTTATTAAATCCACAATTATGCCATTTTCATTTTCTTTTACACCCTTATTGTTGATTACTAATTACCCGACCTTATCCAGGTCTGGGTATTCTGTTTTAACCCTTATTTAACTTCTGGCCATTTGTTATATTAGTCTTTAAGACTTAGCCAGATTAGAATCTTAACTTCATTTAAATTTTAACCTCTTTTTAAGAAGTATTCTTTCATTCTTTGTCTTAGAGTTAATTTGCAGGACTAGCCTATTTATTTATTAAGGATTAACAACAACAACAACTACTACCCAGTATGTTCCCACAAAGTGGGGTCTGGGGAGGGTAATACGTACACAGGCCTTACCCCTACCCGAAAGGGTAGAGAGGTTGTTTCCGGCATTAAGTCTTTCAATTTCAGCCATTCCAGTATTTTGGACTTGGCTTTTACAAAATTAAAAACTGTTATTCAATAGCCTTTTAATGCTAATTTAAGACTTACAAATCTAGACATCTTAGGCTTTTATTGTCTATTACTAAGATTTAAACTAATTTCAGAACTAACCACTTGGATTCTGACTTAGAATTTTACAGAATTAGCCAGTTTTCACACTGGCCACTCTATTGTTATTTCAATTTTAGCCACTTTTTATGTCATTTTCATTTTTAATCTTATTAAACTACTTTCATGTTTCAAAATTTATCCAATTAACTGTCTAAGCAGCTATAACCAATATCATCTAAGAGCATATTAAGCTTAATTGTAGTCTAATAACATGAATCTATTACAAATATAACCTTTTCATATCAAATTGCACACACAGCCACAAAATCAGAATCATTTGTCATTTAACCAAAACTTAGAGGGAAATTTGAATATTGTTGAATTTCAATCAAATAACTTCACAATTTAAATTTTATGCACAACATATCAGATTTGACATAAGAGGCATACTCAGAATATTCTCATGTTAAAGACTAACAGAAAACCCTAAAGTGCTCGAGCATACATAGTCAAGTGTAATAGCCAGGATTAACAATAGACTAGTGAAGCATGTTATTAACAAAGAATATTAGAAAATATTATAAGATAAGCTAATAGAAACAGGTTATAACAAGAATCATAAAAGATAAAATGAAGAGAAGACGAATAAAATCTAACATGCAAACAAACTAATTTCAAAATATAACAGAAAATAACACAAAACATGTTCATCAACCAAAAAAAATAGAAAAACAGAGGGACGGGGACTTAGCTCGCAAGATATGTCTCCTGAGCTTCCCCATTTTTGTTTCCTTTTCTTGTTCTTTTTCTTTTCTTTTCTTTTCTTTTCTTTTCTTTTTTCCAGTTTCCTTTTCTTTTCTTTCAAGCTTCGAACTTCAAGCTTGAAGTCTTTTATTGGTTTTAATAACATAAATGGGTTCAGAGATGTAAAAGAGAGACTCTTTGCTTTGGGGTTTGGTTTGAGTCGACCGGAGTTAGGGTTGCGGCGACTCATTTTCAATATTCGAACGGTTTAAGAAAGATTCGAAAGAAATGGCATACATGGGTTTATAGATCAAAAGAAGGGGGTTTTGGGGTGTTAATCTGGAGACCAGTGTAAAAAATGGTGGTCACCGGAGAAGAACTCTGGTGACCAGATTTTCAAAATTTGGGGCTTTTGGGGGTTTCTTGGCTTTTCATGGTGGTTTTGGGTAAGGGAGTGAGATGAGAGAAGTTTTGGGGTAAGGGTGTGGCCGGAGACTGCCATGAATGGTGGGCAGTCTCCATAGCCGCTGATGTTAAGAGGAGAGGAAGAAGAAGCATCAGACGGCTAGGGTTGAGAATAGGGTGAAATGGCCGGTCTCTGAGAGAGACCTGGCCTTTTATTCCTTTAATGCATGGGTGATTCCTGGCCATTGGATCATCAATGATCAACGGCCGGGATTAAACTCCTTGAAATGACACCGTTTAGTTTATGTATGGACTTGATCTCTTCCGTTGGATTAAATGAATGAACGGCCCAGATTCAATATCAAAGCTATATCAAATTAATTAGATTTCCGGATTAATCCTCAGCCGTTGGATTAGATAACTGGATGGCTGAGATTATTGTTACTTAAACAGATGGACCGGTCTTCTTTAAATTGCTTGGGCCAATGCATTTGGGCCTGGTCAAATGGCCCAGATATGTATTTTTTGTATTTTTCATGTATTTTTATTGTTTTTATGTATTTTCTTGTTGTATTTTATCTTCTATTTTTATATTCTTTTTCAATTACTCAAATTCTTTTAATTTCCTATTTTCTCCAAATTTTCTGATATTTTTTGCCATTTTTGCTATTTTTCTTATTTTCCGGTATATATATGCATTTTTGTTAATTTTCTTTTAAAATTATTTTATTTGTGATATTTATACTCAAACTATTTTTTAATTATCTAATTTCCATATTTAATTGTTCACTCACACAAATGCATTTTATTTCAATCAAAACATGTAATTGCACACAAAAATATTATTTATTTAATTTTGGAATTTTATTGCTTAGGGAAAAATCTCGTGCTCACACACATAACCCTAATTTCCACTAATTTTTAATTAATCAAAATTCATAGAGACAAATAGATAATTGTTGAATCCTAATCAATCAAACCCCTTAGTCGAAACAGGATCTATTACACAAGAACATCAAACAGCAAATCAAGATGCGATTAAATGAAATAGCTTTAACCATAACAAACAAAGTACTTAATCAAACACAGAGATATCATGCCAAGATTTAGGTTTTAATCGAATACTAACACAGAAGAGTGAAGCATAGAAAATAGAAGTAGTTCAGGGATACTTAGCTTTTTGGGAGTCTCTTTTTCCATTACTTTCTTTCTTCTTTTCTTTCTTTTCTTTCATTCTTATTCCTTTTTTATTTGTTTTCCGATGGTTCAGAGACTCTGGGTCTCCATTTGATAGTCAATCCTCCAGGCAGACTTTAGGAGTCTTGTTTGGATGTAAAAGGGTGGTATTTTGGGTCTGGGGTTTGATTTAAAAGGGTTTTGGGTTTGGGTGTCCGCCGGAGTGTGGTTCCGGCGGAACATTTTTGAAGATTTGAGAAGTAGGACTAATATTCAAGGGGTGGGACTTAGGTAGGGTGATAGAGGATGTTAAGGTAGTTCTGCAGTGTAAAGGTGGGAGGTTCAAAAATGGTGGTCGCCGGCTAGGGTTCCGGCGACCGAAGTTTCAAGATCTGGGAGAGATGGTGGGGTATTTGGGTAAGGCTAGTAGTATAGGGTGTTAAAGAGGCAGAGGGGGGTTCAGGGGTAAAGGCCTGGTCGGATACGATAACCAGAGATAGACCACCGGTAGGGTTCTGGTGGCCTGTGGAGAGGATGATGGGAGAATAGGGAGGCTAGGGTTTCAGTCTGAGAAGGGTGTGTTTGTATAATGAGGGTTGAATGGAGGGGTTATAGATATATATTATAAATGTATTATTAGTTAACAACCATTAGATTAAATTGGTTGAACGGCCCAGATCACTTTGGCTCTAAAACGACATCGTGTATTTTAAGTGAAACCTTCTTCTCGTCTATTAGATTAGCTTCTTGGACGGCTGTGATTCATTCATTTAAACTGTGTCATTTGGTTCCATGTGACATTGATTTCATCTGCCTGAATAATTAAACGGACGGTTGTGATCCTTTGTATTAACGGCGTCATTTTGTTTATTTAAGAACCGACTATCTTGGTCCGTTTGATTGAATCATCAACAGCCCAGATCTACTCGCTTTAAATGATGTTGTTTTCTTTTACAAGGGATGGCCGGTTCAATTTCAAATTGGGCCAGGTCAATTAGGGGTATAAATTTTGGGCTAGCCTTTTTTAGTTGGCCCAAATACCTTGTATATTTGTATTTTTTTATATTTATCTTATTTTTTTATTTTTTAAACTGTATTTATTTAATTGTTTTCTGTATTTTCTTGCACTTTATAGTTGTTTTCCTTAGTATTTATCCCCTTTTATTTTGTATTTCTCGTATTTTTCTTTGATATTTTGAATTTCTTTGGTAATTCTCTTATTTTTTGACATTTTCTAATTAATTTCATTTTGTATTTATGTTTTAATTTCATTTACTTTACTTACAACAATTAAAACAAACACAGATACGTTCTACACAATAATAAACCAATTTTAATCCAAATTATTTTTTGTATTTTTATTTTGGAATTAATTGCTTGGGGCAAAAATCACATGCTCACATACAAGAGAGAAAAGGAAAACAAAAATAAAGGCTATCAGGAATGAAGAAGGAAGAAAATTGCATTTCATTAAAATTTGTAAGATAACAAGGTTTAACTCATCCAAACAGACGGAATATAACATCTGAATTACAACCTTGGAAATAATCCAGATTAAACTCAAAGGAAAATCAAAAACTAACTTCCACGACTCCTTCTGGGTAGGAAAAGGAGTAGGTTTCCAATTATTAAGCTTTTCCTGGGATCCCAGGAACCGCACATTAGATTTACTCGGACCCTCGCCTGCCTCCAACATATTCACCTCATCAACCAACCTTTCGAACCTTTCAATCAACTCCTTGTTGGGTTCTATCACCATAGAATTAAGCATTGCCGTTGCTGGGCGCCTTTTAGTACCAGGGCGGACAAAGGAACAGGAAAGGTGGGGAATGGGTTTTGGAAGGGTCCACACTTTCTTTTTTATCTTTTTGGCTCGCCTTATGTCAGCAGCAGTGGGTTTGAAGCATAACCCGAAAGTATCCAAATTTCCCGGAAGATACACTGGTTGTATGATGCCCTGCAATGAAGCACCCAAACCTTTTCTAGGCAAGAATCCATTTTTATCATCTCTGACGCCACCATGACAGATGTAGCATCTACCTTGGGCCTAGGAACACACTCTCCTTCCGGAATTCTAGCAACTGACACTGTGTCCAAGACTTGGTACACCTATGGACCATTGTCATCCTCAACTTCATCGAAAGGCATAATGGAATTACAAGGACTGTCTTCCCCATGTACCACAATTTCCTACCGGTCCTATTCAAATTTGACCATCTGATGCAAGGTAGACAGTACTGCTTTTGCGGCATGAATCTAGGACCGACCCAATAAGAGATTGTAGGAAACAGCCACATCAAGCTCTTGGAACTCCATAGTGAATTCAAGTGGTCCTATTGTTAGTTCCAACACAATATCCACAACTGTGTCCTTTCCTCCTCCATCAAATCCTCATACACAAATGTTATTCTTGTGAATTCTCTCATTGTCCACTTTCAAATTTTCTAGGGTGGAGAGAGGGCAAATGTTTGCACTAGACCCGTTGTCAATCAACACTCAAGTAACCATAGAGTCTTCACACTTCACTGTGAGGTAAAGGGCTCTATTATTCTCACTACCTTCCAAAGGCAACTCATTATCAAAATATGAATCCCTATTAACCTCGAAAATCGTGTTTTCTATCTTCTCAAGATGGTTCATAGAAATCTTATCTGGAACATGGTCTTCATTCAGAATTTTCATCAACACCCGGCGACGCTCATTCGAATGGATCAATAAAGACAGCAACGAGATCTTTGCCGGGGTTTTCCTCAACTGCTCCACAATGGAATAATCTTGCGCCTTCATCTTTTTTAAGAATTCTTTAGCCTCTTCTTCAGCTACAGCCCTCTTTACTGGTGTTGGATTATATTTAGCTACATTAACATTTCTCAGTACTTCAGGGGCAAAGCATATCCCTGAACGAGTTAGCCCATAGATTTCACACACTTCTTCTTTAACTTCCTTTCCTTTGTACATCATAGTCATCCGGTCATAGTTCTATTGAACGGCCATTTCACTGACCACTGGTAGCTGAGCTATTGGTTTAATGATAATCGACTCTGTGTGAGTGCCTTTTACAATTACCATAGGCTCGACAACTGCTCATGCTAACATCACTTTAACTGTTTTTGGTTTGGTTGTCATAGATGGTTTGCTGACTGTTTCTTCTATTGTGACCAATGCCTTCCCACCGATCAATTTCTCATTTTCTTTGTTTTCACTGCTTTAATCATCATCACGGTCTATGAAGGCTTTTTGTACTCTCCCTTCTGCACTAGCTCAATTATGTGAGTCTCATGATGGGTTGGTAATGGATTCTGAGTAATGTTGGGCATCTCCGGAGCTTGCACCTCAAATCGTCGGGTATCTATGAGCTGTTGAATGGCCGTTTTCAAATTCCAGCATTTTTCTGTGTCATATCCTGGCGCATCTGAGCAATACTCACAATTCACTGAGTGGTCCAGGCCTTGGAGGAGGATTTGGTATTTTTAGTTCAATTGGATTTAACATGCCCAACTGTCTCAATATGTAAAATAGGTTGGTATAAGATTTCCTAACGGAGTGAAAGTCTTCTTCTTTTGCAACCTATCATTCTTGACAGTAGAGTTGGGTCAAAAACTGGTTCCGCTGGGATTTTTGTAGGTTCTCGGAGATGGGTATGTGTTTTGGGTATGGTAGGTATTTTATGGTCTGGGTGTATGCCAGTGAGCCTGAGGTTGAGGGTATGTTTGGGCATGATGAACTAAGAAGTGAGGAACGGGAGGTGGGTAGTAGTGTTGTGGCGGGCCATATGGGATGTGTGGGTAGGTTTGGGGATGTGGGCGAGGTTGGTGATAATATGGTGATGGACCTCTGGACCATGCTCTTGACTCTACTACTGTAATATCTTCCTTTTTCTTCTTTCCCAATACCCCTCCAATGCCGCTTTGGATGGCCTGGGTAGTTGCTTTAATTGTAGAAAAACTCATAATTTTGTTGGACTTGAGACGTTCTTACACCATGCTTCCCATTTTCATTGCCTCATTAAAAGTTTTCCTATCTTCCGACACCAGATGACCATAGTAAGTAGGCTCCAAAGCCTGCAAAAAATAATCCACCATTTCACCTTTCTTCATCAGAGGATAGACTCTCGCAGCCTGTTCCCTCCACTGAAATCAATACTCTCTAAAGAGTTCTCCGGGTTTCTTCTCAATTTTGGTCAGTGAGAGACGATTAGGGACAATCTCAAGGTTGTATTGAAAGTGGCTTGCAAATGCTTGGGCCAAATCGTCACATGTATACCATCAGGCATGATCTTTCCTTGTATACCATTCTAAAGCCGCACCGCTGAGACTTTGACTAAAGTACGCCATTAACAATTCATCTCTTCATCCGGCCCCTCTCATCTTACTACAAAACCCCCTCAGATGGGCTACAGGGTCGCCATGTCTGTCGTACATATCAAACTTTGGTAACTTGAATCTCGCAGGCAGTTGGACGTCGGGAAACAAGCACAAGTCTCTTTAAGCGACACTCACATGTCCTCCTAGACCCTGCATATTTCGAAATAATTATTCCAAGTTTTAACCTTACGTACCATCTCCTCCCGCTCGGGGTTTTTAGGAGGCTTTTCTTTTTCAGCTGAGACATCAAGGTAGGGAGTATAGGATTATGGTTAGTGAGGTTTCAAAGTAGGCACGGGTGGTTAATACTGGTTTTCCTGAGTTTGGAACAAGGATTCACTCGAAGATCTATGTAACGCGGCGGGTGGAGGAGCCACGAACACATGAGCAAATGGTGGTGGAGGGCATGGAATTTTCTTGGGTGGTGGAGGTGGTGGTGTTTGGGAAGTGGTTGTGTAGTATTGCTTGTAAGTAGGGTAGGCCAGAGGATAACTCACTGTAGGAGGATCTTGTGATTGAGTGAGTGGCGAAATATAAGCATGATTAGCAAGATAGGTTGGTAGGGGGTGTCCTTTTTCCCAAGCCTCGTATATTTCGGTCTTCAGTTGTTTCAACTTATACATATCCTCTTTCATGGGATTGACATCTACCACCTCTTCTTCCCTAGATGGGTCGACAACAGTTACTTCTAGCTCTTGGTTGACCATTGTTGATATGTCCTTGCAGCGGTTGTTATATGGGTGAGTTGCCAGAATGCCAGTCAGCTAAACCATATGTCTCTACTTATCATCAATAGCAGCGTTATTAGTGGTTAGGGTATTAACAAACAAATAATCGCACATTTGGGGCATGGATGCACCTAGGAAATTATCAGTTTCTAATATGCATTTGCTTGGTCGCGTGCGTCATCCCGGCTTGATTTATTCCTGATTGTGACTTCTTTTTGTGTCCTTTTTCTTCTTGTCTTTTTCTTTTGTTTTCTCCTTTTCTTTCCTTTTTTTTTCTTGTTTTTCTTTTCTTTTTCTTTTTCTTTTCCGCTTCTCTTTTATTTTTCCACTCTTTTTCTATTACTTCGCTTTTCATATGGCTATGATCGAGTCCTATGGAAATCCCCTATGTATTGTGATCTTGCCTGAACCAGATAAATGCCAAAATAGTAACTATAATTTTTGGAATTTTCAATTTTGTTAATAGCTAACACGTTAATTACAAGGACCCAAGACAGACTCTAAATGACAAGCAGGGCTACAAACTTCTTAACAACCATTCTACCTCAAAATGAAAATGCAGACTGTCTTGAAATGAAAATACATACTCCAATAATTGACATACTCTATTAAAAATGAAATACATACTCCAATGAAAATCATGAATACATAAAAGCTCTTTGTGCCTGCAGGACATCTTTCGGTCTCGCCGTGAGCCTATATCCAAGTTGCCCTTGGAGTTTATCTTGGTCACTCATTATCTGTATCACAAATATCATCACTGAGGCAAAAATGTGGTCTGGGTCATGTTCTCACATATTTGGCACTTCCGTGTAATTTAATGAGCAATAGCTAGGATTCTTTCTCTGATTATGCCTTTTTCCTGAAGTAGTCGCCCTATCTGTTCGTCCTTGGCCTCCAAAGTCTGTTGATTTTGCTCCTAGAGTTGTTGCAGATCCATTTCTAATTATGCTAAAGTTGTATAGCAGTGTTCCCTTTCAGCCTTGAACTCTTTAGCTTGTTTGCTCATTTTGTTTTCTGCGGTAATGACCTTTTTCTTCAATCTGGCGACCTCACTATCATGTTTCTCTTTTAACGATTGAACCATGCGGGCTCGTTCTTCTGTGTTTTTAGCCAACTGTCTTCGAACCCCAGCTAATTCTCTTTCTGCCTTGTTGAGGTACTGTAATCATTTACTTTTTGCCTTAAATTTTCTATAAGCTTTGCATCTTTGGCACTCCTAACAGGGTTTTCCGCCGATATCTTCATTTTCTGGATTTGGGCTCATAAGGCTTCATTTTCTTTGGTCGATTTCTTTTTCTCGCCCTCGTCAGCCAAATCTTGCTCACTATTTTCAAACTTAAGGTCTTGGACTTGTTTTTCCAGCTTGCTTATTCTTGCCATGTATTCATTTTCTTTGTCTAGCCAAGCCCAATGTTCTCTCGATGATTTGGAAAACTCCTAGATGTGAGGTCTTTTAGCTGGCCTTTCATGCTCACATTCTCTCCTATACCAAGCAGAGTATTTGGGCGACACTTCGCCTTTGTCCCGATCCTTTACGCAAGTATCTGACTTTATGTATTGGCATTCTGTCAGGACTAATCTCAACTACTTGAGTACTAAGATCACCGTCCTTTGGCACTATCTGGCATCTTCTAGGCTGCCTTAAAACCCGATATGGAGCATATAGTTGAATTCTCTTGAGGCCCATCAAGAGAATATGCGGCCTTGCTGCTAGCATGTATATGATTTCATTAACAGGAAGCCATCCAAGCGTCCATTCTATTTGAGTAGCAGTGAGGGACCGAAAGTATGTTGTCCAACCCATGAATCCTTCCGGAAAATTGACCCATTTAATCCTCGTGTAGAACTCTTCTATGCATGTTTTCTCTGGAGATCCATAGCTCAAAAACTGAGGACGATGGCATAGGTGCTCGGTCATCCACATTTGCAGCAGTAGATTGCATCCCTCGAAGAAGTCTTCCCCGGCCTTGCAGACTGTGAGAGCTCGAAAGATGTCGGCTAATACCATAGGTGCTAGAGTACTTTTGGCTTGAGTGAGGAGAGTGTTGATGATCCCGGCTATTCTTATGTCAATGTTCTCGTCTTTCCTTGGAAATACCAAAAGCCCCATAAAGACTACCATAAAAGTGAAGTGTCTATGCTCTTCCCAGTGTGTTCGACTTCACTCGAATTAGTAAAGAACCATATTCGATCACAGCCAAATTCAACTCATGCTCAATCTTACTTAAGTTCAATTTAAGACTTCATTTGAATTAAATAAGACATGGGACTTTACCCAAATTCAACCAAAGATATACTCGACCATGTTCGAAATAGCATGTACCAACACAATTCTTCCTAAGAAAAATATAAAGGACCAAGAGCATACAACAAAGGGTTGTGATCATTCCAATCCAAAAGAAAAATATCTTTTAGAGGGCCAGATAGATGCTCCACATCGTCCACACCATCACCGCCCGGTCCAGCAATGCCATCTTTATCATCTCCCTTGATATCGGGATACTCATCGTCATACCAAGAATTAGATGCAAGCCCATCTAAACCATCTTCACATCATCGTTCCCCGGTGTAGTAGGGTCGTAACCACAGGCTATCCTAGCGGTACGCGCATTAACACGGGCTTATTCAAAATTGGGCTCAGGAACTTTCCCCCCTGTTATAAAATTCATATATACGTCCAGCTGAGCGTTGGTGTGGATCCACATCTCATTTAAGTGTAATGGAATGTCGAGGAAAGCAGAAGTATGAGAGGAGGACGGTTGAGCAAATAGTCACACCTTCTCAGCCTCAAGAGCGACAACTTTATCACTAAGGCTCGAAACATCTCTCTCGAGCCCACCAAATTGCTCATCAAGTCGTGCCTCCCTTAGCGTGGTAGTTCCCACATAGTTTGCACATTCAGACCTGAGTATACGAAGAGAGTCCTCCAATGGCTCCACATTTTCCAAACCCGCTACCATGTCCTCCTCGGTCCCCTTCAAATCTGCTACTTTCTCAATCAACTCACCACTCAGTTCGGTAACTCTGATTGAGCTATGCTCAAGCCTGGCCTGTGGGGATGCTAGTTTTACTTGAAGGTCGATACACTCAGCCACAACACCCTTGCTCACCTCGAGTTCATCGTCCTTGGCTCTAAGTGCCTCATCGAGTGCAATGCATCTGCTGATGACCCGCACAAGCTCCTTGTCCTTTTGGTCCAACTCATTTCTAAAGCACTATAGGTTACCGCCTACTTTGAAGCATGCACATATCTCACTGTACCTGTCACGATACTAGCAGTACTCAAAACTATTTTCTAGGAAATAATCTTCTGCTTCTCCTCTCGACGGGCGCACTTGATCTCCAAATGAGAGTCTAAAAAGGAAAGATAGAGGAAGGGCCAAAAGAATTAGTAAAGATATAGAGGGAAGAATGGTGCAAAGTGCAAAAATAATGACGAAGAAAACTCACCCTTAGAGCAATCCCAGATATGACTAATGACAAATTGGAATCCTTAAGAGCTTCTCGGCACTAGACCAAAGAGGAACTAAAAAAAGGGACCACACTCATCGTATCAACCAACAGGTCGTAGTCCAAAGGGATGACAATCAAACGAGAAGATCGATCCGTTCTCACCTCAACCCGGGTAGACCCTTCATAGAATATTCTCTCTTTCTTCGGATCCACATCAGAGACAGATTTGTAATCATATGTGATCACTCATTTCGCCCTCTGCGTGGCTGAGGAGGGAACGTCAACCCATTCCACACTTCTCGAAATAGTCACAATTGCCTCTGATCGTTGCATTCTTTCCACGAAAGCAATCTCCAAATTTGATGGGGGCACAATCTCTACGTATCAATCCATAACTACCCCCGGCTCCGCTATAGTCAACTCAAGATCACCTCCCGCAGGCCCTTAATCTCGATGGCTTTGCCATCGGCCTCTATTTTTCGAATTTTCAGTGGAGCCTCTTCCTCCTCGCCTTGCGATGACTCATCCCCCAAATGAAACACTGAAGAAGCTAGAATCTCCTCTAGTGGGGGCAGCAGCCTCACATCTAAGTCTACGTGAGGTCGGACTCTTAGAAGGAACAACAGTTTGAACGGACTCGTCTGTAGCCACAGCGAGTAGAGGACTAGTCAAAGCACCTGACTGACGAAATGCACGACTATGAGCCCTCGAAGTCCTCGAAGCCCTCCGACCTACCGACAAATAAAGACAAGTAAAAAAATTAGAGAGAAGATATAGCATACCGGCGAATAAGATCAATATGAAATAACTCACCGATCGAAGATGCTTGGGGCCCAAAATTCTTGTTGAAGGACAACCACTCACGGATCCTCATTGTGTGGGTCAAAACCTTGGCTGCCCAATCTCGAATATCTGTGACTAACGTAGGAGGCTCCTTCATGGCTGCACGATAAAAGAATTATTAGGAAACCAAAAGAAGACAACAAACGATCATTCAACAATAATACTTACAGGCTAAGTTCCACTCCTCGTGAAACCCAGCAAGGTTCCACTCCCCTTCATCATGAACGGGTATGGCCACCGATATTAGAGGCGGACTGAGAATCTCCTCAGAATTTGAAGATGCATTAGCCATTTATATAATCTGTAGGAGCAAGGGAATCGAAAGTGTAGAATAAATGGTAATGATGGAAGTTGTAGGAAATATGAACACAAGAAGAAGGAGAAGAAGCCATGGGCAAGATCAAAGAATTGGAGAGGGTATAAAATTTCTCCAACGGTTCCCCCTTCTTATTTATACAAAATCACAGCGCTCAAATCAGTACAAATAATCATCAAATAGCACTAGAAGCGAAATGACAGAGGCTCGACGGATGATGCAATGCCTCGAGAAATGCATATTAATGACATATGCAGCTATGACATTATCCTGAACCTGACTCATTGACTGCAGCTCTCAAAACGACACGTCATCACCTCGACAACGATCACTATTATTTGAGCTCCACGTCCAATTTCTTAAGAATTGCTATTAATGAAGTCTGCTCATTGAGGTCGACCAAACGGCGACCTCAGTAGAGGAGGGACTAACTGTATGGGGTAAAATTCGTCGTGAAGACATGACCAAGTGTGAGAATTGTGTCGCATCATATGCGACTAGCTGAGGTCGAACCTGGCTTGACAATATGGAGCCGCTGAGTAAGCCCCTAAGGCCGAGGACTAGAAACAGGAGAAGAATACTATACAGAGGGAAGTAACAAATAAATAAGAATGAAAATGGAAACAAGGTAAAGATAACAATGAAAGAAAAAAGTAAATTCTGATTTAGGCGTGATTTTGGGTGTAGTTGATGAAGTTGTGGGTTAGACGCTGAAATTATTTATGGGCTACTGTATGAAAATTGTATTTGTGGGTTAGGCGGCTGAAAAGTATTTTCCCCAAGTGTGCTTATGTGAAATTATCCCGTACAAAATCAACAAAAAACGTGTTGCCGGAATCGAACTCGGGTGACAGGCGGGAATAATCACCGCAATACTACAACGACTTGATTGGCTACTTATTTCGCCCTGTTAATATATTTATATTAAATAGCTGTTTCTCATGCAAAAATGATATAGCAGAGCGATTTGGACAACAACAACAACATCTACCAAGTATAGTCCCACAGGGTAGGGTCTGGGGAGGGTAATATGTACGCATGCCTTACCCCTACCCGATAGGGCAAAGAGGTTGTTTCCAATCAACCACTCGGCGTAAGATCGAGAAAAGGAGAAAAACAAAAACAAAACAAAAGGAAAAGCATTAGTGACTCCAGAATAAACCACAAAAAAGACTGACATATAAAAGGGCAGAGTAAACAAAGCAACAACATGAACAAACGGCATTAGTAATTCTAGGAGTACTCACAGAGATATTAATCTATCAGGAACCCTCCCCCGACCCATCCTTATCCCCCGAAATAATAGAAGCCTCTAACCTACAACCTTGATACTAGACCTCCAGACATTCCTATCAAGAGCCATGTCCTCGGAAATCTGCATAACAATTATGTCCCGCCTAATCAACTCCTCCCAATACCTCTTGGGCCTCCCTCTGCCACGACTCATGCTAACTATTGACAGCCGCTCGCAACTCCTCATCGGTGAATCGGGGCTTCTCCTCCGCACATGCCCGAACCACATGAGTCTTGCTTCTCACAGCTTCTCATCCATTGGGTCTACCCCTTCCATTTCCCAAATAACTTCATTCTTGACCCTATCTAGCCTGGTGTGCCCACACATCCACTTAAGCATCCTCATCTCCGCTACCTTCATTCTCTAGATATGGGAGTTCTTCATTGGCCAGCACTCCACCCCGTACAGTATCTCTGGTCTAACCACAGCTCTATAAAACTTCCCCTTGAGATATTGTGGCACTCTCTTGTCACACAAGACTCCCGACGCAAGCCTCCATTTCGACCACCCAGCCCCTATTCGGTGAGTGACATCCCCGTTGATCTCTCCGTCACCCTGGATCACCGACCCAAGATATCAGAAACTGTCCTTCTTGGCGATGACCTGAGAACCAAGCTTCACATCCCTACCAGCTCCTTCTTCGCTCTGCTCGGAACTAAACTTGCACTCCAAATATTCAGTCTTAGACCTGCTTAGCTTAAAACCCTTTGACTCGAGGGTCTGTCTTTAGACTTCCAACCTCTCGTTAACACCGACCCTCGACTCGTCTATTAAGACAATATCGTTAGTGAATAGCATACACCATGGCACGTCTCCTTGGATATGCTGAGTTAGAGCATCCATCACCAAAGCAAATAGGAGGGGGCTGAGCGCCGATCCTTGGTGAAGCCCCATTTCCATCGAAAAGTGGTCAGTGTTGCCACCCACCGTCCTAACCTTAGTCTTAGCGCCATCATACATATCCTTGATCAACCTAATGTAGGCTTCTGGCATGCTCTTCGCCTCCAGGCACCTCCATAACACCTCTCTTGGAACCTTGTCGTACGCCTTCTCCAAGTCGATAAACACCAAGTGCAAATCCTTCTTCTTGTCCCTAAACTTTTCCACCAATCTCCTGACAAGGTGTATAGCTTCTGTGGTGGAGCGGCTGAGCATGAAACCAAACTGGTTCACCGAGATTGACGTCATCACCCTCACCCTTGCCTCAACCTCCCGCTCCCACACTTTTATGGTGTGGTTTAGTAATTTGATGCCTCTATAGTTATTGCAACACTGGATGTCACCTTTATTCTTATACACAGGCACACCTGTGCTCCACCTCCACTCTTCTGGCATCTTCTTGGACATGAAGATCGCATTGAACAACCTGGACAGCCACTCCACTCCTGCCCTACCCATGTATTTCCAAAACTCCACCAGAATTTCATCTGGTCCGATCGCTCGACCCCTACTACTCCTACGCAAAGCCTTCACGGCCTCTTCTACCCTAATGCGACTGTAGAGCCCCAGATCCCTATGGTGCTCTGAGTCACTCAGCTCCCCTTACTTTTCCACCAATCTCCTGACCAGGTGGATAGCTTCTGTGGTGGAGCGGCCCAGCATGAAACCAAACTGGTTCACTGAGATTGACGTCATTGCCCTCACCCTCGCCTCAACCACCCGTTCCCATACTTTCATGGTGTGGCTTAGTAATTTGATGCCTCTATAGTTATTGCAACACTGGATGTCACCTTTGTACTTATACACAAGCACAACTGTGCTGCACCTCCACTCCTCTGGCATCTTCTTGGACATGAAGATCGCATTGAACAACCTGGAAAGCCACTCCACTCCTGCCCTACCCATGTATTTCCAAAACTCCACCAGAATTTCATCTGGTCCGATCGCTCGACCCCTACTACTCCTACGCAAAGCCTTCACGGCCTCTTCTACCCTAATGCGACTGTAGAGCCCCAGATCCCTATGGTGCTCTGAGTCACTCAGCTCCCCTTACTCTATGTCTTGGTCCCCTTCCTCATTGAGCAGGCCTCGGAAGTATGCTTGCCACCTCTGCTTGACCTGAGCCTCCTCCATCAGAACTCTACCACCCTTGCCTTTGATGGACCTAACTCGGTCCAGGTCCCGCGAATTCTTCTCCCTCACTTTATCCAACCTAAACAACTTTTTGTCCCCTCATTTCTCCTCTAATTCCTCATACATGCACCGAAACGCTGCATTCTTCGCTTCTGTGACCGCCAACTTCGCCTCCCTCCTCGCCTCCTTATAGCGGTCCATGTTCACCCTCTTTTCCTCCTTGCTCGAGCTCTCCGCAATCCGAGCAAATGCCACTTTCTTTGCCTCCACTTTTCCTTGGACAACCTCGTTCCACCACAAGTCACCTTGGTGCCTATCTGAATATCCCTTGGCTACTCCGAGCACATCCCGTGCTGCCTCCCTGAACAGATCAGCCGTCACAGACTACATAGCAACCGCTTCCCCAGAACTTTTCCAGGCACCTCCACCAACTAACCTCCTTTCTAACTCCAGGGCATTCTCCTTAGTCAAGGTTCCCCACCTAATCCTCGGCCGGCCCCGAGCTCCCCTCCTTTTCCTCTTAACCCATATACCGACATCCATTACTAGGAGTCTATGGAGAGTCGAGAGACACACTCCCGGGATGACCTTCCAGTCCTTGCACAACCCTCTATCGTTCTGTCTAATGAGGAGGTAATCTATCTAAGTCCTTGCTACCGAACTTTTGAAAGTCACCAAGTGTTCCTCCCTTTTCTGAAAAGTCGTGTTCGCAATCCAAAGATCATAAACCCTGGAAAAATCAAGTAGAGAAGAGCCTCCTCCGTTTCTGACCCCGAGCCCATAGCCCCCATGCACCTCACCATAACCCCCAGCATCGTCACCAATGTGGCCATTAAAATCTCCTCCAATAACCAACTTCTCAGATAGAGGGATACCACTAGCCAGTTCGTCCAAGTCTTCCCAAAAGCGCCTCTTAACCTCCTCTTCTAATCCTGCTTGGGGGCGCATAAGCGCTGATGATATTGAGGACACACCCGCCTATAACCAACTTGATAGACATTAGCCTATCATTCACTCGCCTAACCTCGACCACGGACTCCCGAAAGTCCCTATCCACTAAGATACCTACTCCATTCTTACCCTTCACGGACCTAGAGTACCATAGCTTAGCTCCTTCTACATTCCTCGCCTTTGACCCTTTCCACCTGGTCTCATGCAAACAAGCTATATTGATCCTCCTCTTTTGAAGAATTTTTGCCAGCTCCAAGGACTAACCCGTCAGGGTGCCTACTTTCCATGATCGTATTCTTAAACGTAAAACGTTCGCTAACCCCTTACTACCCTTGCCTCTCGAGCCACCCCCAGAACCATTCCCTGCCCCCCTGCCCACCCCTACCCCCACCCCTACCCCCCGAGGATATGACCTTATACTACCATCCCCAGGCGCGGCCACTATCCCTCTTACCGTCTACGAATACTAGAGATGCACACCCAAAATTTAGCAATATACGAAGAGAAGAGTATGCTATATAGAGCCCGGGAGAACCACACAGAAAGGTAGCTAGGAAATACAGTATGAGTACAGTGTAAATAAGGGATCGGGAGGTACCCATTCCCGGAGAAAATAATAAACTGATAGTTGGTTTTGATGCTCCTGAAGTTGAATACTTTCAGCTCTTGCACTTCCCGGACGGAGTTTGATTCCCTCTACTCTTCCAGCTATCGCAAGCTCGCCTCGTCCGCTGCAATTAACACCTTGTGTTGATTAATTCGAAAACAGCAGTAACATTCTGCTAAAACTTTGAATTATTCGTGCTACTCAACAGTAAAATTAGAGACGCCGCCGTAATGCTCCAGCGAACCGATGTCGGCGGGGAAGATGTACCGTCTGCAAAGAAAAATGTTAGAAGAAAATAGCAAAACCAAAGAAGTAATGTTTTCAAAGAGAAACCAAAGAACCGTTGCTGCAATTACTCCAACGGTCAAAACAGTGGAAACAAATTAGATATCAAAAATTAAAAAATAAAAATAATAATAAAATAATATGGAAGTGAGAAGAGCTGAAAAAAGGAAAAGTTGAGCAAACAAAGAAGTCAACACAGAGAGAAACCCAAAGAAGAGAGAAATAAGGAAGATGGAGAAAGATTTGGGAGAGATTTTAGATCGGAAGAGGTAAGGAATAGAGAGAAAAATAAAACGAAATGGGGGTGGCTGCTTAGTGATTCCAGAAAAGAGAAAAACGAAATTATATTGAAAAATTATGGATGAAAATTAAAGGATCTGAACCGAAATTGCAGAAGATTCTGCAAAAATAGCTGCAATGAAGATGGTGAAGAAGAAGAGCAGAGCGACTTGGAAAAAATCACCAAATTTCTTTCACCCCATTCGTTCGGAAACTCATATTGTGGTGAATTTGAAAATTGATATCGATAACATTTTTTTTGATAATTTTCAAAAATTAAGGTAGCGAGCATTGTTTTTGAGTATTTCAAAAGTGGTTCTTTGAACTATAAATAAATAAATAAATAAATAAATAAATAAAATCCTAACAGTAATAATAACAGCCACAATGGGGGAGAAATCGAAGAAAAAACTCTCCCAACATCTCAGCAATACCACCCTTCAACTACCATTCCTCCAAAACCACCTAACAACATTAATTCTCAAACAAAATCAATACACGAAATACATACATCTATTACAATGATTTCTGCCATGAATATAAACCAACCACAACAATTGCTTGAATCTAGCAATCAACCGAAATCGTACCTCCAAACATTAAATAGTCACAACTCTGTAACGACCCGGCCCGTCGTTACGGGAATTACCACCCCGTTACCTTGCATTTACATATCTTATGCTTTTATATCGGTATTAGAGTATATCGGGTGAGTTAGGAGTGATTTGGATTGGAAATGAAGCAAATAGTATGTTTGAAGGAAGCTTGAATATGGGAAGTCAACCAAGAGTTGACTATTGAGTTAGAGTGCTCGGAACCGGATTCTGATGATTCGACTAGTTTCGGGGGATCATTCATGACTTAGGAAAGCAATCGGAATTGAATTCGGAGGTCCGGTGTAGTTTTAGGCTTGAATTGGCGAAGGTTGAATTTTGGCGAAAACCGGATGATAGGTGATATTTTGATCCGAGGGTCAGAACAATTTCTGTAGCTTCGTTATGTGATTTTGGATATGTCTGCAAATTTTCAGGTCATTCGGACATCGTTTGATCGGGTTTTGGATTGAATGTTAGTTTTGAAAGTTTTGAAGAAACTTAGGCTTGAATTCGTGAGTAAATGGTGATTTTGATGTTTAGTATGGTGTTTTTATGATTGGAACAAGTCCGTATCATGTTTTGGAGTACGTTGGTGGGTTTCGTTGGGGTCCCGGGGGCCTCGGGATGATTTCGGACCATCAACCGGGCATTAGTTCTTGGCAAAAATCTGCAGAAAAACTGCAGGTTCTGTCCAGGCATTTAAGCCTTCGTGTTAGCATGGCATGGGCCGCGTTCGTGAAGGTCAAGCGAATCAGTGCATCGCGTTCGCGGTTGGGGTGTCGCGTTCGCGTATGCCAGGGGTGTTGAGCATTGCGATCCCGTTCCTTGGGTCGCGTTCGCGTAGGTTCGTGGGAGTGTGCTTCGCGTTCGCGGGAGGTGTATCGCGAACGCGTAGAAGGAATCTGGGCGGCTGGGAGTTTGAGCATCGCGAACGCGTGGTTGGCGTCGCGTTCGCGAAGGGTAACTGGAATTGAGCATCGCGAACGCGTGGTAAGCGTCGCGTTCGCGAAGAGGTAACTGGAATTGAGCATCGCGAACGCGTGGTAGGCGTCGCGTTCGCGAAGAGTAAGAGGGAGTTGTTCATCGCGAATGCGTGGGAGCTCACGTGAACGCGTAGAACAAAATGTTCTGGCAGTGAATTTATATCACAGAACAGAGGGGTTACGGGTTTACACCCCCAAAACATAATTTTGAGCCCTAGAGAGAAGAAAACTCGAGGAAATCACTGAGAAGTCATCGGGTATTCATCGGAGGTAAGATTCTTGACTCAAAAACATCATTTTATGGTAGAATTAACATCAATCTTCATGAAATTGGGTTGAAATCTTGAAGAATTGTGGCCTAGATATTGAAAACGGGATTTTGAGTTTTGGGAGGCCATTTGAACTCCGATTTTGATAAATTTTATATGCACGGACTCGTGGCGAGTTGAGGGTCGCGTTGGTACTAATTTCGGAATTTTCCGAGCAGTGGGCCCGGGGTCGGGTTTTACCAACTTAGTGTATTTATGCGAATTTCATGTAAATTGTAATGGGTTATGATTCTTTGACCGGTATTTGATATAATTATTGTGGTTTGACTAGATTCTACGCACGAGGGAGCTAAATTCAAAGGAAAAGGCATCGCGGACGAGTCTACGACCGGATAGAGGTGAGTAGTTTGTGTATATGGTAGCCTGAGGGTTCGAAACCCCGGCTTAGCACATTGTGACGCTAGTAGGGCGTGGCTCGCACACCGTGGCAGGTGCGGGATTGATTGTGACCTGGGGATTGAGACTTGGTCCATCCCGGAAATGAATAATATGTTATTAGTGTTGGAAATACACTGTATTTGATATATTTGTGGGCTGTAAGCCTTGTTTGGGGCCTTGTGCCGATCTGTAGCGTCCTTAGAGGACAATAATTATGTGATAGCTATAATTGCTTAAATCACTGATCTCAGTCCTGGAAATTGAAATCACACTTTTGAAATGCTAAGTCACCCGCTTTTGCAAATTTAATTAAGTTAAAGTATTTTTTCATAAAGTATGAATTGAAACCTGGAATTAAGAAAAATGAACTGTTTTGTGACTTAATTGCTTATTGTGGACTGAGCATGGGATCGGGCTGCACGCCGCAGTGGTTGATATTTGGATCGGGCTGCACGCCGCAGCAGTATTGCGCTCGGGCTGTAGGAGCCCCTCCGGAGTCTGTACACACCCCAAGTGAGCGTCGTCGATGTTAAATTGGATCGGGCTACACGCCGTAGCGGTTATGTGCATTGCATTGCATCTTTATTTGTTGAATTACTCTGTGGTAGCTGTATTGTACTATTGATGCTAGTTCGTAGGAGATTCGAACTGTAGTTTAGCTTCATTATGTGGTAATCTGTGGATTTCTTATTTTCAGCTGCTGTTATATATTTATTACTCACTGAGTACTTAGTACTCACCCCTACTCCCTGCACCTTTTGTGTGCAAACTCAGGTACTCATGAGGAGTAGACAAGCATTTCCAGCGTTTGCAGTGTCATATCGAGTTGCTGAGGTAGCTGCCCACGTTCGCAGAACCTAGCTTCTCCTCTCATTTCCAGTTGTTATTTTGTATTTTGTATTCAGAATTGAGTATTTCTATATAGTACTCTCTATTCATGTTGGGTTCTTAAACTCATATATTCTTAAACTCATATATTCTTCTTGGACTGTCCATTTGGGACTGATAGTCGTTGTGATAAGTAATAGTTGGTCTGGCTGGCCTAGCTTAATTGTTGGGCGCCATCACGACCGGATTTGGGTCGTGACAAACTCCCAAATACCCCTCAATAATCCTACAAATTAAAGCACTCATAATTTTGAATACACTTATGAGGTAGAGGCACCTACTGATTCTTCAAATTTCATTCCTCTGTCTGTGGAGAAAAAACATAGCCTTTATAAGCCTTGGGAACATGCTGTAATTATCAAAGTATTTGGTCATAAAGTGGAGCATCAGTTACTTAGACAGAAAGTGTATGCACTGTGGAAACCTACGGAAAATCTCCCATTAATAGACTTAGGGTCTGATTTTTTTCTCGTAAAATTTCAAAAGGAGGAAAATAAAATTCATATATTCTTAAACTCATATATTCTTCTTGGAATGTCCATTTGGGACTGATAGTCATTGTGATAAGTAATAGTTGGTCTGACTGGCCTAGCTTAATTGTTGGGCGCCATCACGACCGGATTTGGGTCGTGACAAACTCCCAAATACCCCTCAATAATCCTACAAATTTAAGCACTCATAATTTTGAATACACTCAAGTTGGTATCAGAGCCTAGGTTATTAGGACTCGCGAGTCATCAGCCGGTTTAGTAGGCTTTCGCGGATCGGTACGTAGACGTCCGTATCTATCCTCGGAGGGCTACAGAAACTTTAGGAAAAACCTCATTTTCTTGGATTCATATCGTGCGATCTGTGTTATCATGAAATTAAAATTTTCCATATTCTATTCTCTCACAGATGGCGAGAACACGAGCTAACGGACGTGGCGGACGACCACCATTGGCACCCAGAGGCCGTGGTCGTAGTAGAGGTAGGGTAGCAGCGACAGCACCTGCTGACCCACCAGCTGACCGGACTCGGGGTCAGATCCCAGCGCCAATGGATCAGGTTCAAGATCAGGCTCCAACTGCAGGCATTCCAGTAGCTCAGGTTTAGGCACCGGCAGTGCCTATTGAGATACCGGGTCTTCAGGAGACCTTAGCACAGATCCTATCAGTGTGTATTGGCTTAGCCCAGGTGGTTGTGGCCTATACTGCAGCAGCTTCTTCACAGGCAAGGGGCGGAAATCAGACCCCTGTTGCTCGCACACCAGAGCCGGTAGTTCAGGGCTTACATGCACCTGAGGCAGCTCCAGCTCAGCCAGTTCAGCCGGCTACACTAGTCGCACCAGCCCCAGCTCATGTAGTCCCAGCTATGCCTGATGACGAGCAGCGTCGGTTGTAGAGGTTCGGGAATGCTTCGCACCGCGGGTATTCTAGAGTCCAGCGGTGTTTCATTCACCACTTTTCAGTTCACAGGTGCAGCATTTCAGTGGTGGGAGGATTTCGAGAGGCGTAGGCCCGGTGGGGCAGTGCCCCTCACTTGGCAGCAGTTCTCCACGGTATTTTTGGAGAAGTACGTGCCTCAGTCTCAGAGAGAGGAGCTGCAACGTCAGTTCGAGTGGTTGAAGCAGGGAGATATGACGGTTAATCAGTACGAGATGAGATTCACACAGTTGGCCCGTCATGCCATGTGGATGGTTCCTACAGACAGGGAGAGGATTCGGAGATTTATTGATGGCCTTATTTACCCCATCCGCATATTGATGACCAGGGAGAGAGTTTCGGCAGTTACCTTTGAGGAGGTGGTTGATGCTGCCCGTCACATTGAGACGGATCGCCGCAGAGAGCGGGAGGAGAGAGAGGCTAAGAGGCCTCGTGGTACTGGCAGCTACAGTGGTGCTCCATCTAGGGGCCAACCTCAGCATAGCAGAGGTCGTTCTTTCAGGTCTCATCAGTCTGTATGTGCAGAGTCCAGTGGGGTTTCATCAGATCGTGGTCGTCAGGGCCATCAGGGTCAGCAGAGCCGTCAGCAGAGTCAGCCTGCACTGAGTGCTCTTCCAGCTCAGAGCTCTGCTCATGCTTCCTCAGCATAGGGTTCATCTGTAGCGAGGGGTCCTCAGCAGCCCCTTCTTCCATCTTCGAGCCGTTGTTTTGAGTGCGGTGATTTGGGCCATATCAGGAGAGAGTGTCCTCAGTGGCTCCGTAAGCGGTCTCAGCAGAGGGATCAACCCTCGTCTTCTACTCCTGTTTCTTCAGTGCCAGCACAGTCGGCTAGGACTGGTGGCCAGGTATCCAGAGGTCGCCCTAGGGGTGAGGATCGTACTGGTGGAGGCCAGGCTCGTTTCTATGCTCTTCCGGATAGGAAGGATGCTAGTGCTTCAGATGCGGTCATTTCGGGTATTATCTCAGTCTGCCACAGGGATGCTTCTCTGTCTTATTTGATCCCGGATCCACCTATTCTTATGTCTCTACTTATTTTGCACATCATTTGGGTATGACCCGTGGTATTCTTGCTTTGCACGTACATGTGTCTACCCCAGTGGGGGATACTGTTGTTGTGGATCAGGTATATCGATCCTGTATTATTACTATTGGGGGTCTGGAGACCCAAGTTGATTTATTACTACTGGGCATGGTATATTTCGATGTAATTCTAGGCATGGATTGGCTATCTCCTTACCATGCGATTCTGGACTATCATGCCAAGATAGTCACACTAGCTATTCCAGGTAATCCGAGGATCGAGTGGCGTGGCTTGACCGATTATGTGTCCGACAGGGTAATTTCTTATATAAAGGCCCAACGAATGATTGGCAAGGGTTGTTTATCTTATTTGGCCTTCATTAGAAATGTTGAGGCCTGAGACACCCAGTCTTGATTCGGTCCCCATTGTGAGGGAGTTTCCAGATGTATTTCCAATAGACCTGCCGGGCATGCCGCCTGACAGAGATATCGATTTTGGTATTGACTTGGTGCCGGGCACTCACCCCATTTCTATTCCTCCCTATCGCATGGTACCAGCAGAGTTAAAGGAATTGAAAGAACAGCTTCAGGAACTCTTAGATAAGGGTTTCATTCGTCCGAGGTTGTCACCTTGGGGTGCACCGGTGTTGTTCGTGAAGAAGAAAGATGGCACAATGAGAATGTGCATTGATTACAGGCAGCTGAACAAGGTAACAGTGAAGAATAAGTACCCATTGCCTCGTATTGAGGACCTATTTGATCAGCTCCAGGGAGCTAGTGTATTTTCTAAGATTGACCTTCGATCGGGCTATCATCAGTTGAAGATCAGGGACTCGGATATTATGAAGACAGCGTTCAGGACGCGATATGGGCACTACGAGTTCCTGGTGATGTCATTCGGGTTGACTAATGCCCCAGCTGCATTCATGCACTTGATGAATAGTGTATTTCGGCCGTACCTTGATTCTTTTGTGATTGTGTTTATTGATGATATTCTGGTCTATTCACGCAGCCAGGAGCAACATGCACGGCATTTGAGGGTGATATTGCAGAGGTTGAGAGAAGAGAAGCTCTATGCAAAATTCACTAAGTATGAGTTCTGGCTTGATACTGTGGGTTTTCTGGGACATGTAGTGTCCAGTGATGGTATTCGGGTTGACCCACAGAAGGTTGAGGCAGTGCAGAATTGTCCCAGACTTTCCTCAGCTACAGAGATTCGGAGTTTTCTCGGCTTGGCAGGCTATTATCGTCGGTTTGTTCAGGGTTTCTCATCTATTGCTTCACCGCTGACTAAGTTGACACAGAAGAATGCTCCATTTGTGTGGTCTGATGAATGTGAGGAGAGCTTCCAGAAGCTCAAGGAGGCTTTGACCACCGCTCCAGTACTTGTGTTACCATCAGCTTCGGGGTCATATACGGTGTATTGTGATGCTTCTAGAGTTGGACTCGGTTGTGTGTTGATGCAGGAGGGTAGAGTTATTGCATATGCTTTCTCGTCAGCTAAAGCCCCACGAGAAGAACTACCCTGTTCATGATTTGGAGTTAGTTGCTATTGTTCATGCCTTGAAGATTTGGAGGCATTACCTATATGGTGTATCTTGTGATGTATATACAGACCACCGCAGCCTTCAGCATTTGTTTAAGCGAAAAGATCTAAATTTGGGGCAGCGGAGATGGCTTGAATTGCTTAAAGACTATGATATTACTATCTTGTATCATCCCGGGAAAGCCAATGTAGTGGCTGATGCATTGAGCCGGAAGGCTATTAGTATGGGCAGTTTGGCGTATATTCCAGTTGGGGAGAGACCTCTAGCAGTTGATGTTCAGGCGTTAGCTAATCAGATGGTAAGGCTGGATATTTCTGAGCCCGGTCGGGTGATGGCTTGTGTAGTAGCTCGTTCTTCTTTATATGATCGTATTCGAGAGCGCCAGTTGTGATGATCCACACTTACTTGTCCTTAAGGACAGAGTTCAGCATGATGATGCCAGAGATGTCACTATAGATAGCGATGGTGTATTGCGGATGCAGGGTCGGATATGCGTGCCCAATGTTGATGGCCTTCGTGAGTTGATATTGGAGGAGGCCCACAGCTCGCGGTATTCTATCCATCCAGGAGCCGCGAAGATGTATCAGGATTTGAAGCAGCATTACTGGTGGAGAAAGATGAAGAAAGATATTGTGAACCATGTGGCTCGGTGTCTAAACTGTCAGCAGGTCAAGTATGAGCATCAGAGACCTGGTGGTGTATTCCAGCGTATTGATATTCCGGAGTGGAAGTGGGAAAGAATAACTATGGACTTTGTTAGTGGACTCCCTCGGACAGCGAGGAAGTTTGATTCAGTTTGGGTGGTAGTGGATAGGTTGACCAAGTCAGCTCACTTCATCCCAGTGTGTACTACTTATTCCTCAGAGCGGTTGGCAGAGATATTCATCCGTGAGATAGTGAGATTGCATGGAGTTCCCATTTCTATTATATCGGACAGAGGTACCCAGTTCACTTCTCAGTTCTGGAGGACATTTCAGCGAGAGTTGGGTTCACAGGTAGAGCTGAGCACAACATTTCATCCACAGACGGATGGGCAGTCTGAGCGTACTATTCAGATATTGGAGGACATGTTGCGTGCTTGTGTCATTGATTTTGGTGGTTCATGGGCTGATTATTTGCCTCTTGCGGAGTTTGCTTATAATAATAGCTATCAGTCCAGCATTCAGATGGCACCGTATGAAGCTTTATATGGGAGACGGTGTAGGTCTCCGGTCGGTTGGTTCGAGCCCGGCGAGGCTAGGTTGTTGGGGACAGAGTTAGTCCAAGATGCCTTAGACAAGGTGAAGGTGATTCAGGAGAGACTTCGCACAGCTCAGTCGCGTCGGAAGAGTTATGCGGACCGGAAGGTCCGAGATGTGTCTTATTCAGTAGGTGAGAAGGTGTTGCTGAAGGTTTCTCCTATGAAGGGTGTTATGAGGTTTGGAAAGAAAGGGAAGTTGAGCCCAAGGTTTATTGGACCTTTTGAGGTGCTTAGGAAAGTTGGGGAGGTGGCCTATATGCTTGCTTTGTGTCACGACCCAAATCCAGTCGTGATGGCGCCCAACAATCAAGCTAGGCCAGCCAAACCAACAGTTTAATTATAACACAATACCAGTCCACAAATGGACAACCCAAGAAGAATATATGAGTTTAAGAACTCCAATAATAATAATACTGAACAAAAGTACTGACACTCCCAAAGATCCGGAGTCACAAGTCTAGAGCCTCTAACAAAACCCAATAGGAAATAGAGAGTACGATATAGAAGTACTCAAGTCCGAATACAAAATATACAATAACAACTGGAATGAGAGGAGAAGCTAGGCTCTGCGAACGTAGGCAGCTACCTCAACAACTCGATGTGACAATGTAAACGCTGGAGATGTCCGTCTACTCCTCCTGTGTACCTGAGTCTGCACACAAAAGGTGCAGGGAGTAGGGGTGAGTACTAAGTACTCAGTGAGTAACAAATATATATATGTAGCCGACAGTAAGAAATCCACAAAATACCACAATATGAAGCTACACTACAGTCCGAATCTCCTACGAACTAGCAACAATAATACAATACAGCTACCAAAGAGTAATTCAACAAATACAGATGCAATGCAATGCACATAACTGCTACGGCGTGTAGCCCGATCCAATTTAACGTCGACGGCGCTCACTGGGGGTGTGTACAGACTCCGGAGGGGCTCCTACAGCCCAAGCGCAATACTGCTGCGGCGTGCAGCCCGATCCTCATATCAACCACTGCGGCGTGCAGCCCGATCCCATGCTCAGTCCACAATAAGCAATTAAGTCACAAAATAATTCATTTTCCTTATTTCAGTTCTCAATTCATAATTTATGAAAAATACTTTTATCTTTATTAAGTTTGTAAAAGCCAGTGACTTAGCATTTCAAAAGTGTGATTACAATTTCCAGGACTGAGATCGGTGATTTAAGCAATCTTTAGCTATCACATAAATATTGTCCTCTAAGGACGCTACAGATCGGCACAAGGCCCCAAACAAGGCTTACAGCCCACAAATATAGCAAATACAGTGTATTTCCAACACTAACAACATATTATTCATTTTCGGGATGGACCAAGTCTCAATCCCCAATCACAATCAATCCCGCACCTGCCACGGTGTGCGAGCCATGCCCTATTAGCGTCACAATGTGCTAAGCCGGGGTTTCGAACCCTCAAGCTACAATATACACAAACTACTCACCTCTAGCCGGTCGTAGAATCGTCCGCGATGCCTTTTCCTTTGAATTTCGTTGCCTCGTGTGTAGAATCTAGTCAAATAACAATAATTATATCAAATACGGGTCAAAGAATCATAACCCACTTCAATTTATATGAAATTCGCAAAATTACACTAAGTTGGTAAAACCCGACTTTCGGTACGATTCTCGAAAAATTACGAAAGTCTCATATTCGGAACCCTCATCTCAATACGAGTCTAAGCATATCAATTTTACCAAATTCGGACTCCATTTGCTCATTCAAAACCTTGATTTTCTAAAGTTCAAGCCTAGGGTTAAATCTTCCATGAATCACCCCAAATTCTTCCATTTTCATGATATAATTGCATAATAATACCAATACTAATCATAGTTTAAGTCCATAGTTGCTTACCTGATGATTTCCTTGAGTTTCTCTTCAAAATTGCCCAAATCGCCTCTAAAGCCGAGACCCAAATGTGTGAAATGTTCTGAAATTTTTCTAACTTCTGATACACTTAACTTACAGCGATTTTCGCTTCTGCGGAAGAATTTCCGCTCCTACGCGTCCGCATCCGCGACCAAAGGGTCGCTTCAACGGTTCCAGGCCTTGCCGGCCAATTCCGCTTCTGCGATATACGGACCGCCTCTGCGCGTCCGCTTCTGCGGAGATTTGATTGCTCCTGCGGGTTTTCCTGCTTCTGCGACTAGGCATCCGCCTCTGCGGACTCGCCTAAGCGGCTACCCTTCCGCTTCTGCGATCCTTCACCCATGGCCCTTGGCCGCTTCTGCGGCTCACCTTCCGCTCCAGCGATGCCGCTTCAGCGGAAAATGTTCCGCTTCTGCGGTGCCCAGCGCTTCTGCGCTCCTCGTCCGCTTCTGCGGACTCGCTCCTGCGCCCATAATTCCGCAGGAGCGGAAACAACAGAGGCAGTGCACAAATTTTCTGCAATTTTCCATATTTCTCCCGATTAACCATCCGAAAACACCCCGAGGCCCCCGGACCTCATTCAAACACACCAACACATCCTAATTCCTTATTCGAACTTGTTCCAATCATAAAAACACCATCCTAAACATCAAAATCACCAATTATCCACGGATTCAAGCCTAAGTTTCTTCAAAACTTTCAAAACTAACATTCAATCCAAAACCCGATCAAACGATGTCCGAATAACTTGAAAATTTGCAAACATATCCAAAATCACATAACGAAGCTACAGAAATTGTCGGAATTCCATTCCGACCCCCGGATCAAAATATCACCTACCATCCGGTTTTCGCCAAAATTCAACATTCGCCAATTCAAGCTTAAAACTACACCGGACCTCCGAATTCAATTCCGATTGTTCTCCTAAGTCATAATTGATCCCCCGGAACTAGTCGAATCATCCGAATCCGGTTCCGAGCACTCTAACTCAATAGTCAACTCTTGGTTGACTTTTCATATTCAAGCTTTCTTCAAACATGCTATTTGTTTCATTTTCAATCCAAATCACTCCTAACTCACCCTATATACTCTAATACTGTTTTAAAAGCATAATATATGTAAATGCAAGGTAACGGGGTGGTAAATTCCCGTAACGACGGGCCGGGTCGTTACATTCTCCCCAACTTAAACAAACGCTCGTCCGCGAGCGGGTTAAGAAACATACCTGGAGCATCAAACAAGTGTGGATATCTCCTCTGCATTTCCTGCTCGGTCTCCCAAGTTGCTTCCTCCACGGGACGACCTCTCCACTGCACTTTCACTGAAGCTATATCCTTAGATCTCAGCTTACGAACCTGTCGACCCAAAATGGCTATTGGTTCCACCCAAAATGGCTACTGGTTCCACATCCTGTATCGTGCTGAAGTCCAACACATGAGACGGGTCTCCGACATACTTCCGGAGCATAGATACATGGAACACCGGGTGAACTCCCGACAAACCGGGTGGCAAAGCAAGCATATAAGCCACCTCCCCAACTTTCCTAAGCACCTCAAAAGGTCCAATAAACCTTGGGCTCAACTTTCCTTTCTTTCCAAACCTCATAACACCCTTCATAGGCGAAACTTTCAGCAACACCTTCTCACCTACTGAATAAGACACATCTCGGACCTTCCGGTCTGCATAACTCTTCTGACGCGACTGAGCTGTGCGAAGTCTCTCCCGAATCACCTTCACCTTATCTAAGGCATCTTGGACTAACTCTGTCCCTAACAACCTAGCCTCGCCGGGCTCGAACCAACCGACTGGAGACCTACACCGTCTCCCATATAAAGCTTCATACGGTGCCATCTGAATGCTGGACTGATAGCTATTATTGTAAGCAAACTTCGCCAAAGGCAAATAATCAGCCCATGAACCACCAAAATCAATGACACAAGCACGCAACATGTCCTCCAATATCTGAATAGTACGCTCAGACTGCCCATCCGTCCGTGGATGAAATGCTGTGCTCAGCTCTACCTGTGAACCCAACTCTCGCTGAAATGTCCTCCAGAACTGAGATGTGAACTGGGTACCTCTGTCCGATATAATGGAAATAGGAACTCCATGCAATCTCACTATCTCACGGATGAATATCTCTGCCAACCGCTCTGAGGTATAGGTAGTACACACTGGGATGAAGTGAGCTGATTTAGTCAACCTATCCACCACCACCCAAACTGAATCAAACTTCCTCGATGTCCGAGGGAGTCCGCTAATAAAGTCCATAGTTATTCTTTCTCACTTCCACTCCGGAATATCAATTCGCTGGAATACACCACCAGGTCTCTTGATGCTCATACTTGACCTGCTGACAGTTTAGACACCGAGCCACATGGCTCACAATATCTTTCTTCATCTTTCTCCACCAGTAATGCTGCTTCAAGTCCTGATACATCTTCGCGGCTCCTGGATGAATAGAATACCCCGAGCTGTGGGCCTCCTCCAATATCAACTCACGAAGGCCATCAACATTGGGCACGCATATCCGGCCCTGCATCCGCAATACACCCTCACTATCAATAGTGACATCTCTAGCATCATCATGCTGAACTCTGTCCTTAAGGACAAGTAAGTGTGGATCATCATACCTGGCGCTCTCGAATACGATCATATAAAGAAGAACGAGCTACTACATAAGCCATCACCCGATTGGGCTCAGAAATATCCAGCCTTACCATCTGATTAGCTAACGCCTGAACATCAACTGCTAGGGGTCTCTCCCCAACTGGAATATACGCCAAACTGCCCATACTAATAGCCTTCCGGCTCAATGCATCAGCCACTACATTGGCTTTTCCGGGATGATACAAGATAGTAATATCATAATCTTTAAGCAACTCAAGCCATCTCCGCTGCCTCAAATTTAGATCTTTTTGCTTGAATAAATGCTGAAGGCTGCGGTGGTCAGTATATACATCACAAGATACACCATATAGATAATGCCTCCAAATCTTCAAGGCATGAACAATAGCAGCTAACTCCAAATCATGAACAGGGTAGTTCTTCTCGTGGGGCTTTAGTTGACGAGAAGCATATGCAATAACTCTACCCTCCTGCATCAACACACAACCGAGTCCAACTCTGGAAGCATCACAATACACCGTATATGACCCCGAGGCCGATGGTAACACAAGTACTGGAGCTGTGGTCAAAGCCTCCTTGAGCTTCTGAAAGCTCTCTTCACATTCATCAGACCACACAAATGGAGCATTCTTCCGTGTCAACTTAGTCAACGGTGAAGCAATAGATGAGAAATCCTGAACAAACCGACGATAATAGCCGGCCAAGCCGAGAAAACTCGAATCTCCATAGCTGAAGACGGTCTAGGCCAACTAGGAACTACTTCTATCTTCTTTAGATCCACCTTTGTCCCCTCAATGGAAACCCACGTGCCCCAAAAATGCCACTGAACTGAGTCAAAACTCACACTTGGAGTAATTGGCATAAAGCTTCTCCTCCTTCAACCTCTATAGTGCCACTCTCAAATGCCGTGCATGCTCCTCCTGGCTGCGTGAATATACCAGGATATCATCAATAAACACAATCACAAAAGAATCAAGGTACGGCCGAAATACACTATTCATCAAGTGCATGAATGTTGCTGGGGCATTAGTCAATCCGAAAGACATCACCAGGAACTCGTAGTGCCCATATCGCGTCTTGAACGCTGTCTTCATAACATCTGAGTCCCTGATCTTCAACTGATGATAGCCCGATCGAAGATCAATCTTAGAAAATACACTAGCTCCCAGTAGCTGATCAAATAGGTCCTCAATACGAGGTAATGGGTACTTATTCTTCACTGTTACCTTGTTCAGCTGCCTGTAATCAATGCACATTCTCATTGTGCCATCTTTCTTCTTTACGAACAACACCGGTGCACCCAAGGTGACACACTCGGACGAATGAAACCCTTATCTAAGAGTTCCTGAAGCTGTTCCTTCAATTCTTTTAACTCTGCTGGTGCCATACGATAAGGAGGAATAGAAATGGGCTGAGTGCCCGGCACCAAGTCAATACCAAAATCAATATCTCTATCAGGCGGCATGCCTGGTAGGTCTGCTGGAAATACATCCGGAAACTCCCTCACAATGGGGACCGAATCAAGACTAGGTGTCTCGGCCTCAACATTTCTAATGAAGGCCAAATAAGATAAACAACCCTTGCCAATCATTCGTTGAGCCTTTATATAAGAAATCACCCTGTCGGACACATAATCAGTCAAGCCACGCCACTCGATCCTCGGATTACCTGGAATAGCTAGTGTGACTGTCTTGGCATGACAGTCCCGAATCGCATGGTAAGGAGATAGCCAATCCATGCCTAGAATTACATCGAAATCTACCATGCCCAGTAGTAATAAATCAACTCGGGTCTCCGGACCCCCAATAGTAATAATACAGGATCGATATACCTGATCCACAACAACAGTATCCCCCACTGGGGTAGACACATGTACGGGCAAAGCAAGGATACCACGGGTCATACCCAAATGATGTGCAAAGTAAGTAGAGACATAAGAATAGGTGGATCCGGGATCAAATAAGACAGAAGCATCCATGTGGCAGACTGAGATAATACCTAAAATTACCGCATCTGAAGCACTACTGTCTTTCCTATCCGAAAGAGCATAGAAACGATCCTGGCTTCCACAAGTACGATCCTCGCCCCTAGGGCGACCTCTGGCTACCTGGCCACCAGTTCTAGCTGACTGTGCTAGCGCAAAAGAAATAGGAGTAGAAGACGAGGGCTGATCCCTCTGCTAAGACCGCCTACGAAGCCAGTGAGGATACTCTCTCGTGATATGGCCCAAGTCACCGCACTCAAAACAGCGGCCTGAATATGGAAGAAGGGGCTGCTGAGGACCCCTCGCTACAGATGAACCCTATGCTGAGGAAACAGGAGCAGAGCTCTGAGCTGGAAGAGCACTCAGTGCAGGCTGACTCTGCTGACGGTTCTGCTGACCCTGATAACCCTGATGGCTCTGCTGACCCTGATAACCCTGATGGCCCTGACGACCACGATCTGATGAAACCCCACTGGACTCTGCACGTCCAGACTGATGAGACCTGAAAGAACGACCTCTGCTATACTGAGATTGACCCCTAAACGGAGCACCACTGTAAGAGGCTTCTTAGCCTTTCTCTCCTCCCGCTCTCTGCGGCGATCTGTCTCAATATGACGGGCAGCATCAACCACCTCCTCAAAGGTAACTGCCGAAACTCTCTCCCTGGTCATCAATATGCGGATGGGATAAATTAGGCCATCAATAAATCTCTGAATCCTCTCTCTGTCTGTAGGAACCATCCACATGGCATGACTGGCCAACTGTGTGAATCTCATCTCGTATTGATTAACCGTCATCTCTCCCCGCTTCAACCACTCGAACTGACGTCGCAGCTCCTCTCTCTGAGACTGAGGCACATACTTCTCCAAAAATACCGTGGAGAACTGCTGCCAAGTGAGGGGCACTGCCCCAACGGGCCTACGCCTCTCAAAATCCTCCCACCATTGAAATGCTGCACCTGTGAACTGAAAAGTGGTGAATGAAACACCGTTGGACTCTAGAATACCCGCGGTGCGAGCATGCGCTGACATCTGTCAAGAAAACCCTGGGCATCCTCGCCCTCAGCACCACTGAATGTCGTAGGCTGTAGCCTCTCAAATCTCTCCAAACAACGCTGCTCATCGTCGGGCATAACTGGAACCACATATGCAGGAGCTGGTGCAACGGGTGCAACTGGCTGAACTGGCTCGTGTGTGTGAGCCACAGGGGTCTAATTCCCTCCCCCTGCCTGTGAAGAAGATACTGCGGCAGTAGCAGTAACTACCTATGCCAAGCCCGTGCACACTGATAATATCCTGAGCCAAGGTCTCCTGAAGACCCGGTATCACAATAGGCACTGCCGGTGCCTGAACCTGAGCTGCCGGAGCGTTCGCCGCTGGAATCTGGTCCTGAGTCTGATCAGCCGGTGGGTCAGCAAGTGCTGGTGCTGGTGCTGCTGCCCTACCTCTACCACGACCACGGCCTCTGGGTGCCAATGGTGGTCGTCCGCCACGTCCGTTAGCTCGTGTTCTCGCCATCTACGAGAGAATAGAATATGGAAAGATTTAATTTCATGATAACACAAATCGCACGATATGAATTCAAGAAAATGAGGTTTTTCCTAAAGTTTCTGTAGCCCTTCGAAGATAGATACGGACGTCTACGTACCGATCTGCGAAAGCCTACTAAACCGGCTCATGACTCGCGAGTCCTAATAACCTAGAGCTCTGATACCAACTTGTCACGACCCAAATCCAGTCGTAATGGCGCCCAACAATCAAGCTAGGCCAGCCAAACCAACAATTTAATTATAACACAATACCAGTCCACAAATGGACAACCTAAGAAGAATATATGAGTTTAAGAACTCCAATAATAATAATACTGAACAAAAGTACTGACACTCCCAAAGATCCGGAGTCACAAGTCTAGAGCCTCTAACAAAACCCAACAGGAAATAGAGAGTACGATATAGAAGTACTCAAGTCCGAATACAAAATATACAATAACAACTGGAATGAGAGGAGAAGCTAGGTTCTGCGAACGTAGGCAGCTACCTCAGCAACTCGATGTGACAATGTAAACGCTGGAGATGTCCGTCTACTGCTCCTGTGTACCTGAGTCTGCACACAAAAGGTGCAGGGAGTAGGGGTGAGTACTAAGTACTCAGTGAGTAACAAATATATATATGTAGCTGACAGAAAGAAATCCACAAAATACCACAATATGAAGCTACACTACAGTCCGAATCTCCTACGAACTAGCAACAATAATACAATACAACTACTACAGAGTAATTCAACAAATACAGATGCAATGCAATGCACATAACTGCTACGGCGTGTAGCCCGATCCCATTTAACGTCGACGGCGCTCACTGGGGGTGTGTACAGACTTCGGAGGGGCTCCTACAGCCCAAGCGCAATACTGCTGCGGCGTGCAGCCCGATCCTCATATCAACCACTGCGGCGTGCAGCCCGATCCCATGCTCAGTCCACAATAAGCAATTAAGTCACAAAATAATTCATTTTCCTTATTTCAGTTCTCAATTCATAATTTATGAAAAATACTTTAACTTTATTAAGTTTGTAAAAGCCGGTGACTTAGCATTTCAAAAGTGTGATTACAATTCCCAGGACTGAGATCAGTGATTTAAGCAATCTTTAGCTATCACATAAATATTGTCCTCTAAGGACGCTACAGATCGGCACAAGGCCCCAAACAAGGCTTACAGCCCACAAATATAGCAAATATAGTGTATTTCCAACACTAACCACATATTATTCATTTCCGGGATGGACCAAGTCTCAATCCCCAATCACAATCAATCCCGCACCTGCCACGGTGTGCGAGCCATGCCCTATTAGCGTCACAATGTGCTAAGCCGGGGTTTCGAACCCTCAGGCTACAATATACACAAACTACTCACCTCTAGCCGGTCGTAGAATCGTCCGCGATGCCTTTTTCTTTGAATTTCGTTGCCTCGTGTGTAGAATCTAGTCAAATAACAATAATTATATCAAATACGGGTCAAAGAATCATAACCCACTTCAATTTATATGAAATTCGCAAAATTACACTAAGTTGGTAAAACCCGACTTTCGGTACGATTCTCGAAAAATTACGAAAGTCTCATATTCGGAACCCTCATCTCAATACGAGTCTAAGCATATCAATTTTACCAAATTCGGACTCCATTTGCTCATTCAAAACCTTGATTTTCTAAAGTTCAAGCCTAGGGTTAAATCTTCCATGAATCACCCCAAATTCTTCCATTTTCATGATATAATTGCATAATAATACCAATACTAATCATAGTTTAAGTCCATAGTTGCTTACTTGATGATTTCCCTTGAATTTCTCTTCAAAATCGCCCAAATCGCCTCTAAAGCCGAGACCCAAATGTGTGAAATGTTCTGAAATTTTTCTAACTTCCGATACACTTAACTTACAGCGATTTTCGCTTCTGCGGAAGAATTTCCGCTCCTACGAGTCCGTATCCGCGACCAAAGGGTCGCTTCAGCGGTTCCAGGCCTAGCCGGCCAATTCCGCTTCTGCGATATACGGACCGCCTCTGCGTGTCCGCTTCTGCGGAGATTCGATCGCTCCTGCGGGTTTTCCCACTTCCGCGACTAGGCGTCCGCCTCTGCGGACTCGCCTAAGCGGCTAACCTTCCGCTTCTGCGAATCCTTCACCCATGGCCCTTGGCCGCTTCTGCGGCTCACCTTCCGCTCCAGCGATGCCGCTTCAGCGGAAAATGTTCCGCTTCTGCGATGCCCAGCGCTTCTGCGCTCCTCGTCCGCTTCTGCGGACTCGCTCCTGCGCCCATAATTCCGCAGGAGCGGAAACAACAGAAACAGGACTCTTCAAACCTGAAATTTCCATGTTTTTCTCCCGATTAACCACCCGAAAACACCCCGAGGCCCCTGGACCTCATTCAAACACACCAACACATCCTAATTCCTTATTCGAACTTGTTCCAATCATAAAAACACCATCCTAAACATCAAAATCACCAATTATCCACGGATTCAAGCCTAAGTTTCTTCAAAACTTTCAAAACTAACATTCAATCCAAAACCCGATCAAACGATGTCCGAATAACTTGAAAATTTGCAAACATATCCAAAATCACATAACGAAGCTACAGAAATTGTCGGAATTCCATTCCGACCCCCGGATCAAAATATCACCTACCATCCGGTTTTCGCCAAAATTCAACATTCGCCAATTCAAGCTTAAAACTACACCGGACCTCCGAATTCAATTCCGATTGTTCTCCTAAGTCATAATTGATCCCCGGAACTAGTCGAATCATCCGAATCCGGTTCCGAGCACTCTAACTCAATAGTCAACTCTTGGTTGACTTTTCATATTCAAGCTTTCTTCAAACATGCTATTTGTTTCATTTTCAATCCAAATCACTCCTAACTCACCTGATATACTCTAATACTGTTTTAAAAGCATAATATATGTAAATGCAAGGTAACGGGGTGGTAATTCCCGTAACGACGGGCCGGGTCGTTACACTTTGCCACCAAGTTTGTCGGGAGTTCACCCGGTGTTCCATGTATCTATGCTCCGGAAGTATGTCGGAGACCCGTCTCATGTGTTAGACTTCAGCACGATACGGCTAGATGAGGATTTGACTTATGATGTGGAACCAGTAGCCATTTTGGGTCGACAGGTTCGTAAGCTGAGATCTAAGGATATAGCTTCAGTGAAAGTGCAGTGGAGAGGTCGTCCCGTGGAGGAAGCAACTTGGGAGGCCGAGCAGGAGATGCGGAGCAGATATCCTCACTTGTTTAATGCTCTAGGTATGTTTCTTAACCCGCTCGCGGACGAGCGTTTGTTTAAGTTGGGGAGAATGTAATGACTCGGCCCGTCGTTACGGGAATTACCACCCCGTTACCTTGCAATTACATATCTTATGCTTTTATATCAGTATTAGAGTATATCGGGTGAGTTAGGAGTGATTTGGATTGGAAATGAAGCAAATAGTATGTTTGAAGGAAGCTTGAATATCGGAAGTCAACCAAGAGTTGACTATTGAGTTAGAGTGCTCGGAACCGGATTCTGATGATTCGACTAGTTTCGGGGGATCATTCATGACTTAGGAAAGCAATCGGAATTGAATTCGGAGGTCCGGTGTAGTTTTAGGCTTGAATTGGCGAAGGTTGAATTTTGGCGAAAATCGGATGATAGGTGATATTTTGATCCGGGGGTCGGAATGGAATTCCGACAATTTCTGTAGCTTCGTTATGTGATTTTGGATATGTCTGCAAATTTTCAGGTCATTCGAACATTGTTTGATCGGGTTTTGGATTGAATGTTAGTTTTGAAAGTTTTGAAGAAACTTAGGCTTGAATTCGTGAGTAAATGGTGATTTTGATGTTTAGTATGGTGTTTTTATGATTGGAACAAGTCCATATCATGTTTTGGAGTACGTTGGTGGGTTTCGTTGGGGTCCCGGGGGCCTCGGGATGATTTCGGACCATCAACCGGGCATTGGGACTTGGCAAAATCTGCAGAAAAACTGCAGGTTCTGTCCAGGCATTAAAGCCTTCGCGTTCGCGTGGCATGGGCCGCGTTCGCGAAGGTCAAGCGAATCAGTGCATCGCGTTCACGGTCGGGGTGTCGCCTTCGCGTAGGCCAGGGGTGTTGAGCATCGCGATCGCGTTCCTTGGGTCGCGTTCGCGTAGGTTCGTGGGAGTGTGCTTCGCGTTCGCGGGAGGTGTATCGCGAATGCGTAGAAGGAATCTGGGCGGCTAGGAGTTTGAGCATCGTGAACGCGTGGTTGGCTTCGTGTTCGCGAAGGGTAACTGGAATTGAGCATCGCGAACGCGTGGTAGGCGTCGCGTTCGCGAAGAGTAAGAGGGAGCTGTTCATCGCGAACGCGTGGGAGCTCACGCGAACGCGTAGAACAAAATGTTCTGGCAGTGAATTTATATCACAGAACAGAGGGGTTACGGGTTTACACCCCCAAAACATAATTTTGAGCCCTAGAGAGAAGAAAACTCGAGGAAATCACCTGAGAAGTCATCGGGTATTCGTCGGAGGTAAGATTCTTGACTCAAAAACATCATTTTATGGTAGAATTAACATCAATCTTCATGAAATTGGGTTGAAATCTTGAAGAATTGTGGCCTAGATATTGAAAACGGGATTTTGAGTTTTGGGAGGCCATTTGAACTCCGATTTTGATAAATTTTATATGCACGGACTCGTGGCGAGATGAGGGTCGCGTTGGTACTAATTTCGAATTTTTCCGAGCAGTGGGCCCGGGGTCGGGTTTTACCAACTTAGTGTATTTATGCGAATTTCATGTAAATTGTAATGGATTATGATTCTTTGACCCGTATTTGATATAATTATTGTGGTTTGACTAGATTCTACGCACGAGGGAGCTAAATTCAAAGGAAAAGGCATCGCGGACGAGTCTCCGGCCGGCTAGAGGTGAGTAGTTTGTGTATATGGTAGCCTGAGGGTTCGAAACCCCGGCTTAGCACATTGTGACGCTAGTAGGGCGTGGCTCGCACACCGTGGCAGGTGCGGGATTGATTGTGACTGGGGATTGAGACTTGGTCCATCCCGGAAATGAATAATATGTTGTTAGTGTTGGAAATACACTGTATTTGCTATATTTGTGGGTTGTAAGCCTTGTTTGGGGCCTCGTGCCGATCTGTAGCGTCCTTAGAGGATAATAATTATGTGATAGCTATAATTGCTTAAATCACTGATCTCAGTCCTGGAAACTGAGATCATACTTTTGAAATGCTAAGTCACCGGCTTTTGCAAATTTAATTAAGTTAAAGTATTTTTTCATAAATTATGAATTGAAACCTGGAATTAAGAAAAATGAACTCTTTTGTGACTTAATTGCTTATTGTGGACTGAGCATGGGATCGGGCTGCACGCCGCAGTGGTTGATATGTGGATCGGTCTGCACGCCGCAGCAGTATTGCGCTTGGGCTGTAGGAGCCCCTCCGGAGTCTGTACACACCCCCAATGAGCGCCGTCGACGTTAAATTGGATCGGGCTACACGCCGTAGCGGTTATGTGCATTGCATTGCATCTTTATTTGTTGAATTACTCTATGGTAGCTGTATTGTACTTTTGATGCTAGTTCGTAGGAGATTCGAACTGTAGTTTAGCTTCATTATGTGGTAATCTGTGGATTTCTTATTTTCAGCTGCTGTTATATATTTATTACTCACTGAGTACTTAGTACTCACCCCTACTCCCTGCACCTTTTGTGTGCAAACTCAGGTACTCGAAAGCAGTAGATGAGCATTTCCAGCTTTTGCAGAATCATACCGAGTTGCTGAGGTAGCTGCCAACGTTCGCAGAACCTAGCTTCTCCTCTCATTTCCAGTTGTTATTTTGTATTTTGTATTCAGAATTGAGTATTTCTATATAGTACTCTCTATTCCTGGTGGGTTTTGTTAGAGGCTCTAGACTTGTGACTCCGGATCTTTGGGAGTGTCAATAGTTTGTTCATTTCTATTATTATTGGAGTTCTTAAACTCATATATTCTTCTTGGAATGTCCATTTGGGACTGATAGTCGTTGTGATAAGTAATAGTTGGTCTGGCTGGCCTAGCTTAATTGTTGGGCGCCATCACGACCGGATTTGGGTCGTGACAAACTCCCAAATACCCCTCAATAATCCTACAAATTTAAGCACTCATAATTTTGAATACACTTATGAGGTAGAGGCACCTACTGATTCTTCAAATTTCATTCCTCTATCTGTGGAGGAAAAACATAGCCTTTATAAGCCTTGGGAACATGCTGTAATTATCAAAGTATTTGGTCATAAAGTGGAGCATCAGTTACTTAGACAGAAAGTGTATGCACTGTGGAAACCTACGGAAAATCTCCCATTAATAGACTTAGGGTCTGATTGTTTTCTCGTAAAATTTCAAAAGGAGGAAAATAAAATTCATGCTTTACAAGGAGGTCCTTGGTTTGTTCTAAATCAATTCTTATCTGTCCGGCAATGGGAGCCAAAATTTAAAGCTTCAACAACACAACTATCATCTTCAGCTTTATGGTTGCGTTTGCCGGAATTACATACGAAATTCTATGATTATCATATTTTGAATAAGCTGGGACAAAAAGTAGGTAAATTTTTATCCATGGATATTTGCACTTCCAATACTACTCGAGGGCAATATGCTAGACTATGTGTTGAGGTTTTGTTAAACCAGCCATTGAAAACTCATTTATACATTGGTGATCATAAACAAACTATTCTGTATGAGGGTTTGAATTTACTATGTATTACATGTGGTTGTATGGGTCACAATCAAAAAATATGCCCATCCATAGGGAAGGAAACTCCTTCATCTGGTAATGTTCAAATTAATCAGAACAAACAAGACTCTTCAAAAGATGAACATGAACCTTGGAATCTAGTCCAATTTCCCAAGAAATATGCAACTTCAATGCCTTCACGTCCCATGCAAAAAAATTCTGATGAGGTAAGGGAAGGAACTGTTGGTAAGCATCTTTTAATTAATCCTAATAATCTTCCTTTTACCCATTTATCTTTAAAAAATATTAAGTCTTCTGTTAATCATATCACTAAACAAGATGGTTTGTCTACTAATTTGTTAAATACTAATAAGTTTGTATTATTGTCGGATGAGTTACCTAATAAAAATGAGTGTTTATCTAATATTACATTGGATAAAAATCTTGTGGGTCAACATTCAACCTATACACAAGTACATAATAGTGGGGTCCAATCAAATTCATCTCTTCACACCACGTCTATTACTAATACTAACCATGCAATGAGACATGGAATTAACTCCCACATGCAAACCAAATCCCAAACACATTCTGCACTACAAGACCTACACGACCAAAATACTCCCACTTTCACTACACCTCCTACATCCATCATTAACTCCACATCCACCCCTTCCAATATAGCTAATCATTACATGCAACCAGGGAATCATGAAGACTACACTACATTTTACAACTCCAACAATTTACCTTCATGTCAATCTTGTCCACCAGCCACTATATCCATTCAAACATTACTATTCCACTAATACAACCCTTATAAACAATCCTATTTTGTCCACTACTCACAACTCTACTGATTCAAACAATGTTTCCCTTGAACTTCCCAAGTCATCTAAGAAGCCATCACAATACACCACGCCAAACTTCTCATCAACTTCACAACAATCCCACTCCTTTCTCTCAACCACCACCATATCACTCGATGGAGCAAAACTCAGTAGTATACACAACCCAAACTCCCCATGCACCGATGTATCTAGAATCATGGTTGGAGGCGGGATTACACAATCATGCCCTAACCTTTACCATGCAAGTGAACCAACAGGATGTCACCATTCTTATCAATCACCCGAGGGACTTAGCACAAATAGTAGCAGAAGGATAGACTGGGAACAAAGATATTTACTCACTATCACTGGCCAATGATGAAAGCTCCAAACATAGCACCATTCCAAGAAATGACTCCACCTTTTCCAGTATGGGAACAAACCCCTCTTCACCCAAACATAATAAGAAGGCCATTTTATCCTCCTCCAACACCCAATGTTCCATGGATTCAACCCTATTGGGAGACTCAACCCTTTACTCCACTGTTGAGGCCAGGAACACCACGTGTCCAAACACCACCACCACCTCCTCCTTCACCAGCCCCTCAGAATCCACCACAACAAGAAGAGCAGGAGCGGACTTTACAGGTAGAATCAGATACAGCAATCGCATACAACAGAGAGACCAGGCCACTTTATGCATGCATGAATGAAATCAAGGTCTTTGTGCAGAAGGAAGATTTCGAAAGAAAAATATTCATAAGGTGCCCCCAAAACCTCATATCAACCTCCTTCAGGCTAAGACCAACAACAAATCCAACAGTGGGCAAATATGCCATGTCATGTCTTCCAACTCTGTCACTACGTCCAGGACAGTCTAGTACTGAATTGTTTGCTTCGAATGACAATCACATGAATTTCATCATATGGAACTGTAGGGGTAGTCAATCAGTGGAGCTTAGAAGAAATTTTAGGTCTTTATTGGATTATAACAGACCAGCTTTAGTTGTTTTGTTAGAAACCCATTCCCAGTCTCATCAAGTGATTAAGGATGATTTTGATTTTTCTGGTATGATCGAAGTCCCAGCTATAGGTCATATAGGGGGAATAGTTATACTGTGGAATGCTTCATTGTTAAATGTTACACAGGTTGCTACAAACACTCAGGAAGTCCATTGCCATATCCAGGTTAGTCCATTACCTTTTACTTTTTTATTCAGTGCAATATATGCTAGTAATGATTTAGTAAATCGACTTCACTTTGGAATAATCTTAAGTGTATTTTTGATAACTATAAAGGACCTTGGTTGATAGGGGGTGATTTTAATGAAGTTATCCATGCTTCTGATAAATTTGGAGGACTTCCTATCAATAATAAAATAGCCAATACTATATTTGATTGTTTTAATTATTGCATGCTTGCTGATTTATGGTACAAGGGAATTCGTTATACATGGACTAATGGTAGACATAATGCTGCTAATATATTAGAAAGAATTGATCGTGTGTTATCAAACTATGCATGGCTCTCAAATTACTGTGATGCTCCAGTGACTCATCTCCCTCGAACTCATTCGGATCATTGCCCTATAAAAATAGACCTTCAACATTGTGTATTTCCTAGGACAAAGATCCTACTTTATAATCTATAATACAGCAAGCTTGGTCGGAAAATACTCTTCTAATACCTGCCATAACTTATTTTAGAGATTCTGTTAAAATTTGGAATAAAAATATTTTTGGAAATATTTTAAAACGTAAAAGGAAGATATTAGCTAGACTTTCTGGTATTCAAGCATTTATTCATTATCCTACTAGTTCATTTCTACATAGTTTAGAAATTGAACTTATTCAAGATTTTAATCATATTCTTAAGTTAGAAGAAGACTTCTGGAAATTAAAATCACGAATAAATTGGCTAAATGATGGTGACGCAAACACCGAATTTTTCCATTTAACTACTTTAAATAGACGTCGAAATAATCATATAATTGCTATACAAGACTTTAAAGGGAATTGGATTTCAAATTCTCTTAAAATATAAAATGATATTACCTCTTGCTATACTAACCTTTTTACTACGCAACAGTCCTTTTTCCAAAGTTAGTTCAACCATTTTTCCTTCCAATATAGTTACACAAATTGAGCAATCCATGTTAGATAGACCTCTTCATGATGTTGAAATTACCAATGCCTTACATTCGTTTCGACCTTTTAAGGCACCAGGCCCTGATGGCTTACATCCAGTATTTTACCAAAAATATTGGCATATTGTGGGAATTCTGAAGCTCTTTGTCATCAGGCTTTTAAGGACTTCCAAAGAGATTCTAATATTAATACTACTTATATTTGTCTTATTCCTAAAAAGGAACATGCTGCTATTATAGCTCAATATCGACCACTTAGTCTTTGTAATACAATTTATAAAATTATTACAAAGTTAATTGTCAATAGACTTAAGCCTATTCTGGATCATCTTATTGATCAAACTCAATCTAATTTTCAAAAAAATAGACGTGCATCTGATAATGCTATTACTGTTCAAGAACTATTAAATCGCTTTGATAAAATGAAGGGGTAAGAATTATAATATGCTTCTTAAACTATACCTTGAAAAGGCTTTTTATAAACTAGAATGGTCTTTTATTTACGACACTTTACATAATCTTAATTTCCCTATTAATATTAGTAACTTAATAATGTCTTGTATTACAACCACTTCTACTGCTATCCTTATTAATGTTAAGTCAACTAAATTATTTTATCCTACAAAAGGAATAAGAGGCGACCCTCTTTCACCTTACATATTTATTTTATGTCTTGAAATGTTCTCAAGGAAAATAAATTTAGAAGTAGACTATAATATTTGGCACCCTATTTCTATTGGAAAAAAAGGACCTCAATTATCTCATATGTTCTTTGCGGATGATATAATTTTATTCTCTAAAATTACACCCAAATCTTTTCATTCTATTATTAATACTATTACTCTATTAGTACTTATTCGGGACAAACTATTAATTTAGACAAGTCAAAAAAAATTTCTCAAAAAATTGCACCAATTGTCTAAAGCTTGATTTACAGTATACTTTCAACATAAAAAAATGTACTAAGTTTGGCCAATACTTGGGTTTTCCCATTTTTACCTTTAAACCTTTAAAAAGAGACTTCCAGTTTTTATTAGACAAGTTTAAATCAAAGTTAGCAGGATGGAAAACTCATTTTCTAATAAAAGCGGGAAGATAAACTCTAATTCGTTCTACCTTGAATAGCCTTCCTAATCATGTAATGCAATTTATTACAATTCCTAGTTCTATTATTACCTTACTTAATAAATAGCAGCGGAATTTTCTATAGAGTACTACTCCACACAAGAAAAAAAATACATCTTTTAAAATGGTCCATTGTAACCCACCCTTTGTCTCTTGGCTAGCTTGGCATATCTAACTGGATACCTTCCCCAAAAACAGGAAGGTTTTGTCCGGATTTCTTCAAAATCCAACTCAACTTTGGGCAAATGTACTAATTCATAGTCATTTACGACAAGACTATCATTTCTTCTAAATCTAGAATTTGGCAAATCATTATCAAAGGTTGGTCCTCTTATCAACTTGATTTTTAATGGATTTTAACTAAACATGTTCAATTTTGGACTGAACCTTGGATACATCATCGTACAATTTTACGTAATTTCATTCATGGTCCTTTTCCAGAAGGAGAAATCAATAAATATGTGTCTGACTATTTTTACAATCATAAATGGCATTTACAGGATTTACCGTTTGTACTTCCTCAATTGTTGGAAACACATATTACTAGTATTTACATGCCTATAATACCAACGAATTATGACCATATTATCTGGGCCATCACTCCTTCCGGTTTATTCTCAGTCAAATCTATTTATCATGAACTCTCTAATCTTATCTCTAATAATAATTTACAGCTCTTAAGTTTAAAGTGAATTTGGAAAGTACATACACTTCCTAAGATCTCCTTCTTCATTTGGTTTAATTTGTCATGGTAGAATACCAACTGCTGCCTATTTACATAATATAAATATTTTGATCACTGATTTATGTACTAATTGTGGGTTACAAGCTGAAACGATGCATTACATTTTCTTTGAATGTAGTAATGCTGTTTCACTTTGGCAGACCCTTAACATTAATATAAATCAAAAGTTTGGTCCTATTAATGTGAGTTCTATGCCTTGGTGACATACTTTCTTTACAAAAACTAAATTAGGTCAATATAAACGTATTCCTTTTGAAAATTTACTTCCTTTGCTATATGGCCTTTGGATGATTAGGAATAATAATCTTTTTGAACGTTCAAAAACACGTTCTAATGCTGTTTTAGTGTATAACCAAGCGGCTGAATTCTTTTATCTTACGAACTCAAAGAACAATATAACTACTACATTACCTTTTTATATAAAATGGCATCCACCAACAGGGAAAATTCTTAAGTTAAACATAGATGGCTCTACTAAGATGAATCCAATTGCTTGTGGAATTGGGGGTGTTTTAGGGACTCTATGAGTAGCTGGGTCTTAGGTTTTTCAGGCCATGTTCAAAATGAATCTAGTTTACAAATTGAATTATTATCACTAACCATGGGCCTTCAAATAGCTGTGAAATTTAATATATATATATATATATATATATATATATATATATATATATATATATATATATATATATATACCTTTATTAATTGAAACAGATGCAACTACAATTTTAGACTTGTTAAAATCTCCGACACCCAAATATACTAATATTGTTGCTGATTGTAGGTACTTACTCCACGAGTTGCATGATCCAGAACTACACATAATCTATAGGGAGCAAAATGGAGTAGCAGACTGTTTAGCCAAGTATGAAGCATCACATGTGGAGGCAAATATGGAAATGTTTTCAAGTCCTCCGAATTTTGTGTTAACTTCTTATCAGCAAGATCAAGCAGGAATGTTGAGTAGAAGATTATGTAAACCACCGACTATGTTAGCTAATACTATGTTAAGTTGTAATAGTTTTTCTAAGTCTACTTTAAATAGTATGTATAATGTAGTAGGTACTAATCAGATGCAGTTTATGCATCCCACAAACTCTTATGTAATTACTTAACTTATTTAATATATCTATCCTTTGACAAAAAAAAACATCTAGAATGGGGTGCATTGCATATAAATGAACCTGACTGGTCACAAACAAATGATTATATTTGGTATTCATGTGTTGCCGAGAACAATGGTGAGCATCAACTACTACAGACTTAGTGTGTGTGAGATCCCATAAGTGGGGTGTTTAACCAAAATACGAAATTTCGATTAAAACCAGAAAATAATAGAAAAAATCGGGATACTGATAATCAAGAGACCGGAAAATGTAATAAGTTTTCAACAATTAAAATGAACAGTAAGGAAAAAATGCATTTCAGTAAGCTTTCAACAGTTGATCGTCTCTACAATTGGTATAACTTCCTCCTTTTATAGCAGACTCTGGGTAGAAGAATGAAACCTAGGTTTTAATGACACAATCATGAGTAATAAATGACATTAAATAGGTCGTTACACAATCATTCTTATTAAATGTCAATTTTTCAACGTATCAGGTACTTAATGATTTAATTTGGACTTCATTCTGCCTCCAGATCCATGTTTTAAATGCTTTTTGATCCGTTGCCCTTGAATGTCTTGAATTGATATGGAACTCGTATCTATTTGCTCTTTTTATCCTTTGTCTTTAGAATTTCGTTCCAACCCATTCTAAATAGATACGGGACTCGTAGTTGAACTACGTCCCGTGTCTAATTTGTCTCCTCGCATCTTTTATTTATTCTCTTTCGGAATAATAACCTTTTGACCATTCCACGTGTCTTGCCACATCATAGAAAAAACATTTTCCCAATACAGATAGTCCCCCCACTTTCCATTTATTTATCCATTAAATAATTGGAAAGTGGAAGTGGTATTTTTATCGTAATAAATGCTGACGCTTCACTTGTCTTGTTCTTTTAATGCTCCTTACACGTGTCATTTTCTAATTTAACTCTGTAACTCTACTTCCTTCTTTCTAGTCTTTTTCAACCTTTCTTTTCAAGAAGTGACTGTTCTTTTTAATACAGTTTCTCATCATTTTACCTCTTAGTTCACCAGTTGCTTCCTTATACTACTTTGAATCTTTCTTCCTAAGTTTTTTCTTCATCAAGTGACTTCTTTTACTTTTCTTCTGTAAAAAGTTTTATCCAACAATAGCATCTTATAAACCTAACCCTAGAAAAGTTCCAATTCTCGACCAATTTCCCAATGCTCCTACTTTAATTAGGTGCAGTAGAGATTAAGGGAGAAGACTTCGGAATTTAAGATCAGCGCGTGGAGAATGATCTGGCAATGCTCCTCCTTCTCCGAACTCGAATGTCAAAGGTTCTTCATCTAAAACATCTCCTTCTAAAGGTAAAGAGCTTTTCGACCCTTCTCTAGAACCTTTAGTTGAGGACATTGTTCCGAATGATTTGTCCTTTGTGGGTGATAGAACATCGCTTCTAAAACAAGTTGAAAAACTTGAGAAACTTGATGTTTATCCTTATCTCATAACTGAACTCGCAATTCCAACCATTAGGAAAGACTGTTATTGGAAGGAAAATCTTGGCCTATCAATTCCTACCATAAATCAGAGGATTTCTTCTTTAGGAATGGGTATTCCTTTGTTTATACCTATCCCTTTACTTGGGGGTTAAAGCCTGCTATAGATCCAGTTATCGTTGATTTCTGTCGTTTCTTCAATATCTGCTTAGGTCAAGTTGGTCCATTATTATGAAGGGCGGTGGCTTTCTTGATATTTCTATCTGCAAAGGCCAAAATTGATTTTACCTTTGCCCATCTCATTCATTTATACCATCCCAACTTGATGCGTCGTGGTTTATTTACCTTAACCGCAAGGAGTAAAAAGGTTTTAGTAAACCTTGATGACATTAATGACCGTGGATGGTACCTACGTTACATTGATGTTTGCATAGTGGATTTACTTGGTGAGACAAACATTCCCTTCCATGAGAAGTGGAACTTTGCACGTAAGCTTCTAGTTATTTTTTGCGTCTATTTTTAGAGATTTTGATTTTCTCTTTGATCTTATCCCTTTTTTGGTTTTTGTAGCACCGTGGTTGGGTAGACTCAATTTTGAAAGTGGCTCCCAGAGAGGAAAGGACTTGGAAGTTTATTTCCTCTCTTCATGATTGTAAAGTGAAAACACACGGTATGTATGTTTTTATTCTTAAATGCGTATAGTAAATCCAATTTTTAATAAAATTGAATTCATTTTTCCCCTTTTCTTCTCTTTTATATCAGGGTTCTGCAATAAAGGACCTGACGTAGCTTTAGCTATGCGCACTGCTGTCAATGCTTCTCTTGACTTAGACAAAACTAAGGCTTTAATAACATCAAAGAGAAAAATATTGGCAGTTGATGCTAATAATGAAGAAGAAGAAGGTACCTCGCCATTACCCAGGCCAAAAATAAGGAGACGTGGAAATGAGATTGAGGATGCTTCCGCTCGTGCCTTCCCTGCCGAGCCTGTCTTGATTGATAAAGAGGTTGTTCCAATAGACTTTAGTGATTCTACTCACGATCTTTATATTGACAATCTCGAAGATGGAGTGTCGGGTCCTGTTCTAAATGAAGTTCCCTTATCTTCCTCAATTACTATTTCTCCTATCTCTTTCACATCATCTCCACCCGTAAGTGTTTTTGATCCCACGTTGATTTCTTTCGCTCCTTCACTTTTGGTGAATGCTTCTATTCCCGTATCAATTCCAATTCCCGTGTCTGTTCCCATTCTGGCTCCTGTAGCTTCTACCATTTTTTCCTCTCCTACTACTCCTCCTTCCACTGCCCCTTCTTCCTCTTTAGTGCATTAGGAAACTGGCCCGAGTAGCAGCAATATGACTATGAGAAAAGTCACACTTAAAGTACCTGCCACTCATAGCCTTTTGAGGAAGACTGGTAGTGCTGATGTATGGCTTGAGCCCTTGATCGGAGATATAGATAAGAGAAAGATGGAAAGCCATAGCTACTTAACTTTAATGAATGACATAGTTCATTCAACTTTAAAGGTAATTTTTTAAAAAATTAAGTACTAACTTTCCTTTCACCGTAGATGTTTATTTTTGTGTCTTATATTTGTAGGCTAATTTGATTGGTACTGAGCTAATGGGGAGGATCACCTCTTTGGAAAGCAAGGCTCAGGAATCTTCAAAAGCCATTGAAAAAGCCCAATTTGAACCTCAAAATTGGAAGGAGCAATATGAAGATGCTTTAATGAATATGGATGAGCTTCGAGATGACAAAGCTCGTTTGGAACAACAAAATCGTACTTTATCTGCTGACTTAGGGGTGTCTCGGGCCACCTTCAGTCATGTCAAAAAGGATAAAGACACCTTATATGAATCATTGTCAAGGGCTAATGAAGAAATCAAGGGGCTTAAAGAGCTTATGAAGTGAAAAGAGAATTATTCCAGAGAATTGGGAGCAGAACTTGAAACAAGCTCGGGTTGACTTGAAAATTTCTTCAGACAAAGTTCATGCTTTGGAGAGTTCCAATATTACGCTCAAGAATTCCCTTGATTCCCAACTAACTGAACAAGAATTAATGAAAAACGCTCTTGCTACATGGGAAAAGTATTATGAAACCTTGGAGAAGGAGTATAATTCTCTTGTAGAGAATTTCAATTATGAGGTCAACTAGGCTTTTCTTAGATCGCGTCGGGATGCATTACTAGAGGCTACTCAAGAGAATTTGAACTTACAATCCGAATTAGCCAAAATCTTAGATGTGATTGAGAAGAGTAACCAACCTGGTGGCACTCCTGAGCAACCCATTGACATTTCTTCTCCAATGTGTAGAACTCCTAAGGCAGTAAATCTGGTGGATTGTGAAGCTACTATTGAAGCGACCGGAATAGTGGTTCAGGTATCTGAGGGTGAAGCTGCTTCTGCTCCTGTTGCAACCTCTGATGTTCCAACTCCCCCAGTGACCAGTTGAAAAAAGTCTTTTATTTTGTTGTTTTTTTTATTTGATGGTATAATCCTTGTTAAAGGATTTTTATGATAAAATCCCCAGTTCTCATAATAGGGTATTTGTTTAAAGACAATTATACTTGAATGACTAAATTTCCCTTTTCCTTTAGTCTTTTATGCTTTAGAGGTTAATTAATACCTCTTTGTGTTATATTCTTGCCTATTTTCGTGTTTAGGACTTATAGAATAGTTTTGCATTTTTATCCCTTGAAAAGGCTTTATGATTCTACCCATGGACTTATCAACATGAGGATTATAAAAAGAGGTCCCTTTTTATATATTGACACTTAATGAAGAAGACGTCTCAACTTCATAATGGTGTTATAATACGATGAAAGAAATAGGAAACACATGTTTTTTTTATATAACTTTGACAAGTTTTTATTCATGAACTTGAGTAAACTTTTGAATGATACATACATTATAGTACGTCTATGACTTCCTCGCAACTGTTTTTCGTGCAACAGATTTCTTATTATAAAATATACAAGGTTTTCTTTTATTATTACTTGTTTTAGCACATAACTATAACCCTATCTTTATATACTTAGAAAGGGTTTGGAAAGTGTTTACAACATTGAAAAATGTTTTATGTAGAATAACATTGAAAAATGTTGTGTGTGTAGCTATTTATAGCTGAATCTTGATATATGGCACGTTGTAGCTGAATTTGGTCCACTTTTACTTGAACTCCCGTATCTCTTTTCCTCTACGGACCCGCGTCCATTTTTCTGCACGAAGCTATATATACTGTATAGTCCCCCAAGTGTTTGAGCGTTGAAGAATGAAGCCTTGAACACTTGGTTATTGCTCATAGGCTGGTCCTTTTCCTGAAATAGAAAATATGCGAGACTCGGAGGTAAAATTTAGATGAAGACCGCCTACCCCGTATGTATTTCCATCAGATTGATATAACCCTAGGCTTAGAATTTAAGAATATTCTATTTTCCATGCAGGTTGTGTCTTATCATTTGGCACGGGTTAGGGATTTTGCCTGACCGTGTCTACCCCCTTAGAAGTAATATCTTTTTAAGTGTACAACATTCTAATGTGAAGGTAGAATTTTGCCGTCCATAGTTTCTAGCTCATATGCACCTTTTCCCGCAACGTTATGGATTCTATATGGTCCTTCCCATGTTGGACTCAACTTTCTTGAATTAGCAGCCTTCGTAGATTGAAACACCTTTTTGAGCACTACGTCCCCAGTTTTAAAGAACCTGAGACGTGCTTTCTAGTTATAGTATCGTTCAATCACTTGTTTTTGAGTCGCCATTCTTATCAATGCTGCTTCTCTCCTTCCTTCAATTAGATTTAGATTAACCCGTAATTCTTCATCGTTTGAGTCCTCCGTTGCTTGATCATATCTTATACTTGGTTCTCCTATTTCAACTGGAATTAGAGCTTCTGCACCATAAACAATTGAAAACGGTGTTTCGCCCGTACTTGTTTTCGTAGTTGTCCGATAAGCCCAAAACACAGCTGGTAGAACTTCTGGCCAATTGCCTTTTGAATCCAGCAATTTTTTCTTTAAATTATTGATGATTATCTTGTTCGTGGATTCCGCTTGCCCATTACCCACCGGATGATATTGTGACGATATTATTCTTTTGATTTTCCAGCTTTGAAATAATTCTGTAATTTGTGCTCCTATGAATTTTGGTCCATTATTGCACACGATTTCCTTTGGAACCCCAAAGCGACATATTATATTTCTCCAAATAAATTCTTTAACTTCTTTCTCTCGTACCTGCTTAAATGCCCCTGCTTCTACCCATTTAGTGAAATAGTCAGTAAGCATGAGTAGAAACTTTACCTATCCTTTTGCTCGAGGTAATGGACCCACGATATCCATCCCCCATTTCATGAAGGGCAATGGAGCTATGACTGGGTGTAGTGATTCAGCTGGTATATGCATATTATTTATGTACCTCTGACATTTATCACATTTAAATACGAAGTCATTTGCTTCATCCTCTATTTTAGGCCAATAATACCCGGCCCGTATCAATGTTTTTACCAACAATTTACCTCTCGCATGATTTCCACAATGTTCTTCATGTATTTACCTCATTACATACTCCGTTTGTGAAGAACCGAAACACCTTGCTAGAGGACCTCCAAACAATTTTCGATAAAGATTTCCTTGATGTAAACAATAACGGGTAGCTTTCTTACGTAATGCATGAGCCTTTGTTTTCTCATTAGGTACGGTTCCATACTGCAAAAAAGCAATAATTTTATTCCTCCAATCCCATGTCAAATGATTAAAATTTACCTCGTTGGTATCAGGTTCGACAATGGAATGGAATAAATGTATAACCGAAGCATTTGCATCGTTTGCTATATCTGCCACGGATGCGAGGTTGGACAAAGCATAAACTTCTACATTTTCATCCCTTGGAATCTTCGTTACCTTCCAAGTTTCGAATTGTCTTACTAATTCTCGCACCTTCTCGAGATATTCCTGTATTCTGGTTTCTCTGGCTACATAAGTCCCCAATAGTTGATTTACTACCAGTTGAGAATCACTTTTGACTATGATTTGCTTGATACCGAGTTCGAGCACCAATTCCAAACCTGTAATCACAGTTTCATATTTTTCTTCATTATTAGTAATATAGTGACATTTTATGGCCTGTCTAATTATTTCTCCTGTTGGTGGTATTATAACAATTCCTAAGCCTGCCCCATTTACATTAGATAAACCATCAGCAAACAATGTCCAAATCCACGAGTTCGCACCATTAAAAACTTGTAATTCTTTTTTGCCTCTAAATATATCCCCTGACTAAAATCAGCTACAAAATCTGCAAGTACTTGGGATATGATAGCAGTTCTAGGTGGAAAAATTATTTCATATTCGCTTAATTCTATAGCCCATTTTGCTAATCTACCTAACAGTTCATGCTTATGTAAATGATTTCGTAATGGAAAATCTGTAACTACAACAATAGGATGACACTGGAAATAAGGCCTTAATTTCCTAGATGCCATAATTAAAGCTAATGCTAACTTTTCCAACTGTGGATACCTTGTTTCTGCATCTAATAAAGTCTTACTTACATAATAGATAGGAGACTGTTTACCTCGATCTTCACGAACTAAAACAGCACTTACCGCTACTTATGAAACTGCAAAATAAATAAGTAACTTCTCACCTTCCTTTGGCTTTGCCAATAGAAGGGGTTTGACAAATAGATTTTCAAATCCTTAAGAGCTCGTTGGCAATCTTCATTCCACTCGAAATGATCTTGTTTCTTAAGTGTCGAGAAAAATTTAAAGCATTTTTCAGAAGACTTAGAAATAAATCTCCCTAGGGCCGTGATTCTTCTAGACAAACGTTGAACCTCCTTTTTATTTGTAAGGATATCGGGTATTTCTTCGATTGCTTTAATCTGCGAAGGATTTACCTCAATACCACGGTTAGAAACAAGGAAACCCAAAAATTTACCTGAGGCTACACCAAATGCGCATTTTTCTGGGTTAAGCTTCATATTGTATTTACGCAAGATTTCAAGCGTGATAGATAAATGAGAAATGTGATCAGCAGAATGTTGGGTTTTGACAAGCATATCATCTATATATACCTCCATAGTTTTTCCTAAATGCTCTTGAAACAATTTAGTGACTAACCTTTTATAGGTTACACCAGCATTTTATAGACCAAAGGGCATTACTTTATAACAGTAAGTCCTCGGTCTGTGATGAAAGAAGTCTTTTCTTCATCATCGGGGAGCATTTTAATTTGGTTGTACCCCGAATATGCATCTAAAATACTTAGGAGTTCGGGACCTGTAGTTGCGTCTATCATTTGTCTATATGGGGTAAAGGGAAATAATCTTTAGGGCAAGCTTTATTTAGATCAGTATAATCTACACAAACTCCCTACTTACCATTTTTCTTAGGTACGACCACCGTATTGGCTAACCAATCAGGATACTTTACCTCGCGGATTAACCCAATTTGTAATTATTTATGAACTTCATCTTGAATTACTTGATTCTTGAAAGCTCCTTGCTTTCTTTTCTTTTGCTTGATTGGAGCAAAAGATGGATCCATGTTGAGTTTATGAGTCATCACCTCCGGTGGTATACCTGTCATATCAGCGTGGGACCAAGCAAAACAGTCCCTGTTAGTTTTTAAAAAATTCAATTAACATACCTCGCAAGTCAGGCCTTAGATTAACTCCTACGTAAACTTTCCTTTCAGGCCATTGTTCAAATAAGATTACAGCTTCGAGCTCTTCTATTGTTGTCTTGATGTTTTCATTTTCCTCGGGTTCCTGAATGACATCAGGTCTCGAGTCTAAATCCATTTTTTTAGTTGAAATTTGGTTGTTGTTGCCTCCAACTGTTCCTACGGTACTCGTACTTGCCACAACGTTGATGCTCCTAACTGTTTGTTGATCTCCTCGAATTTGACATATTTCCCAAGGCGATGGAAACTTGATGACTTGATGTAGAGTTGATGGAACATCATCCATATCATGAATCCATGGTCTCCCCATGATTAAGTTATAGGCCATTTCCATATTAACTACCTGAAATTTAGTTTCTTTAATGACATATCCAGTATAAGTTGTTAAAATTATTTCACCTATCGTTATCACGTTTGTATTGTCGAAGCCTGGTAACTTATGTGGTTTGGGTATCATTCTATCTTCAACTTGTATTTCCTGCAACACTCTTAGCAAAATAATGTTGACAGAACTTCCCGGATCAATTAAAACTCGCTTTACATTAGTATCATGTATGAGTAATGATATAACCAGTGCATCATTGTGAGGAATGATCATTCCTTCTGTATCTGCATCACCAAAACTAATACTTTCATCCTCTAAGGTTTGGCGTACTCGCTTCCCGTGTGTAATAACCACTTTGGAAATTTTATTTGAAGCCGTGTACGTTACTCTGTAAATATCCTCTCCTCCATTGATGACATTCAATGTCCCTTTTGGCAATGGTGTATTTGATGCAAGAGTATCTCCACGAGACTGGCGTGGAGAGGCTTGAGGGGAAGGAACTATGCTAACATTGTTCAAGTCCCTTTAAGCGTGAGGGATCTGGTTTTCAACAACATTGTTGTTGTTGTTGGTGTTGTTTGACATGATATTAACCACAAGTAAAGTGTGTAAGCTTAGAAAGAATAGATTATCAGATTCCCGGTAACGAAACCAATTTGTATAACAAAAATATGAAATTTTGATTAAAACCAGAAAATAATAGAAAAAATCGGGTTACTAATAATCAAGAGACCGGAAAATATAATAAGCTTTCAACAATTAGAGTGAACAGTAAAGAAAAATTATATTTCAGTAGGCTTTCAATAGTTGATCGTCTCTATAATTGGTATAACTTCCTCCTTTTATAGTTGACTCTAGGTAGAAGAATGAAACTTAGGTTTTAATGACACAATTATGAGTAATAAATGACATTAAATAGGCCGTTACACAATCATTCTTATTAAATGTCAATTCTTCAACGTATCAGGTACTTAATGATTGAATTTGGACTTCATTGTGCCTCCAGATCTATGCTTTAAATGCATTTTGATCCGTTGCCCTTGAATGTCTTGAATTGATACGGAAGTCGTATCTATTTGCTCTTTGTATCCTTTGTCTTTAGAATTTCGTTCCAACCCATTCTAAACAAATACGGGACTTGTAGTTGAACTACGTCGCGTGTCTAATTTGTCTCATCGCATCTTTTATTTATTCTCTTTCGGAATAATAACCTTTTGACCATTCTACGTGTCTTGCCACGTCATAGAAAAAACTTTTTCCCAATACATGGGGCACTATGGTCAGCATCACATGATGATAACAAACAATAGATAAAACATGAAGTGTTGTTGCTTCCTACAAATCCAACCTCTGTTTAGCTGGAAATGGTGACTACTTGTTGCCTCAGTCACTGCACAAGTCAAGAAACATCAACATCAACTTCAGTCCATACATTTGTATTTGAAAACATCAATAATTTTAATGGTAAGAAGCGAATGTTCCTTTTAAAGGAGACAGTTTGCATGGAATGTCTAAGAATGTCTAAGGGACAATGGCAATAGGCAGACTTGTAATTACCAATCCCTGATGGTATCTTTCCAATATTTTCATGCAAAGAAGAATTATTGCTTTGCGATCACATCGTCTGTTAAAAACTATGTCCTGCAGATTTTGGATTGACCTTATAATGTACTACATACTATTTAAGTTTCTATTCTTCAATCTATAAGCAGAAATTATATATGTTACGTATGAATTATGTGCAAACATAAGAGGAAAAAAGAACACAAGGCTCAAGAAATTCTTTTTTATTCAGTCCTACAAGGTGTTGATGTAGAGGATTAATTGCCATATGCCATTAAGTGGTATTCAGTGTTGTCACCCAGCAAAAACGAAAATCTTACACACTTCACTTGGAAACATAATAGAACTCTCATTGTGGTAGGCACATTATTCAGTTACCTGCTCGAGTAATCCAGAGGCTGGCATTAAGTGTCGCCATTTTGCTTCATTTCATGAAATGTCTTTGATGCTCCACTCGATGAAGCTGAGACGACAACTGAAGCAAATCAATAGTAGGACCATCTTCACAAGAAAGTAGATTCTTGGTGTTCACATAATCTGATCCATAAATACTCCCGTTGATGCCACAGTTGTTTCTTAGTATCTGTTCCATGCGATCCTCAGCAGAAATTGATCCGGATAAATTGAATATAGTGGACGCATTACTTGTTGGATCCTTCAGGTTCACCCCTGGGATCTTTTCAGATGTATGTGTCACATTGTAATCGGTATTACTGCTAGGTGTAATAAGATGGTGAGAATTAGGAACTAGAGATGAATAATTTGACGACTCTTCTGATTGAGATGACAGAAGAGAGAGAGCACAGCCAGAGTTTGATATCCCTTGCAAAGTTGAGACCGAGTCCATAACATTCAATACTTGGCTCCCTATTGAGGTGTTGTGGAACAGAGAACGGGAAAGAAAATCTGATCCTTCAATATCGTTCAGATATGAGTTGCTACTCTCATTATTTTTGCTTCTTGTTATAGCTGTTATTCCTTCATCATGAAGAGCTGGAGGGTGTTTGTCGGTATGATATGAAGTACTGAAAAGGTGTCTAGGTTGTGAGTGTCCGTTTGTGAAAGGCAAGGTTAGTTGAGGGCTGTAATCAGAGCTATGTTCAACCTTTAAATTCTTATACAAGTCATGCATATCGTGTTTTTGTTGTTGAAGAAGGCCACTGCCGAGTATATCTTGATAAATGATAGATGATGTTGCAAAAGGAGTTCCTTGAAACCTTGTACCTGCAGAACCTAAAGAGTGTTACCAAATCTCAAAAAAATTCCACAGCAGAGGCCCAAACCTAAGTGACAATATCCTTTTGGCATTTAAGAAAGTAGATGCAGAGGAATCTGTGGAAGTACCTAAGCTCTCTCTGTACATAATTATACATGCTCCTTTTTTTACTATTATTAAACAACAAGACAATAACAAGAGGGGTTGCTCTAATGGTAAGCAACCCCCACTTCCAACCGAAAGGTTGTGAGTTCGAGTCTCCCCTAGAGCAAGGTGGGAAGTTCTTGGAGGGAAGGATGTCGGGGATCTATTTGAAAACAACCTCTCTACCTTAGGATGCCGGGGGTCTATTTGAAAACAACTTCTATACTCTAGGGTTGTTATTGTTGTGGTTATTGTTGTTTTAAACAGTAAGACAATAACCTGTTATGTGTATAACTAATAATTTTAGGAACATGTCTTGTCGTTGTCGAGATAGTTCAACATTTTATTCCCTATAAGAAACTGTTGGGATCGAAATAACATAGCATGACAAAGAGAATTATACTAAAAGAGGATATTATAATGGGGTTTGGTCAATTGATTTACATTCATAAAAAAGACTCTACTAACATACTAGAATATGAGGGAGAGGGACTATGATACATAGATTGAAGAACTACTTTTACCAGCATATGATTGAAAGACTCTCCCTGCTCTGCCAGAATGCAGACCTGTTTGAGGCTTCCTCCGCCGCTCGTTATGACCAGCAAGACGTTTGCGGCAGCTGCGTTTTCCATCATCAAATACAGATAACAGATGGAATCTACAAGTTCAGAACCAACAATGATATCAATTAACTCTGAAACAAAATATATGTGCTTCTTTTCTTATGATAAAGGGAACACATCAGTTGACTAGCAACAGCATAAATAAAATCAAGGGTAGCATTATTGGAAATAAAGAAGCTAAGATCAATCAACTTGTTCACAGAGGTTCAACAATCTGTACCAGAAGAGGTGGTACAATATTCATCAAATTCAAGGCACAAGTACCTTCTATTTTTGGGAAAAATGTATCTTGGCTTACAGAAAGTATTTTCCTTTCTCAGAGTTCTAAACAGTAACAAAAGGGCAGTCTATTGCACTAATCTCCTGCTATGCACCACAAGGGTCTATTGTACGCAGTTTTACCCTGCAAGAGGCTGTTTCATGGCTCGATCCAGTGAACTCCAGTCACATAGAAGCAACTTTACTAGTCACGCAAAATTACCCTTCAACTCTAAACAGTAATAAGAAGAAGTTAAGACAGAGTAATGACAAGTGAGGATTAAAACCTGCTACATTGCTGACAAAACCTCTGCTCAATGCCATTTACAATAACCTTAGCAGTCTTTGAGTGAACTTCACATACTTTATGCCTCTTATGGTACTCTTTACAGGAACTTAGATCCTTCCCACAACCTTGAACTTGGCAAAATTGGGTATGAGAACTCAAACCACTAGCTCTATTTCTCTTAGCTGGAACAGTTGAAGACAAATTTGGTATAATATTAGGAGAATTAAAACTCCCAAGTTTCAAATCAATAAGTGATGATTCTTTACAATTTGATTCCACAACTGAACTTGACTCATCTTCACCAGAAAATGCATTGTGAGGAACTCTAATAGAAACAAAAGCTCTTTGACCACCAAGCTGATTACTCATTGAATCTCTAATATGGTTGTTGGGCAAAGATTCTCTCATCAAATCTTGACACCCCATTTCAGCAAAATCTTGATCTTTACCTCTTTCTTCAGTACTTGACCATCCCATACTGTTTCTCCAGCTGCATGGTGTGTTCAATTCCCAACTATTTACTCTATCTTTCCCAAGGGAAACTCCATCATCTACAAAAACAGATTCCTTATAGTCCTGTCCTTCCCTAGACTCCGTGCATATGCACCGGTTTGCAGATTCCTCAGACACAAAACTCTTACCCCCTCCAAAGACGTAGCTCCAAGACTCCATTGTTTTTTTTTTCAAGAATTGAAAAATTTCACATAAACTTTGCAACCCAATTTGCTCCTTCACTCTTCAACACAGGAACCATGTTGAATTATCCACAAATCAAGCAGACTAAGGTTTTTTTTTTTAAAGCTCAAAAACTGCAGAAAAAGATATAAGTCATAAAAAAATGGTCCGACAGCTCAAAAAACAGCAGAAATGTATGCAACTAATTAAGAGACTAAAATTATTTCAATCAACGGGCCACTAAGAAAAGCAAGTAGTAGACAAGTTAAATACGTGCCTCCTTAGTGGAAGCAGAGTAGGTAATGGAAGGTAAAGATAAGTGTTTGACTCAAAAGTTATCAATTACTTTATGAGCTATGTACAATCAAAAATTTTAAAAAGAGGTAAATCGTAATCAAGTATATTAAATCCCGAAAAAGGATATGTATCTTTTATATTAAGAATATTAGCAAAAATGACGAAGTTATATGAGTGTTATGGATGATTGTTATTGGGAGGATAAATAGAGAGAATAATAGAGAGATAATAATAGAGAGAGAATAATCAGAAGTTGTATTATTAGAAAATAACACTTGATCTTTACAATAAGAAAAATTATTTTTATATAAAGGAGGGGTTTTCTTACTAAAAATACAATTCGTCGGTGCCACGCCTTTGTTGTTAAAGACGTGAGCGAGGGTAGTACCCTCGATATCGTGTAGGCATGGAGGGAAATACATTCGGCCCTTATCAATTAAATTTAATTCGACACCGTACAATAGGTATAGTTGCTGAGTGAAACTGTGGTCCAGTTACTAAAAATATACTGTAGAATAGAAAGTTGCCAACTGATAAGTACAGCAGTTAATGCATGTGAGATAGAGAAGTATACTTTGTAGGGTGGGTGGGTGGAGGGGGGATTAGTTTTGCTGTACGTACTGTGTGATGAGTGGTAGTTAAATTTGTGATATCTCTGAATACACAATAGATTTAGTGTATTCGGTGGAGCTTATGATTCCGCGCACAACCGGTCATGCAAAAATGTATAACTATTGATCCCTTTATGCATGTCATTTAATATTAATGATTAAATGGTTTATATCTCAGCAGTCTTAGGAATAGGTAATATCACCGATACTTATTTTGGATCCTAACACTGTTTGACTTAAAAGATATCGATTATTTTATAAGTTAGTGACAATTAAAAGTTGTGAAGGGGTAAATCGTAACCAACTATAATAAATCTCGAAGATAGATCTATGATTTATATGTTACATATCCTGATAAGATTATAGCGAGATTATGTAGATTATCAATAAAAATCCCTGGGAAGATCAAGAAAGGAATAAATAATAGAGAGAGGTTGATATGGAGAGAGATAATCAGAAGTTGTATTATTCATAAAATAACACCCTCTCTTACAATACGGAGAACCCTTCTTTATACAGAAGAAGGGTTCTCTCGTCAAAACATAATTCATTTAAGGGCCGCTGACGTCCTAAAAATATAAAAGGGCGGAGGGGACAGAGTGCCCGTATGGGGGAGTTGACGTCGCGCCTTCGTTGTTAAAGACGCACCCCCGATGCCATATGGGCGTGTGGAAAGATATACTTGGCTTTTATTAGGCGCATAATAAAAAAGGGTGAATTTATTTGCCCAAGTAAAGGTTAGTTTTGAAGACTGACAAAGGAACTCACGATGAACCAGGTCTATCCAGTGGTCCATCCTTCAGGTGTACAAAAATGGGTAGATTCAAGCATGTGGTCTTCACGTGAAGGAGATAAGCTTAACTTGGTATATTTAATATCTCCTATTTGAAAAGGTTGCATAATTGATAAGGAAAAGGAGTCCTTAATAAATGAGAACACAATTCAAGATAAGGAAGGAGTTAGAAGTTGAAATCAACTAGAACTCTTCCACCAAGGAAGCGTTGCATCAGAACTCTAGTTATTTCTTCATCTACTAACTCCATAAATTGCAGGATGTTCTCACATTAAATTGTTGCACAAAAATGCGGAAGTTAAACGTGAATTGGGAGATAAATAGAAAGTCTTTTTGCAAGCAATTCGTGTGTGATTCAAGTGTGCAAACCTGAATCTTCATGAATAAGATTGAAGAACTAGCTCCATAAAGAGTTTTATGTGTCTTTCTTTATTTTGAGTTCAATTGTAGTAGGTATTTTCATATTGTACCTTTCAGCTTTTATAGAAGCAATTGTATAGGTATATTGAGTATTCAAGTAAGAGTTAACTTGAAGTTGACGCAGCAGTTAGAGACTGGTTGCCACAACATGATTAGAGTTAATCCTAGTTTACAAAGAGTTTTGTAAATGCAGTTTTGACTCAGTGATTTTAGTGGAAGTTTTGGAATCCTACTTAGGTCGTAGTTTTTTCACCTTTTAAGCCAGATATTTTCTACGTAAAAATCTTTGTGTTCTTTATTTTATATACTTTTAATTCCGCAAACAGCAGTCGTTAGTACACTTAGAAGAACCAGGTCCTTCCAGAAGCAGTTTAATCGAAAATTAGGTACCACACAAATCATCCCCCCCCTCTTGTATGGTATTGACATTTAGAACATCATATAGAGGGGATGCCTCTAGATTTAAAGATGTCTCTAGAAAAGGGAGAAACAATAGCATAGGCTAACAATCAAAAGATTTGAGGTGGTTATAAGTAGGAGGATCCAAGTAAAGCTTCATATGGAGTTTTGTTAGAGAGAACTATGGATGAAATCTATATATTATATAAGTTGCAGTAAGACACACTCTCCCCAATACTTGGTGGGCAACAAAGCTTGAAAGAGAAGAGCTCTATCGGTTTCTAATTGGTACTTTTGTTTCCTTTCTACTATTCCATTCTGTTATGGAGTGTGAAGACATGAAGTTTGATGAGAAATTCCAAGAGATATGACATAGGCAGCATGAGAACGGGCAGACCACAATTCAAATGCATTATCAGTTCTTTAGTTTGAACTGAAGAGTGAAAATGAGTTAAAACCATAGCTATAAAGGTTTTGATAATTGAAAAGGAATTACCTTTACATGAAAGAAGGTGAGTCCAGGTGACTCTGCTACAATCATCTATAATAGTCAGGAAATACCTGAAACTATTGTAGGTGATTGCATGGTAAGTCCCCCAAAGGTCAATGCGGACAAGCTGAAAGGTTTTGTAGATTGTGTGGAGCTGTGAAAAAAGGGAAGTATCTATTTTTTTTGGCAATTCGCTAGGCAAGTGCCTATGGCTAATTTTTTATTAACAATAGCATAGTAAATACCAAAATTAGGAAATTATCATTGTCTTCCTTCAATGAAAGGAACTAGACATTGCACTATAATGTAACGTACTATCAAAATTGAGCATAATACTCAAATTGATATCACGTTATGCCTATTTAACTTTGTAAATGTAAAAACTAGCCCAAGTGAGTCCATGTCCACGTTGTATCTCCAGTCTGAAGCGTCCTAGTTCCGGGAAGTCTCTGTTACTAGCCCATTTGATAGATTAGACAAGTGAAAGACTATTTTCAGAAGAAAACTTACTAGACAAATGAGGAATAAAACTTATTTTCACAAAAGACATATATCCCATTATTTGATGCCAAAGAACATCATTTTCATTTTTAGAAGTAGCATTACAATGAGTAGGTAAAACACTAGAAACATATACATGTTGAGAAGTATAAAAATTAAAAGGTAAAACATATGGTGAAGTAGGAACACTTTGGAAAAATTTGGTTGAGGAAGCATCAACACTGAATGCAACCTCAGAATGTATAATCCATGCTCAACCTTACCAATTTCCAACAGCCTCTTTAGAGAAGGGCCCTGTAACTAACATGAAATTTCAGTAAAAAGTACACACCATTTGAGTTGACTTAAAAGTTGATGTATGGAAACAAATTTGTAATGAACAGAGGGAACCAAAAAATATTAGTTAATGTAATGTTGGCAGATAAAGAAAGATAACCAAATGAATTCACTTTTACTTTGTAACCATTTGGTAAAGTAACAAGAGAAGAGAAGAGTAATGATTGTATATTATGAAGAAGGTGTTTGTGAGGTGTCATATGATTGGTTTTCCATGAATACAATAATCCAAAAACTAAAATTTCATGAGTCGCATGAAACTCAAGATATCCATATAATCTACTAACATGATTATTATGCCAACTTGCAAAATTGGCACAGACTAGAGGATCTTTAAAAGAGGACTACTGAACTGAAGAACTCATCTGCATTTGCTGAAAGATTGACATGAGATAGTCACACTACTCTTTAGAAAATCCACGTGGCACGTCTTCATGTTGAGAATGATCATGAGTAGATGGAAGCTAGTCTGTAGACTCAACTTGAGCACGAGCTACGATTCTTTTTGGCTTGGTAAATTTGAAGTTTGGTGGGAAGCCACAGAGCTTGTAGCATTTGTCCACAGTATGTCCTGGAATCCTGTAATATTTGCAGGACAAATTGGACTTTTTGTGCTCAAAGTTTACCCTTTGACTGATATTTCTCATATTATTGGTAGACTAGTAAGTATGAGAACCCTAATGTAGCATTAAATAGAAAACCATGCCCAAAAGAGCAACTCAAGAAGAATATATGAGTCAATAGATACTCCAATAATAATAGTATGAACAAATATTGAGAAGTGCGAATATCGAAATAACATTCCCAAAAGATCTGGGGTCACGAGTCTAGAGCCTCTAAACAAAACTGAGTAGTAATAGAAGTAATGAATAAAATACTCAAGTCTGCAAATATATAGTAATAACTGAAATAAAGAGAGAAGCTAGATTCTTCGAACACCGGTAGCTACCTCAACAACACGAATAAACTTTAATATAGGCTGGAGTGCTCGTCTAACCCTCCTGTGTACCTGAATCTGCACACAAAGGTGCAGGGAGTAGGGGCGAGTACTAAGTACACAGTGAGTAAAAAGTATATAAAATAGCTGAAAGCAGGAAATCCACATAATACCACAGAGCAAAGCTAAAACTACAGTCCGATACCTACCACGAACTAACAACAACCGCAATTCACAATTAGCATAGATAATTTTCAAACAAAAAAGCAATGCAATGCACATGACCACTACGGCGCCTAGCCCGATCCGTTTAACGTCGACGGCACTCACTGGGGTGTGTACAGACTCCGAAGGGGCTCCTTCAACCCAAGCGCAATATATTCATATCATTCGTTGCGGCGTGCAACCTGATCCATACTCAGTCCATAATATACATATGAGTCACATAACAGTTCAATTTATTTATTTCCAATTTCCAATTCATTAATAAGGAAAATACTAAAAGTTTCTTAATTTTTTAAAGAGCATGTGACTTATCATTTCATAATAGTGATTTCAAGCCAGGACTGAGATTAATGATCTTTACAAATCAAGCTATCACATAGATATCTATCCCCTAGGGATAATACAGATCGACACAAGGCTCCAAACATGGCTTATAGCCCATATAAATAATTGACACATGGTGCGTTTTAACCGTCAATATAATACTATTCATAATCGGGATGGACAAAGTCTCAATCCCCAGTCATTACCAATCCCGCACCTGCCATGGGGTGCTAGTCACGCCCTAATAGCGTCACAATGTGCTAAGCCAGGGTTTCAAACCCTCAGGCTACCATATACACTAACTACTCACCTCTAGCTGGCCGTGGACTCGTTCGCAATACCTTTTCCCTCGAATTTGCTGCCTCGTGCATTGAAAAACCACAACAATTACATAAATATGGGTCAAACAAACATAACCCAATTAAAATTACTTGAAAAACACAATAATACACGAAGTTGGTAAAACCCGAGCCCCGGGCCCACTTCTAAAAAAATTCCGAAGTTCATACCAACGGATTCCTCGTCTCGGCACGAGTCCGTGCAATATAAAATTTATCGAAATCGGAGTTCGAATGGCCTTTCAAAACCCAAATATTTATTTTTATAATTTAGGCCCTAGTTCACAAATTCTACTCAATTTCATGAGTTTTGGTGTTGATTCTAGCATAAAATCGTATTTTTTGAGTCAAGAAACTTACCTCCGCGATTACCCGTTGATTTCTCTCTTCAAAGCACTCAAAACCTTCTCTTGACGAAGTAAAAGTGGTTTAAAATAATGCGGGTTCGTGTCTAATTTTTAACTTAACTGTTCTGTCAC